>JAVSCE010000381.1:0-322973 GCA_032199065.1 Smutsia gigantea | reverse complement strand
GCTGAGTAAAGACTCTGAGGTTCCACAGAGCCCCTGGTAAATCTCACCTCATTACTGATTCAGTATGTATGTTATATTGTGCAAGTTACTTATTTTCCACTCTTACCTAAAATAGGAATAACAGATCTTACTTCACAGAGTTGTTCCAAAATTTAAAAGAGATCTGATCACTTAGTAGAGTGCCTGCCATACAGTAACTCAACAGATGTTAACTATGATTACTAGTTTATGCTGTTGCTTCTTTGTGAGATGAAGAAGCAACGATGTGAGCCGACCAGAATAGCAGCTGTGTTTGTTCGATTGTTTATGCTACAACAATCTAATCTTAGATCTACATTTCCTTTGTACCAACTACATACAGATACACGTTTGTTTTCTACGATGTCAAGTATAAATGTTGCCTCAAACTGGATAGGACAGAAAAAAGCATGTTGGCAAGATTCCTCCAAAGATAAATTTCATTTTCCTTCTGCCTCGTCAACCACACTCACTGGAGGCACAGGGCTCCCTCTAGTGGTCGGAAAGTACCAAAACAACTGGCTGGAAGCTCATTCATTCTGCTTATTTACTGCAAACTTTCACATACGTGAAACACTAATATCAGCACAGCAGACCCTGGCTCTGATGTGTGAGATGTGCATGCAGGTCTGACCCCTACAGATATGTGTGCACGAGTGTGCTGTGAAGGATCGCCTTACCCACTAGCTAGAGCTCCCTAGCCATCAGGCTAATTTGATCCATGGTTTAAGTATTTAGTAGTAGCCTAGCACTTATTAATTAATGGAGAGCATCTTATATGCCTTTGTTTAGAAGTTTAATTTGTGGAAAGCATTTTTAAGGGTGGGGAATGGGAGAAATTTTGCAATTTTGAAAAAATTAAATGGAATTTCAAGTAGGTTGGTAATACAGGTTAATAAAGGTTCGTGAGAAAGTTAACAGATCCCAATAGAGCCTTGGTTGCATTTGGGCGACACATTGTGTCGGAACACTGTCCCCAGGAATATGCCTGTAGCTCGAGTGCCAACCTTCAGGGGTGACCCTCCCTGTATTTCCTTCCGTTTTGCCCACCTTGACACACTCAGATAATTTAATGCACTGAAATACAATTGCTTTTAGAAGCTCAATACTTCATTATACTTCTGTTTTAAAAAGAGTTTTGAGTTGACAGCATGTCAGCAAAACCAACCAAAAGAATGTGGATGTTGTTATAGGGTCCACTTTTCAGAAGCCTGGCCTTCTGCCCACCGATCACCTCGGCCTCAGAGCCACTCAGGGCAGAGCCCGCGCTCTGACAGCACTAAATGCCGCAACCCCGTCATGTCCACGGTAACAGGCACACATGCTCCTTCACGAGGCTCTGGAGGGAGAAGTAGCTTACTTTTCAAGTTTATCCAGAAGGAAATCGGGATTGGTCACTAAAATCCAGATGTTTATGTAGTTTGTGTCTGTTACAGCCTAGATTAAAATACTTCCATATATGGGTTTCTTCTATTAAAAAAAAACATACTTAGGTTGAGATCTGAAATATAAGAAATTAGGTACTGCAAATGGAAGAGTCATATTTTAGACCCTGGCTGTCTACATGTGGCTACTGAGCGATGTGCTGTGAGTGTCAAATACACACTGGATTTCAAAGACACAGTCCAAAGAAAGTATGAATAATACTTCACCAATAACTTTTTATATTATTTACATATTGAAATAATTTTTTGATATATTGAGTTAAGTAGAATATATTTAAATTAATTTCACACACTTCTTTTAATTTTTTTAACATGGTTACTAGAAAATTAAGATTACATATGTTGCTCGCACTGTATTTCCATTGGACAATGCTGCTTTAGAAGAAGGTATTTTATGTCTTCCAGTTTCTCTCTCTCTCACACACACACAAAAAAGGGATAGAATGGGGGAAGGGCACAGTAATAAACCATTTAAAAAATACAGGCTTCATAATTCACTTAAGGTGATTTGTCCAGTTCTCTAAGTCAAAAAATGGGTATTACAGAAGCCATCACACTGAGAGACCTCCTGCCCTGAACTGACAATCGGCCTCACCTTTGGGTGCAGGAGTGAAAGGGCATTTGTCATAGGTCATTTCATTCCTGCCACTTCACCCAGAGTGGAAGGCGCTGCCAGCGTACTCGGAAAGCCTCACTGGGCCACTTATGGGATAAAAGGAGCCCTGGGGAAATGAACTGGTGCAGCTTTCTGAAATTTTGGTCTGTTTTAGACTTAGATGCTCTCATGGATGATTTGACTGTGGTGGTCAAAACTGTACCCTAACACATCGGGCTAAAACCTAGACTTTATAAGGATTTTGATAAAAGCAAACTCTAGGCACTAATCCGACTATGCAAATCAACCAATGAAAAGTTTTAGTTTCTAGATGTTTTTTGTGTGTTCTCAGTGTGGTGTGGCAGTGCCCCCAGACCATCGCCCTGGGCTCTGGCTAGCGCTGAGAACCCCGCGGCCTTTCTCCTGTCCCCCGGCCCCAGCATCTTTCGTCTCGGTCTGGAATCGCCCCCCCCACTCACTCAGCTTCTTTCATTTTCTCAGCCGTCATCTAACCTGGGGTCTGTGCAGTCCTGGACTCGAACAGATGCCAGGATGGGGTTCTAAAGCCACCCACCTCTTTTCCTTAAATTTCTTTCCCTTCCATTGTAATTTGATTGACTTTACTTTTATGAGCATACCTGGGAAGCAAACCGATGAACCAAGGCTTCCTTAGTGGTGGTTAAGCCATTCGGAATGACTGTCGATGGAATCGATCAAAAGCCCGCAGTGTTCTTGGCCCCTGACCTAGCTGGACGAAAGGCCAGAGTCTCTCAAATGTTTCTTCATTTAGGGCTATGTAATGTCCTCCCTCTTTCCAAATCAATGACCCAAGTTTACCCTTCAAATACAGAAATTCAGACAGGTCTCTGGGGATTACTACCAGAACAGAGTCCATCACGTTCCCCTGAAATCTCTTCTGGTATTGCTCCTTCTCAAAATGTTGATATATGTGAAATTTAATGTATTCACTTAAAGTTATGGGAATATTTTAAAGAAAAATGAACAGGTTAATGTTTTAATGATTTTTCACATATTTTTCCTATATATGCTTTCTCATTTTTAAAAAGTTGAGTGTTACAATACAAACATTTTCATAAGGGATAAAAACTAGATAAGCACTTTTACCACACTTTGGGAGAACTGTTACTTTAATTTTTGCAGTTTGGATAATGAAGTGAAATTGTTTTATACACATTTCACTTTTTGACATTTAATTTTTTAATCTTCTGAGCAATAAAAAAGTGCCTACATTTGAAAAATATACAAAAACAAGAAAACTGAGGCAAGCTCAGACAAGCTTACAGCACTTGCAGAACAGCGACCTTAGATTACCAGATTCCAATGGTTGGGGTGAAAAAGATGCTGAATGAGAATATGCAAATAGGGAAAGATTACATAAAATTGAAGGACTTAATTTCACTCAGTTTTTAGATGACTGTGTTACAGTATTAACCCATTTCAACATCTAAACAGAACTTTCTCTTTCCCTTATCCTAGATTTTGTTACCAAGAAATATAGTAAAAATAAGGAATCGTGTATATTCTACTGCGAATGAAAGCTTTTCAGAGAAAGAAAACAGGAGGCCACGCTGCTGAAGGCTCACACACCTGTGAAATGTGGTCTGGGGGACCTGACAGGCTTGAGGACCAGGACACGGGAGTAAAAAGCACCCTCAGACAGCTCCCTGATGTGGCCGTTCCGGGGCTGCTCATCCCCAGGCCTCACAGCACCCCACCCCATTAACAGACGAAAAAACGGCATCACCCTCGGACATCTAAGGTAAGGAAGCCCCTCTGCTCTGAGCGTGCCTCCTAGCGGGACGATGCGCCAGAGATAAAAACCAGATGACACAGCCCTCACTGGCTCAGCCAACGTGCACATGTCAATGACGCTCACCTCACCTTTCTAGGGCTGACGGTTTGGTGTCTGGCAACATTAAAATTGCAACTAAAATCATGACTGGGAGGTACCTAAATAAATAAACAAAAAGAATTCGGAACTGTTAACTATATACAAGGAATATGACTGGTGCTAGAATTTGATAACAGTGTAAGCCATCTGCAGTGGGATTCCACAAACCACAGAATTACTGCCAAGGACATAAATTCCATTCATATAACTTGATTCTTTCATCTGCGGCATGAGAAACAGCTGACATATATTCCTGTGTGTGTGTGTGTGTGTGTGAGTGTGTGTAAGCCTCTCATTTGATCATTTAAAATTAGAATATGAAAGTTGATAGGTTTGAGAATATGGCAAAATGAGGACTTAATTTCTTGGCATTCCCTCAGAGTCCATGCCCTCCACAGCTACACTGTGACACTCCGGTAAGAACAGCCCACTCGCACTTGAACAAAATAAGAGTTGTATTCTGGTGCATCAATCTAACTTCCAGAAAAATGTGTCAGTTACTACCTATCATTAGCAAACCTAAGTACTTGTGAAAAGGCAGACATGATTTAACCTGAATAGTGACCCTTGGGATAGTTTTAGAAATTAATACCTTTAAGATTCTGTCTTATGATAAATGATAAATTAATACCAAGAGACTGTCACACTAAGCCCCGTCTGAGCTCATGTTAACGTCACTGCCTGTGCTCAGAGTCACAAAGGCAGGGTGCAGGAGAGCGTGGAGCTGCACATGACCTCCTTCCTCCGGAGGTGTTTCCCTGTCTTTACCGTGGAGAGAATGGCGGTGCGTGCCCAGAGGGCTCTGGGGGACTGGTGTAGATGGTGAAAGCACTGTCCGTGCACGCAGCCCTCGCTCAATGACTGGTAACTGCTCTGGGATGACTAAACAGGTCGGCAGTGGGAAGTGGCTAAACAGAAATGAGGCATAGGACTTATCCTAAGTGAAGGTCGCCTCTCTGTCAACTCCCCACAGCTCTGTTACTCGGCTGTTTCAGAGTATCACTGATGCAGCTGGAGCACCACTGTCCAAACACAGAAGAGAAAACTGTGTGCGGTGATCAGGCGGACCACCAAGGCGGCGCAGCCGAAACAGGGCCCTGGCGGGCCACCGCCTTTCCAGGACTTCCTCTCAGAATACTCTGAATGTGGGCTTCAGCAGATTATCTGAACAGCCTTGGCAGGAGAGTCCATTTTACGCAGCTCCCAATAAATCTCAAGAGCACTGCTAGGCACAGGAGGCCATGAGCAGGCTGCCGTGGGCAATGTGTCTGAAGACAGGTATCTGGGTCTCCGGTTCAAAGTGTCTGATGTCTCAGCACGGGTTCCTCAGTGGGATTTAAAAATTCCTTAGGCTCATGGTTTTTCTTGTCCTTTATTCAAAGAGACCATCAATACATGGGAGAGAATCAAGCCCCAGCCATGGTGCTCGTGGGGGAGATGACCAGTACTAAGTGCCGTGTTCGCCAGAAGGCCGACCGCACCCAGGAGGCAGAAGTGAGCCCTCAGGGCTGGCTGCAAGTCCCCGAGCGTGAAGCTGACAAGCTACGGGCAAGGCTGGCTTCTACTTCTGTCAATCAACAGGTAGATTTACCATGATTATAAAAATACTGCAAAAGCACAAGTAAATGCAGAGTGCCTTAAACATGCAATCCTTAGTAGCAGTAAATCTGTGGGGTTTTAATGGAAATTTTGGAATGCTGTAAGAAACAGTGATTTTTTTTTTGAGAAATTATACTAGATTCAAGCTTCATCACTTTGAAAGAAATAATTTAATTGCTCTGCTTAATACTGTGGGTCATTAGGAATTACCCAAATAAGATCATTATCCATTTTCTGAAAATGTATTCATTCATTTATTCATTTATATATTTATCATGAGCATTGCAGTCCCAAGACTAGGGCAAGGTCAGAGTTTTGGAAGATGCAGCGATGGACACAGACCTGGGCTCTGGCCCCTGAACCACAGAGAGCTCGTAGAGGATTCAGACTCATGAGATTATTAGCCATAATGCAGCATTAGAAGCGGCAAGTGCCAGAGAAGAGACACATTTAGGATACTGGGATTTCAGAGGATGAAGAAAAGTGGGGAGTTAGCCTGGCTGAAGCATCCAGGGGCCTTCATGGAAGAAACGTCTTTTAAAAGTAGCATGGCACCCTCTGCATGCTGGTGCTTAATGGATGTGTATTGAATGAATGAATGAATAAGACACTGGAGGGTGAAGCCACATGGTGCCTGGCACACACCAGTCACTCAACAAATGCTTCCTGATCTGAACCACAAAATCTGAGGAAGAACATTCCCGTCAAGGAAATAAGCCCACACACGGGCATGAGGAGCAGCAGGCAGGGCTCTGTGGGGAAAGAGGAACAGGGCTTGAAAAGGTGGTGGGCCAGACTGTATACAGTCTAGCCAAGGGAGGGCTGGGAAGAGAAGCCAGTTTCACGGCCACAGGTTCAAGCCCAAACCCCGTGACGCGAGGCCGTCTGAGGTCTGAGCTCTGCTGCCTGCCCACATCTGCGCTCCCCTGTCTGTTATTCCCTCTGCAGTCCCACTTGATTTCGGTTCCCACAAACAGCATTTTCTCTCACCTCCGAGTCCCACATAGTATCCTTCTGATCATCTTCCCCTGTCTGTCCTCCTGGCCCCTCTGTCTGGCTGACCCCTCCTTACCTTCCAGGTCTCAGCTTCAGCATCACTTCTTCCCAGAAGCCAACCACACCCCCGCCCCCAGGTCAGCTCCCCTCTCCGTGTCTCACACTGACTTCTCGCTGCACCTCTAACCATCAGTCTCCCCGCTGACGGCAGGCTGTTTGAAGGCAGAACCCTGCCCATCTGGCAGCTCTACCCCAGGTCCTGGCTCAAGCCCTGAATACTCGAGAGTGTAGTGCTGAATGAATGAGACAGACAAGACTAGAGACGAGTGTCAGGAATACCGATCTGGCTGGAGCGTACCCTGTTTGCTGAGGGAGGGGGACCCAGGCTTTAAAGAATAAAAATGGCTGGTAGTGGAGCATGGTCATTAAAATGTTATAAAAATTACAGTAACAATTGTTAACATTTATTGAGTGCTTACCAGGCCAAGCCAAGCACATGTTCATTACTTTCCAAGCAATATCTCATTTAATCCTCACAGTAATCTTACGGGGAAGATATTGGTAGTAAGGAAATGAAATCATAAGCACAATTATACATAAATAAAACCTGACCTCCTTACAAAACCTCTGTGTCTTTACCTTCAATACTTATGCTTATGTACTCATGGCTACCACAGCTCACCAGACATATAAAGTATCTAAAGGAAACAGAGAGGCTGTATAGAGACAGACTAAAAAAGATGGGCCCTTAAAAAGATGATGTGAAGTCTATGAAGCTTTGAATGGTCTGGAAAAGATGATGACAGATTTATCCACTGGAAATCCACTGAAATGTCAAAGAGGTAAGTTTAAGACTGGAAAAAACATTTACCACTGATATTACCAGGAGAAGGTGGAAGACAGAAAATAATTTTTAAACATTCAAATGAATCATAAGTCACAGAGCTGCAATAAATTACTAATGGACATTAGGATTTAGAGGCAAATTCTTAATCTGACGGTAAGACAATCTTCTGGGGCCACTGTAATGGGGAAAAAATGTGTTTTTCACAGAACCAAGAGTCTGTTTCTTGAAAAACGCACTAATTTTGTGTTCCTTACTGGCATTAAAACAGATATTCATAAATACTCAACTGTGGCAGCTTCTTTGCACAGGCCTGGATGGCGTCTCTCTCCAAGCTCAGCAAACGCTTGCCGAACACTAAGGAGTGGCAGGGCTGTCGTTCTATTTTGAGGGAGAGCCACTGACTCCAGACCCAACAGAGGAGCATCTGACAGGAAGGGATCTAATTACACCATCACTATAAAAAGACTGTGTCCCCAGGGGAGAACAGGAGCAGAGCAGGTGTGTCCAAGCAGAGGGAACACACGCACACACACGCGTGCACACACAGGCACGCACACCTCTTCCCCCATGTTCAGCTGATTTACCAAACTTCACCTTTAGGGTGGAATGAAGACTTCACCTGACTCAGATTTTCTGTTTACCGTTCGTTTTAGTTTTTGGCAATATGTCTAGATGCTTGGAAGGTCAACTTTTTCTCTTCAAACATTTTGCTTTTAGGTTCATTTTAGTTCATTTTCTCTGCCGGGTGCCACGAAGCTGTGATCAGAGACCTCGTGGCTGGGCTGTGCGCTGGGGAATCCACAGAAAATGTCCGATTCTCTGACTCCTAAGTTTTCCTGTGTAATTGACTTCATCTAAAACTTTGATTCCTGAGCTCATTTTTATTAGTGGAGTGAGAAGTACCAGTTTTGGGATACATGAATGCATATACCTGCCTGGAATTACAGTTAATACCTTGGAATTTCAAAGCAATCTTTAACCATTTTTATATTCTTACCCTGCTTCTACATACAAACTAAGTCAGAACAACGAGATTCTCTCAGTCCCTATGGCTGCTCTGGGTGACATAGAACATGATCTTGAAGCGATGTGACTCCATGACAGGAAAGAGCAAGGGGGAATGAAGAAGCTGCTTAAAAGATTTTTAGAAAAATGTTTTTAATCAGAATGGAGCCTGTTCCACAGAAAGTGAGGAATGTCACAATAGACATGAAATAAGGAAATAAGGTTATGAACATCGGTGTGTTGGCAGAAACAACCAAATGTTTCTTTGTGAAAAAACATAACCCAGTTTTTTCTCCAGAGATCAATAGGCCATTAAAGAATTTCATCTACTGATAAAATAACTCAAAATAGCATATCTTGGGTGAAAAATTATTCAAATAAACTATTTAAAATTGAAGCAGCATTCAATAGCCAAGAAATGGAAGCAACCTCAGTGTCCATCAGTAGATGAATGGATAAAGAAGATGTGGTACATATACACAATGGAATATCATTCAGCCATAAGAAGAAAACAAATCCTACCATTTGCAGCAGTATGGATGGAGCTAGAGGGTATTATGCTCAGTGAAATAAGCCGGGCAGAGAAAGACAAGTACCAGATGATTTCACTCATATGTGGAGTATAAGAACAAAGAAAAAACTGAAGGAACAAAACAGCAGCAGACTCACAGAACCCAAGAACAGACTAATAGTTACCAAAGGGAAAGGGACTGGGGAGGATGGGTGGGAAGGGAGGGACAAGGGGGAAAAAGGGGCATTACGATTAGCACACATAATGTTGTGGGGGGGGACATGGGAAAGGCAGTATTTACAGAGAAGACAAATAGTGATTCTATAGCATCTTACCACGCTGATGGACAGTGACTGTAATGGGGTATGGGGTGGGGACTTGATAACAGGGGGTCTAGTAACCATAATGTTGTTCAAGTAATTGTACATTAATGATACCAAAAAAAAAAAATGAAGCAGCATTTAACACATGCAGATGTCTTTGCCAGAAAAAAGGCTCTGTCTCTAGAGTGAGGCTGGGAACCCCCACAAGAGCCCCCGACGGTGGGCATGACGGCGCCCACATGGCCTCACAGGCTTCTAGTGCAGGGTCATCGATTCCCAAGATCACAGCATCCCTTTGCTAGATCATCTTAAAAGCTGATTGATAAACACTGAAGTAGCCCTCCTAACACCTCTTGGGAAATCACTGTGATGTCCGTTTTCAAGATGATAAATACCAACAGAGATAAATTTGCAAGCCAAGAACGAACTGGGAAAGGGCGGTGAGCAGAACAGAATTCAGGAGCATCGGATTTCCAGTCCTCTGAACACAGTGTTCTTATTGCCGAAGAAATTTTAGTGAAGGCCTACTCACCACAACTAACTGAAATAGTAGAGCACTGGCTTCAAGGATGAAGTTTTAACTCTATTACAGTATTTGGATTACTTTCTAAAATGTTAAATTGAAAAATTTAAACAAAACCAATAGTACCACATGAAGATATTTGAGATGGTCCAACATTTACTTTAAGAAAATTTTACAGATGAAATATTTGGACACTAAAGATACATTAACACACACATGCACACAAATACAAACCCTCCATGATAATTATGCAATTTGCCTAATATATTTCTTGAAGACAAACAGAAGCAGAAATACAACGTAATCTGGAGCAGTTGTGACGAAGCCCAAGATTCTAGCCTGTTTAAATGCCTGTATGTGACTGATCTTGTGCGAGTGAGTCTTCAGAGTTGAGGCCCTTGTATAAGATCTGAAGGAAGCCACACCAGAAGGCTTGAAAGGTCCCATCTGAGTGGCAGCTGTCACTGTGATGTCATTTCAGAGGGAATCCTGGGGCCAGGGCCTCCCTGGCTGCCCCCACCTGCTGCTGTGTCCCCGGCCCTCCCTCCACCTGCACGCCCACCACCTGGTTCCGTGGGAGACCCCTGGGCGCTCTCCGCTTCTGCCCTTACCCCCCCTTCACTCATTCTTCACAGAAGCAGGATGATCTTTGACAATGAAAATACCACATCACTCCTTTCCTTCTTCATGCTTTTCACGGGCTGCCCACTGTGCCTGCAGGGAGGGCGAGGCTGAATGCTTCACGGAATCTCTGCCTGGAGAGGCCCGTGCCCACCTTTCCGGCCTGACCTCCACCGGTACCACTGGGGCCCTGTGGGGCTCCTGCCACACTCGCCTTCTTTCAGCTCTTAAATCTATGGACCCCTTCGCAGCTCAGTCCTTGAACCTGGTGTTTCCTCTGCCTCCCCACTCCTCCCTCTGGTAACTCTTGCTTGTCGCTCAGGTTTCAACGTCAATACTGTTTCCTCAGAAAGACCTTCCCCCGTGGCCGCCTACTGCCTTCTTTCCTCGCCTCTACCCTTTCCCATCACACCGTCTCAGTCCCTCGTCGCACCTGCAGGCATGCATTCATTCAACAGTCCCGGCTCAGCACCCACTGTGCACCTTGCTGGCCCTCCGTCAGGGGCCACAAAGGCCTGGTCCATGCTGTCATGAGACTAATTGATTTGCAATTATATATGTATTTGTGTGTTCATTTGATATCTGTCTTTTCTTTCAAACTGTGAGCTCCATGAGCCCAAACAGTACAAAAGATAAAGAGGTTAGAACCTGTTAAATTTCCACAACTCCTCAGTGA
The DNA here is from genome assembly GCA_032199065.1 of Smutsia gigantea. Classification (NCBI taxonomy): domain Eukaryota; kingdom Metazoa; phylum Chordata; class Mammalia; order Pholidota; family Manidae; genus Smutsia; species Smutsia gigantea. The sequence continues at coordinate 311,902 of JAVSCE010000381.1, read as the reverse complement.
CAAGGCCATTATTCCCAGGACGTTAGCACTTTTCCTCATTTTAGAAACACATGAAATGGGTGGGCAAGACCACTAGCATCTGCTTCCCGGACTGCTATACCTCCCAGGAGTCCTCGCAGGCTGGCTCCATCGAGCTTCCCCGGGCGCTCATCTGAGCCTTCATCCCGACTCGGGTGGGAAACAGAGGGCTGTGGTCCAAGGATGGCAGAGCCACACATGGAGTGGGCCTGGCTCTCCGGACCGCCACTGGGAAGGCCGCCTGCTGGCCAGGAATGCCTCCCTGAGACTAGTCTGTGAAAGGGAAAGCTGGGGCTCTGTTTGTAATAACAGCCTGTCTTACTGCCTATCTAAGTTGTTACAGATGTGGCTTTTCCATCAACACTAGCATTTCCAGGTATTAGTCAAAGTGGCCCCTGATCATCACCCCCACTTTTAACCCTGGTGTGTTTCCTGGAGACCACGTGGACAGTCCCCTGCATCCACATTCAGGCAAATGAAGGTCACAGGTCTGTCTCCATGCCTCTCAGAATCCGTGAACCTCTGGAGCATGAAAACTACTGGTGTCAAATGGAGAGTGTAAAGAACAATACGTAATTTCAATACGTGGTCTATGATTCAAAAAAATTTTTAGCATGAAATTTGGTACTTCTGATGTCATGTTGCTTAAGTAAATAATAAAAAAATGAAAAGTAACCTAAAATGGCCATTTTATACCAGACATTGACTTGTGGTAAATCAAGAAGTTAAAAGTTAAAACTGGAAATTGTTACTACAGTAAACAAATGTCATTTGCTTGATAGCTCAAGCTGACTTTTGGATGTTTTATAACCATCCTGGACATAAATACACTTTTTCACAGTAAACTGCAAAATATGACATATATGGTCCACATCCTACTAATTTAAAAACTATCAAGTTGAAAATGCTTAAATATGAAAGACAAGTTTATTGGTAATCCTAAGCATAAATAAATTTTGAGTTCACTATAGGAATTCAGGTAACACACCAGTTTTCCACTGTGTTTTTTCATCATCTGATGAGGAAGGTTTGTTTTATTGTTATTTGGGTTGTTCTACAGTAACTGGTACAAGGACCTTTAAGATACCAAACTAAAGAGTTGCTGGCAAGTCAGGACGAATGACAGACTTCCCTCAAAATACTGAACAGCCAACGAAGGAAATACATGGCCAGCCAGTGCCCCCAACATGTTTAAATCCACATGCTTGGGACGTCGACAGGAGGGGTAGCGTGTCTGGAGGTGGGTCTCCACCTCTGTTCTTGATCTCTGGGTTAGTGTAAGGGAACAGGTGATGAAAATATTAATATATGACACCTGCTATTCACAAAATAGTTACAAGACTAGGAAATGACTTAAATGATATTAGGCAGTTTCTAAAGTCAATACAGATGAGGAAGCAACCAAATTACTTGTTTTTCCCCTTTTCCAGAAAAAACGCTGTGGGAACTGAAGGGGCTCCTCGGCTGTTCCAATCACACTGTTGCACATGCTTGCTCAAAGGCTGGGTCTAGGAACCCCTCCGTCACCAGGACGGATACGATGCCTCCAGGCCAAGCCCAGTGTACACATGCACCGCCCATACAGTTTGACCCCTTATCAGACCTGTTCTTAACCTCCTGCACATAGATACGTGTTGTAGGTCATTATTCCATAAACAGGGACATCAGAATGGAGAGGGCCTGCTCTATTTCTAAAGGTAATGCCCCTTTAGCAATGCCTAACATAATTTCCCTCTTGCCTTAAGTCAATAGCAATCCTCGCTCGATTCTCTGCTCACACTACAGGCTGGGATTAATGATACTCTCAACCTTCGCCAGTTTCATGAACAGGTTCAAAAACACACATGCAAATTTATAAACAGTAAAGAGCAATTATATCTAGGGTTTATTGTAAGTGCTTAATTTCGAGGATAATAAACACATCTGAAATCACACAATTGATTTAACTAAATCCTTCACATAATGCAAAAATCTCCAAAGATCTTCTGGAATTGGAATCTACAGGGTAGAAATTACAGGACAGATAGAAATAATCCTAAATCCAAGCTTTAGGATAGATTCTAAGACAGCAACTCCTCCATTACGTCAAAAAGCTATGTAATAAATAAGCCTGAGAAACTGGAAAATGGAATTATTTTCCAGTGTGAAATTGATCATAAGTGATGCATCCAGTTCACAACCTCGTGCACGTGCATTAGGAACTCTTAAACGAATGAATATGGCATTCCGAAAATGAATTCAAATACTTAGTATATATTTGAATATGTTCTCAGGTACAAGGAACATTAGAAGGAATGTGATGAGCTGTTTAGAATCCTGTCTTTCTATACTTGCTGTAATAAAGCAGTCATTTTGCAGAAGTGTAAACAGTCTGGCGAGCTGTGGCAATACACAGAAACACTAATGCCAGATACATTTTATTCCATATTAGGCAGAAGAGAAACGACTGGTTGAAGTGAACTGCAAATTATGGCTTTGCTTTCCTCGAAATTTTTATAACACATAGGGATGTTCTTCTCAGATTACAAAATGAGGTGCCAAACTGTATCTCTAGAATGTTCCTGATTATAAACTCACTGTGACTAAACTGAACCTATAACTCAAAAATAGAGTTAGAGGTGTTTAAGCAACTACAAACCCTGGGACAGCCTGCTAGCCCCCTAGCAGGACTGAGAAACGCTTCAAAGTCTGTCATTCCAGAAAGCCTTTGAAATGATGACCATGTTTAAGCTGCCATCTTTAAAAAGTTACTTTATTAGCTGCCATGTAACCATATTCTCATTATACCTCAATTAGTAAATACAAAGATTATAGAGTCATAAATACTTAACATTCACAAAAATATCCTCTTGATAATAACACTCAGACCCTATATGCTCTGTGAGTCAGTTGGCTTTGTTGCTGCTTGGACCCTCTGCCTCCTTGTTTTGTCATTTCAGTCTCTTTACGTATGTCCACTGCTTATTAAGAATTCCACTGGGAGGTGAATAGGACAATTAAGGGTATAAATGGCCGAGAACCTGGCAAGGGAAGGCTAGAACCACTAACTCTAATGAGGTTTGGTGTACTTATGGGTTTCAAATATCTGTGTTATTCTTATTTCTTTGTTATCTCCCCAAAATCACATTGGCCATGATTAAGAGTGATAATTTAGAGAAAACAATCTAAAATACAGTTGAAGAAAGATGTATTATTTGACAAGTTGTTGAGTTTTGTTCTAGCTCTACAGGTTATAGGTTCAGGTTATAGGAATTTACAATTTTCCTAGGTGAATTAAGATGATGCTTAATGATGTTTGGGGATTTGACAAATTATATCACTAGGGAATATAGTCTTATTGCTGTGAATTATAATAATTTCATTAAGGTTTTATATTGGCAACTAACTCTAAGATGTAAAGCAGAAAACTGAATCCCAGTTTTTTAAAAAGACAGATTCTATCATTTAATCTAAAATATGCTTAAGGACAATATTGGGATAATGGTCAGATGCTTCTGGCCAACAGCCTGAACAATGAAAACTGTAGGGCTTGGTGATACAGTTCCTAGCATTTCTGGTTTACCCAGTGAATCGATTTTCAAAATTTCTGCAAAGAATAATAAAGAACAGATCAATTTCACTAAAGACATGAAACATGGAAACGAAAGTAAATCAGAACTGAGCTAATTATAATTAGCACATTGTTGATGGACCTTCTGTCATACTGTATTTAAACTCCAGAGCTGGGAACGGGCCACTGTCATTTAAAAATGATTTTTGTAGATGCTTGTCACAAAACAAGAACATGCCAATGCAAATCACATACTTTTTAATGAGTGTTCATTTTGAAAATTAAAACTAACGTCATGCATTCTTCTACTACTGATACTTCAAAATATTTGGGGCACATGTTTTAGCACCATGATGAGCGACTGTGGATTCCAATTGCAGTTAAAAGCACGAGGGGCAAAGGTCGGGGAGCCGGGGGGACTGAGCGCCGACACGCCTTGCCACTCTGCCTTTAAGCTACATACTCACTGTCACCAAGGCTGGCAGAATCCCCAAGTTAAAAGAATGTTTCCAGAAATAGTCACCACATGCCTGCTTTTTTCTGGCCACTGGCCGGGATCCGGAGATGTTTGGTTACAGCCTGTTGCTGAGTTATGGCATGCTGGTTCCTGGCATGGACTCCGGGTTAGTGTCCATGCCTGGGACAAGGCACTGCTGTGACATTTCTGGGAGGGTTTGGAGCAAAGAGGCTCGGCCTGGAGCTGAGGCAGCATGATTGCCCGGGAAAGCCAGCCTGAAATAATGGGGAATGTGCAAGCTGTTTCGCTGTCAGGGGGCTGAGTGCCCCCTGAAGGAGGTGAAACAGTGTACTTGAATGGCATTCAGCAGTTTTAAGCAGTGAGGAACGGCACATGTTCCCACAGCAGCCAAGCCCTAGGACCCCAGGGAAAACCCCACACGGAGGGTGGGAGCTGCCTTGACACTCAGCTGCTGTTGGGTGAACATTGAGGGCACCGCAGGGCCGCGCCGGTGCCCTCATTCCTGCCCTGGGGCCACTTCGGGTTCTGCGCCAGGGCACCCCAGAGGGTTCCCAGAATGGCCGTGGCCCCCAGACTCTGCTGCTTGGCAAGGCTGTGAGGAGACCTTCGCCGGGCAGCTTCTGCCTGGTTCAGTGTGACATCGCACCCAGTGGATAAGCATTGGCCTTATGTGAAAGGCAGCCACAAGCAATCGAGTAATAAAACGAGAGTTCTGAAGCTGGTGTGGCCCCCTTACAGCTGTGGTACTAGGGATACTATTAGTGCCTCTATGGGGTCGTGGTGCCAGGACTCTGCTCTGTGTGCTGTTTCTCAGGGATCACTGTCAGTGATGTGACCTACTCAGCTTACTTCTCTGGCACACCGTGCTTTTTGCCTCTTGTCTCCGCCTCTCGACTCTACAAGGTAACTTATTTCCATTAAAATAAAATACAGAACCAAAGAGAGAATTTCCCAGCTCTGTTTATACCTGCATGAGCCACACTTTTAGAAGCAGTGATTATCTGATGGGAGGAGGGGGATGAGGCAAGAGACTTCCCTCTAAAAAAGCCTCATGTTCCTAGAGGATGGATTGGCTAAGTGGATTACTCGTGATGGAGAAGAGAAGACTCGAGAGAAATATTCTTGTCGTCATCACTACTTAAAGGGCTGACGCGTGGCAGGGCGAACGGTCTGTTTAACCAGGCAAAGGACGGACGGTCTGGACTGAATACACTGAGGGGCGCATTCAGGAATTGCTCTCGAACATCCTGGCTGCCTTGTCCAGTGAGTTCCCAGTGCTGGAGAGGATGATTGTCCAGGATTAAATTCTGTTAATCACATGCCTCACTCCTAATAGGGCACATTGATTATCCAATAAATGTTGTTAATTATCACATAATTAAATGTTTTTAGCATGGAATTTGATAAATGACTAATACATTCCAATAAATGTTGTTAATTATCACATAATTAAATGTTTTTAGCATGGAATTTGATAAATGACTAATACATTCCTAAAGATATCTGAGATTATGTGATTAGCTAGATAGTTAAAGTGTTGCCGCCATTGGATCAGGCTCATATATTACATGTTCTAAGTTCCAGAAATCTGGGTTGGTTTTATTTTAATATTTATTTATACTAGTAGCTACATTTTATTACCACATCAGTATCTGATTATTAGGGAGTCTTTATCCCCAGCCTAGAGACGCTTAACAAAGTTTCAAACTCCTTCCTAACAAACATACACACACAAAAACCCAAAACACAAAAACTGAAAATATCAAGTCAGTCCTTCCTATGCAATGAAAGGCAGCCAGAAGTCCACAGGAAAAAACAGAAACAAAAACCTTTGTTTTAAGAATGAAATTCATACAAATAGAGAGTAGCCACTTGTCAGGTACGCTAAGTGAAAGCCGGAAGGAGTCTAAACTCTGACTTGATTAACACAGATGAAACAAGCAGTCAGGCTGGGCTTAGCTGCAAACAGTGGGGGGCATTGTTGGAGCTGCGGGAAGTGTGGCCGAGGAGTATGGGGGGTAGGGCGGTCTGTGTGCCTATCAGGTAGCCTGGTTATAGCAACATGTGATACATGGTTATAGGATGAGTGAGAATATAAAAGTAACAAGTGTCAGCAAACTGGCAGTGGGGTCCCTGTCAGGGTCACCGGTCCCCTGGCAGTCCCCATAAGACCAGAGACAGAAGGTGGGAGGTGTGACAGGGACTGGCTACTGGACTTGCCGCCTGACTCAGAATAAAACCAGGACAACTGTCTAATACCAAGAAGAGAGTTGTGAATCTGTAGACACTGTGTTTCTGCCTGAGGGGCGAAAGGGAGGCAGAGCGAAGCTGGGGGCCCCTGGGCAGGGAGCTACCGCTGCTGGGACGGGTAATCAAGTGGTCTGAGATACAATAGAAGGGAACTGCTTACAAAATGGTGTTGATAATATGAAATTATGAAAAGGGTTATTATCTCTGATTGCCCCCTGACTGCAGTTAAAAGCCGTTTCTGACCGTTTGAAACTCAGACCAGCAGAAATTTGTAACACACATTCTCACTGGAACTTTTAAAATATCATCATTTATATTTTAAAAGATCATTTATATTTTAAGAGTTTATTTTCAAGTATTCACTGGGCTGTGCAAAAAAACAATCTCTGAGCTATTATCCTAATCCTATCTCAGTAAATCTCAGGGAAATGTGTCCAAAAAGAAACGGAAGAGAAATTTAGCATATCCCAGATCTGTAGCTGTTTGGCCCCTAAAGAGCTAGCATGGTTTAGAAAACTGGGAGAACGGAGCTGGTGCTAAGAGCAGAATGGGGAAAAAGACATCGCAAATTCCTCCACCTCTTCTGGCTTCAGTTTAATTTGCATCTCTCCTTCTGAGAGCAGGGGCAGGTCAAGGAGAGCCAGGCTTACAGCTGGTGCATGAATTGCTCTGCCCCACGGGGCCCTTCAGGGTTTCGCACTGGCCTGCCACTTACTGACCTGAGGCAGCACTGTTCTAGCAGCTTGGGACTATGAGAAAAGCTTGAGCGGAGGTCCCTGACCACCTTACTGAATGAAGTAGGTCCCTCCCACATCACACTCTATCACTTTCTTTTGATATTCCCAACAATTACATTCTCTCTTTTTTTCTACTTTTTTAGCCCAACTGTACGTAAGCCCCATGGAGGGAGAAGGCCAGTGGGGCTTGGTCAGGGTGACTGCGCTGCCCCTTTCCAGGGGACAGGGTGCAATGTCTGGAGACATTCTTTGTTGCCACAGTCGGGGAGGGAGAATGCATCTTGGGGTAAACCAGGGGGTCTTGGTACACATCCTACAGTGCACAACAAAGTACTTGTCAAAACGCCAGTGTGTCCAGGTTGTGGACCTCTGGTCTAGACTCTCTGGTCCAGTTCCTGGAACAATGCCTGGTGGGGGATCAAGAAATACTTATTAAAAGCATGAATAAATACTAGGAAAAACTGTTCAAGCCAGAGGAATCTTTCAGCTTATATTATGGTCATAAGTGCCATATTTTCATAGACTTAAAAATTAAATAAACATAAATGTTTATGAATTAAGGAGATAGTGGGGCTCCATAGAAATGTAGGAATTAAGACGTCGTCTGCAAACTAAACAAAAATCAATGCACAATGAACTGAGCCAGGGTATGTGATGTCCCCGTGAAGATAAAGGATGGTGCCCAGGCAGGTCTCACCTGAGCGTCAGGGGTCAGCACCATCTAAAAACGTGGTGTCAGGGTCACACTGCCTGTTTCTCATTTTCCAGGCGGGTGAACTCGGTGACCACAGGGAGGTCCCTCACCCGGCACACGGGAATAATCACAGCACAGCACTGCTGCAAGGACTGAGAGAAACGATGCACTGAAATGGTTTAGCAGACGCGACGCCCACCACATTGTGAGCCCGCAGCACAGATGAGCCCTTGTTCACGAGCCTGAACGATGACTTCACCGGGTATTAGCGGATCTAAAGGAATGAAGCCTCAGTGAGATGGGGAGTCACAGAAAAGCAAGAGCCAGAGAAGGAACTGGCATTTATTGCTCTTCCACGGTCCCGGGCATTTCACTGTGCTCCACGTTCACCGCCTCGTTCAGTTTGCAGGGGCACCTTTAGCTTGGGAGGCTCAGCGCTGAAGGGCAGCAAGAAGTGGCCTCCAGCTGGCAAAGGCCTGGCGATGGGCAAAGCCTAGTTCAGCGCTGCCCGGTCAGGGTGGCGAGGCGGGCCCACATGGAGGAGATCCTCGCGGCGCATTCACCTTGCTGTGGACATGCACGTGTCGCTCAGTGTTCTCGAATATCTGGACCACCTAGCTGATTTCCCTCAAGCGGATTTAATCTGATCAAGCAAGTCTGATTCTGCTTCCTTTCCTACACCTGCTGCCAGAGCAGGCCTCTGCCCACGAGCGGTCCTGGCGGCGCCCCGTCCCCCAGCACAAGCCCATCAGACTGCGCCTTCACGCTTCACCTCCGCGTGCCGGGGGCGCAGGAGCCTGCCCAGAGGGCACATGGACCAGGCGCGGTCCGGCCCCGGCCCCCGACGCTGCCCAGAGGCCCGCCTGGGCTCTGCGCAGCGGAGACTCGGATCCACGAGGTCTCCTTCCTACCCGGTGGGCGCCGAGCGGATGGCGGTGATGGGCCGGCTTGCCACGTGCGCACGGGCAGCTCGCCTCTGTGCCATGTTCTCCTTTCGGGTACTTTCTTTTCCTTCAAATGCTGGGGGAAATATACTATCCTTTCCCTGTAATTTCCCCTGCACGGGCAGCATTTTTTAGGCAACAGAGGCAACACTTCTGAGGATCTTGTAAGAGTGGCCGAGGAGGGGAGGACGGACTGCCCCAAATTAAATCCCAGGAGCTGAAGGTGACAAGCAGGACGCATCTCTGCTGCCGCAGTGACGGGCTGGGGCACCTCGTTTCCCTGCTCCTAGCACACTGCGGTGACCGAATCCCACCCACTTCCTTTCTCTGGAAACAATTTAGGAGGAAGATACCGGCAATCAAGCAAGCAGGGCATTGTGTAAGTAAGTGTGGCATTTATTTATTTAGAGGGTGCAGCCTTCCTGGGGGCTAAGTGGCCGGCAGGTGCCAACCACTCTCATCCCTCTTTTCTGGCTGAATTCAGAAGAAATGACCTGGAAGTTGAGATTCACAATGTCTAAACACTGATTTCCCCTATGGCATTTTGAGACCATCATCAAACAAAATTTGTCCCAGCTCCTTCACCTGCCTCGCATCACCACACTTAGCTGACAACTGAACCCTCATGACACGGTCTTGGCTTTGGGTGAAGATGCTTTAAAACAGACCAAACGAGGCCGACTTACAGGCATTCTGTACAGAAGTCTTCGTTCCTCATGGGTGGCCATGGGCCCCTGGGAGCCCCAAGACTGTTTCAGGGTAACAAGATCAGTACTATTTTCATACTAATACACACGTTATATACTTTGCTCAGCATATTATCATTTGCATTGATGGCGCAAAAGTAACTATGAGTTAATTGGATTGTACTAGTAGTTTTTAACAATTAAAAAATTATTTGCTTCACTTAAGAGTGTCCTTGATGCAACAGTAAAAATTATTGTTTTATTAAATCTCTGTGCTCCATATTCACCACCTTGTTTGATTTGCAGGGATACCCTTAGCTAAGGAGGCCACATTAAAAAATGCATTTAAAAAATTTTGTGTGATGAAATGAGAAATATACATAAAGTTCTGCTGCACACCAAAGAATATGTATGTCTCCACAAAACATCTTCGATTCAGCAATTACAGAGCCTTTTGAGTATATGGCCTGTTAATGCTACATGTATTCAGAAATGCTCGTGTGCCGCTCTCCCACTCCCATCCGCACCGGCTGCCTTCTCTGTTTCTCAACTGCAGCTTTTCCACTTCATCAAATATTATTATGCCTTGTAAAGTGCCCAACTCAGTCCCTTTCTTTCTACAAAAGAGCTTTATATACCTCTCCATTTTATAATTAAATTTAACATCTATCCAAGCAATATTATACAAGATTTTTCCTAAGTTTTTTATTGCTTTATATTTTTCTTGATTTCTCACATTACAACATATCTTTTACATTGGTTACCATAAATACATAGCATGTCAACTATCTTAGAGTTCAACTAGGATTTTGTGAGCTGGTCAGAGCTCCAGCCCTTTCTGGCATTATATGCTGAACTTCAAATAATCAATTTGCAATGGACTCTTGGAGCTCTTATGTTGGTAAAGAACTGTCCTAAGCCAGCTATTAGAACAGTTACCACTGCTTCATTACAAATGAGGAACGCTGACTCAGTATCCTGGATATGCTTCATTCACAAATATGCCAAGCGCTCTCCCTGCTCAGGCCCAAGCAAGACTCCCTGGATTCCAGGGCTGGTTTATAAACACTACCTTAAAGAAATGTCCTGTCCTCACTCTGTGTCAGTTATGTCAGCTGTAAACAGGGATGACAATAGCATTGTCAGGAATAAAAATGAGTAAGTTCCCATATTTAGTATTACAAAGGACATGCTGACTCTAAATTCAGTAGATTATTGTTATTAACTGCAGGTGAAACTGTCCTAAAGGAAAAAAAATCTCATTTTATTGATTAAAATGAAAGTAAACATTCATGTCTTTTAAATGATGAGTTGAAAAACGGTGGAAAATCTTTCCTGAATGAAAATTAAGATTTCCACGTTAAAGACTTTGTAGCGAAGGCTGAAATGCCCTGATAAAATACTTTGCTTCTGTAGCTCTTAGGATGAACAATTAGAGTAAGCCACAGTCAGCATATTCCAAAGAACAAAACCTACCAGTAAAATGCTGAATGATTTGTGAAACAGCTGAGAAATCCTGCAGATAGGAAGAGTCTCCCTAACAGGGGACAAGGGCTCAAGCTGAGTTCTGGCATTTTCTGCAGAGGACTTTTCCAAGACAACATGAGGCACCATGCCCAGAGTGACATGGAAATCTAAAACAAAGCAGACTAGCAGTTTTTAGCTATCCCCCTAGAAAGACAGTGGCTTGCTTTCTACATGATCCTCCCTGTAAATCATCATTAACAAAGGAAATGTAAGCCTCACTGGCTTAAAGAGAAGTTGACACAAACTGTCCCAAATGTGCAAGCTGTTTATGTCTGTGCCATCTCACGAGAAAGGAAGCGCATTGCCACGTGATCTGCTTCTGATGCCAAGAGATTTATAAATCCTTATGGGGAAGTACATGTAAATTCTATTTTCTTTAATTAAAAACAGATTAGATTGAAAATGTTTCAAGACACACAAGATTATGGTGATTAAACACATAAACTTTGTTATGATGGTGCAAAATAGTGAGCAAGAAAGTGCAGTGCTACAAATGGAGAAAGAATAGATCCATGAAAATGTGATAAAAAACAATGTAATGCACTGGCCATAAAGGATGGATTTCAAGGTGAAATGAGTCAGATGTTAACTAAAATGTGCACAATTATGAAGCTCCCAGTAGGAGCAGAGCTGACTAAGCGTGACAATCCCATGTTCCGCTGCATGGACGCACCAGGGAACATGCCTCTGAGCTCTGCGGGCACAGCGGCTCCTGGGCGAAGCCCCGTTTGCACATGGGAGTCCTCAGGACCTAGGTCTGGTTAGGAGTGAAATTGGCTCCTGGTAGCTCATCCTCCAGATGGTAGAAGGTGCATTTAGTGTCCAGTCTTGAAGTCATGTCATCCCCATCCGTGAATGAAAAGAATTGGGCCAGTGGATTAATTTCATGACAACTCAGTCACATGCAGCACGATCAGTCACTCTCTGCTTCTTCAAATTTCTTCCTTTTTGGCTCCTACAAGTACATCTTTTCTTGCCAATTAAATATACAGGCTCCCTAGTCAGTCTGGTCTCTCTGAGAAACCAGCTCTGACACTAGCTTCTAGTAAGTAGTGTACCCTTCTGAATCTGCTTCCTCAACTGAAACAGTGGCGGTAACCAGACCTCCTCATAGACCTACTGTGGGGATGAAATGAAATTGTAATAAAAATAACTGTCAGCCCTATGCAGGACTTTCTATGAGCCAGGCACTAATTATGTGGCACACTATCTCTTAGCCTTCACACCAACCCCATGAGGCTGGGACTATCCTTATCCTCAAGCCACAGATCGCTGAAGAAACATGCCCATGGCCACCGCTAGGGAGTGACAGCTGCGAGCTGAATCAGCACAGCGCTCTGTGCTCTCGGCCACGGCAGTGTGACGCCTGGAGGACAGGAGGCCAGCACGCTGGCCGTTACTGCCGACTCTCACCGTGCTTTCTTCTCTGCCGTGACTCTGGCGTGTCTGCTATCCTCTCCTACAATACTGGATTCTTAAGAAGCTTTTCCTTTTCATGACTCCACACACTCTCCCTGGGAGTTTCCTCTAAAATTGGTAGAACCTCAGCTTCATTTGTGTGCTGGGGATTTCACAAGCTGTATCGTCTATTCTCACCTCTCTGTGAGCTCCAAGCACACACATCTACCTTCTTTTTGCCCGACTGACTTAGAAATCCCTCCAATTAATCATCGACGGCTCTACTCTCCAGCTCCCTTAATAGAAACCCTATCGAATTAGTCTCCCAGGCTAAATGCCCTGGAATCAGCCTCTACGCCTTGCTTCTTTCCGAATCCACAAAGGCACTCGTCTACCCGTTCTTACACAGTAACAAATCTCGTCCTGCTCACGTCTCTGAGAACTGACGCTGCTCTCCACCTTCTGGGCCACTGCTTCGACCTGGGCACCTGGGGGCTTCTCTGCTGCAAATGAAGTGGCTTTTCACTGGGCTCTCCTCTTAAATTCAGTCACTACCGTGAGCTTCATCGTCTTAACTGTGACTATCCCCACAGCAACTATTGAGAGCATTACTACATGCACAGGGCCGGCAGCTGAGGCAGTCGGGTGCCTGAAATAGGCAGAGAGATGGCTGGAGATGAGGCCCGGGGGATGCAGCGCTCATGGGTCGCACCGCCCCCCCACCCACCGCCCAGTTGGGAAGTGCTTAAGAAGATGGCATTACTGGGCTGTTCAGAGTACCAGATACTGGCTTCCAGCTCCACCACATGTGCAGAGGGCAGTGATCAGTGAAGACAGAGAGGGGTAAGGGTGGACCTGATAAAGCCCAAGAGCAGGCCTTTCTTCAAGGACTGTAGAGGAAGACCTAGAAACCACATGGAGGAGAGAGGAGGACGCCAGCCACCCACATGTAATCCTGAGGCAGAGGGTGAGGCAGAGCAAGCAGCTTCCCTTGGAGGGGGCCATGTACGCAGAGGCCGAGAGGCTCCCATCAGTGCAGGAGGTGGGCAGGCTTAAGGGAGGCGTGATGCTATATGGAGGGCTGCCAGAAACAGTGTTTATTTAGTCCAAAATGGAAAGAGGAGGGAAGCAGCTTCAGACGTTGTTTCGAGGGGTTACTGTTGGGCTGAGACCAGAGGCAGCAGATGACTGACACGGAGCAGGAGGAGGCTGCAGACCGTCCCTGACATTCGTCTCGGAAGCCAGGTGAACGGGGCTCCCCAGGCTTCCCTGGAATGATTTCTCTAAGACCTCAGTTTACTATTTTTCTGAAGAAATCCTAGCCCAGGAGGACAGTAGCACACGGAATGAATGAATGAATGAATGAATTCCTTGACCAGCACTAGAGACCCTCTGAGTCAGGGCTAAAGGTGTCTCACTCATCAGAAACCTGAACAAAAACATCAGTAAGATAAAATGAAGGTAAGATAAAGGGATAAGAATAAAAGTCTGAACTCCCAAGTCCCAGCCTGCTTCCTGACCATTGGTTATGGTCCTTGTGGGAACTCCATTGGCGCAGATGGAAAAATTGCCCTTTGGGAATACTGCTCTAGTGAAGGACCTCTGAGCCATTTACAATAAAAAAAAATTGTTCACCCAATGAGTTCTTTCTTTTTTTTTGGTATCATTAATATTGTTACATTAGCAATATTGTGGTTATTAGACTCCCCCCATCATCAAGTCCCCACCACAAACCCCATTACAGTCACTGTCCATCACTGTAGTGAGATGCTATAGAGTCACTACTTGTCTTCTCTGAGTCGTACAGCCCTCCCTGTGCCCCCCAACATTATGTGTGCTAATCGTAATGCCCCTTATTCCCCTTCTCACTCGCTTCCCACCCACCCACCCCTAGTCCCCTTTCCCTTTGGTAACTATTAGTCCATTCTTGGGTTCTGTGAGTTTGCTGTTGTTTTGTTCCTTCAGTTTTTTTCTTTGTTCATATACTCCACAGATGAGTGAAATCATTTGATACTTGTCTTTCTAGGCCTGGCTTATTTCACTGAGCATAATACCCTCTAGCTCCATCCATGTTGTTGCAAATGGTAGGATTTGTTTTCTTCTTATGGCTGAATAATAGTCCATTGTGTATATGTACCATGAGTTATTTCTTAATATAAATAATGTGATAAGATTTTTATGTTTTGGTTGACACTGAAACTGAGCTGTAATGAGAGCTGAATAGTTCTTTATTAAGAAACTGAAAGGGTGTGTGTAACCATAGGGAAGAATTGTTTTATTGTTGAAGTATTTTATGTGCTGTGCTATTCATAACTAATAAAACATTTGTTAATAATAAAAATAGGAAGTTATGCTACTAAGAAAAAAGGTGCTACATAAAAGTAACATTATTTAACCAAAGAAACATGGTATTGCAGATTATTGTGCATTTTAAGTAATCATAGATTCTGAATAAAGTGTTTCAGCCAGTCCGAAAATATAAGCTCACCAAGTGTGACAAACAGATTCAAGTATGAAAAAATGAACAATAAAGAGCTTGGATGAAACGGAAGCAGCCAACAGCACTTCCCATAGCCGCCTCTCTGCGTGAGTACGTCTTCAGAATGTTGGAGATTTATGATCACAACAGATAAAATTGTTATCCATATGTAATTTTGAAATGCCATAAGGTTACTGGAAATTCTCTTACAAGTATTTCTTTGAAAAGGCATCAAGCCAGATTTATCCAGATCAATAAAAAAAAACTCAACATAACACAATTTGTACAATGTATAAGTAGAGGCACAGTAAAATGAGTCCCCACAAATGGGTCACTGATCTGACGACTGGTTTTCTTTATGAAGTCACATGTCATGTCTAAAGATCCTATGGCAAAAGAGGATCTAAAAAAACCACTGTGTCATACAAATATATGAATCCTTTACCGTAACATGTGACAACGTCCAGTAGGGTTCACTCGGCACGGAGCTGTTTACATCTTCCAACTTAACATTTTATTAAAGTAAGATTACGGCTGGTAGAGGAGGAATGCATATGAATTTTATATGCCCTCTACTAAAGCTAGAGAGATGGCCTAAAGAAACACTGGAGCATTTAATAGCTGCTGCAGGAAATGTATTCTTACATATAAAAATTCCTATTTTTATAAGCAGGCTATGGCCAGACAGAAAACACAGAGAGAAATTTCTAAGAGGAACAATGTTAGAAGAAATACTAGTGGCATTGGAATGGAGTTGAAAGGAAAACCTCTCATAGGTCGACCAGGGGCACACACCTGAGAGGCAGGGCTGTGCTGCGCTCTCCCATAAGCAGAGGCACTGCCACAGGTCAGTGTCCTCCCAGACAGGAGTCGTGGTGCGGTGCCATGCTCTGGGACACACGGGACAGCACTGGATGCGTGCACGCAGAGGCCTGGGCCCCGTCTCACCCGCAGGCATTGTAGTGCGGACACCGGGCCTCTGTGATCTCTGAGCAGATGGACCAGCCCACCCGAGTTTAATGTTGTAAACGGATACATCGCGCTAGCTGGGAGGAGGCACCAGGGCATAAGGATGCTGCCAAGAGCACGAGGGGCTGGAAGAATGGGCTGAGGAGCTGGGGGGCTGGGAGGAGTGAGGTTTCCCGGGCCAAGAGAGCAGAGGTTTCTGCAGTGAGAGAAGAGAAAGCACATGCGGTCTGCACGGGAACTACCTGCTGTGACGGTCAGCACCAGCTAGCACACGTACCCACACAGAAGTTTAAGTCAGTCATGCATCAGCTTTCCTGCTGTGGCAGGGATTCTGAATTGGCCTGTGGGTTTTCTGACTGTCAGACTCATCTGTGTTTACAGACTTTGCTGAAGCAGGATTTGAGGTTTTTCCTCGCTCACCATGCTGCTGGATTATTCTGTTCTACCATTCTTGTCTGGGTCCTTCAGTGACAACATGCGTGTGATTCAGGGGAAGGACTGACCCCAGCTGGCAACGTGACTCCAGGACAAATGATGAGTCCACTGGGAGGGCATTTCCATTACTTGGACACCATGAGCATGAACATCTTCCCACTCTGTTTACAGCTACAGAAAAATGTTTCCATGCTAATGGAGAGACATCCTTAATCAATAGTACCATCAGGATTAAACCCTCACAACTGTGCCCACATGCAAGACCCACAGACTGTGTGGCTTATTAAAAAGGATGCCAGGTAAGGCAGATCCCAAAATCTTATGGAGATGCAGCCACATTATAAGTCTTCTTATTCCTAAGATCTATTCCTGTGTCCTGGGAGGACGCTGAGTTGATCTGCCCTATGGTAAGCGCCCTGCTGGCTGCTGCCAACCTGCTGAGTCTGTCTCTTCTCGGGTATTAAAGATAAGACAGATGGTTTGTAAATCCCAAAGATATTTCTCCCTTTTAAAAGATGTTCTAAAAGGAAGTTTCCTCTTTTTCAACTACAGGACACCTTCTGAAGGTTCCTAAAATATGAAATAGGTCCCTTTGTATATAAATCTTTCTTTTCAGGTAACACTTCCGCTCTGTTTCCCTCACACTGTTTCAACGCCTGCTAATCCATCATATCTGTTTCCCAGCTACTCCTTTATGGCAGAAAAGGCCAGTGAGTCCTTCTAAGTCTCAGCGAGATTTTACAGAACACTTCGTGCAGGTATTCGGGTTGCAAATACACTCACTATCTCCTGGCATGTGTTTCCAGTAGTAGTAACTCTATATCGGTCTAAAGCTTTACAGAACACAAACTGTTAGAACTTTAAATAAAACAGTTATTTCAGAAAAGCAGTAACAGGCTCATCTTCCTAGTGTGTCTTTCTGGCTGCTTCCATGGGCTGCTGGACAAACTACAGGAATTCCCTGTTCTATCAGATCAAGTCTGGGTTCCTCCTCTCGGATTCACGATGCACCCCCAGTTCTGCCCGTGTTCCCCAAAGACCAGCTGCTTCAGCTGTGCTGGCCTCCGGGGGCCGTGGAACAGACTGTGGTCCTCCTGCCTTCACTCACGGCTTTCATCCCAGGCTTTCCCTTCCGCTGCTTCTGACACTGCCCAGCCCATCCCACGGGCCATCTTCTCCAAGGTCTCACTTATCTCCCCTGTCGGTACCGATCTCTCCCTCTACTGAACTCTTAGCCTTCACTTTCTGATTAGAGACCTAGTGCTCTTTTGTATATGATTGTACATTTCATAATATTTTCTCTATTTAGAGAGTCCTCTACTTTATGGGTAAGCCTTTTACCCCCCCGAGAGGATGCTAACAAAATTCCTTGAAGGAAAGGGCCATGTTGTATTGTTTGTTCCCTCTGGTACCTGATGCTCTGCTTGTACTCCGCTCGTACCTCATGCTCCCTGCAGTACTTTTGGCCGGGATGTAGTTTTTCAGCCAGTAAAGCACATATCACGGCCTTTTCCCACTGTATGTTGTGAGCTCTGGATGAGTAACAGTCCTAAATCACCTTTTTCTCTCAAAGTACCTCCAATATTACTATTTATACAGAGAACTTAACAACAGTTGCTAATTAAGTTTCTATTAAATTTCTGCTGTTTGATGTGTTACCATTCCCTATAATCCTCTTTTTGAGGAACAAACATTTCCACACTTAAAAATGATGATTCTTGAAGAAATTATGTTGCCATTTGGCATGTGAGAAGAAAATAAGTTTGATGCTTTCCTAATTCATTTAGGCAACACTGAGGCTGATGTGTCAACTTAAATATAAATTAATCAGTTGTGTTGTAAGACCATCATTATTGAAGAGCTATGTGCTATGTCAAATTGCAAAAATAGATATTTAACATAGTAGGTACTTTTTTGTAAAAATGTTTGTATATCAATGTGTTATGCTGCTTGCAGCATAAGATTTTACCTCATTGCAAATTTCTCCCTTTAATATCATTGTAAATTAATATCTCTGTGGCTGGCAAATGTAAAATAAAAAGTATCTTTCCACTGCAACACTCAATAAAACCTCATGACATAACCAATCAATAGCTGGTTATTTCGTTTTTTCTTGGCATCTTGATTTAAGTAACACACTATGTCTTTCTTTGGGGGACAAAACTTTTTGAGGGGCTCAGTCAGGAGAACACTGCTTGCCAGCCCTTTGAGTAATTTTAAGTAAAATTCAGTTCAGATAAACCTATTACACTAGCAAGAGCATCTGCCATGTCTTCCCCACTTAAGAACTTGAGCTGAAAATAGAGCATATTATAAAAGCGCTGTGTCTGTACAGCATTAAAATAGCTTCTGAGGACAATTTTTAACACATTTGGAAGAATTATGGCCTTAAAAATGCAACTTTCAGAACACAACCCTGAGGCCCGTTCCACGATGTGCTGCATTTCCCGCACTGCAGCACGCTTGTGTCTCAGCTCTGCCCGGTGGCCAGGGCCGTCCGCCCACTCTCTGTCTCAGCCAGCCCGTGGCCAGGGCACAGCACACACCTGCCACACGACAGGGGCTCAAAGTACTTGCAGGGGAATAAGTTAATTAACGGAAGGGTATACGAGCTGTGCTGTGGTCCCTTTACAGCCTTCCACCTGTACTAGCTGTCACTAGGGTTCTAAACCAGAATGCTCCCCCAGTACAATGATGCCCTAGGGCTCCTACAACGACGCTGGGAAAACTGGTTAGAGAAACAGAGGACCTTGCAAGATAAAGTATAATGGCCTTTGTGCAAACAAGAAAAACCATTATACATTTTGTTAGAAAAGGCATTTCCATCTGCCAGAAAATTCTCTCAAAATCCAATTCTAAGGACTATACAGTATGAGTGGCATCCTCTTTGAATTTTATTGCCCTGCAGAACCGAGATGGATTACTGCCACGTCTCTGCCTTGCTTGCTCAGGGCTCAGACTCTGGACCCTGAATCACTCTCTGTCCTGTTCCGGTAAAGCCTGCATCTTCTGGTCCGTGACCCTCTACTGGCCGGGTTACAGTGATGTGTGGCGCTCACATGCTCGTGGGAATGGTGCCTCTAGTTCTGCCCGCGGTGGGCCTGCCAACAGCCTGAACATACAGCCACCCGTGACACCCCACGGCATCTTTTGATAACAAAAATCTCCCCCATTTTCAAGAGAGTCTTATGTTACCCTATCATATATATCAAACTGGCATTTTGGATTAAACCAGTGTGGCTTACTGATAACAATTTAAATTGTTCTTCTGATGACAAAACACACTTGAAAACACCAGTCAGCTGCAACAGTTCTGTAGACCAGTTCAGACAGAGCAGTTCCTAAAACTGTTTCCACTGAGTATTTTCTTAACACACAATGATCTTTAAGAAAACTGGCCTCAAACACTATGTGATCCTTTGTAGAAGTGAGAGCAGGAAAGCTTTATAGACCAAAAGTTAGCATTGTGCCTACGACCCAAGGGCCCTCAGCCCCCAATGCCACTGGTCCTGTGACCCGGGACCCTCAGCCCCGAGTCGTGCTGTCCCGTGACCTCTCCCCTGGAGCGCCCTCCCTTTTCTGCATGGCCGTTCCCACTGCGACCTCCTCAGCATATCAGGATCCGGTGTTTCCTGCCGGGGGCCTGCCGCGTGTTTGCCTCTTTGCTGCTCTTCCTGGTTTGGGGTCCCTTACAGACTGGGGCAATAGTGCTTTTGCTAACATTCAGATGGTCCCTGATATTCTTGGATGGGTTTGCATTACCCAGTGTGTTTTAACCTCTTTAACACAGTTTTAAAGACCTGTTGTGATGCCTCTCACTATTCGTCCAGTCACTGTGCGCCACTCATCACAACACATTTTATGTCTTAGCAATACTAAATCATGTTCAGTTAACTAAAAATGTCAGGTTTCTTACCCCTCTAGTACTTTTTAAGTGATATTTACTCTTCCCAGAATATTACTTTGCATTCATATTTCCCTCTCTCCCTCCAATATGCCTGTCAAACTTAAGAGTCATCTTTCAAGTTTCATCTCATTTATCTCTCCTTCTATTAATCCTTTGCCCCTGTTGTGCCTTTGGGGGCTTAAGTTGTGGCACCTGTCACATTAAATAGTGATGATTTGCTTGTGTATCTGTCTTTCCTGTGAGTTCCCTGAGGACAGAGAGGGCATCCACAGACCTCATGCAATAATTGGCACATGGCTGGTAACCAAAGTAGATGGTGAATGAATGAAAGAGGAACTAAAAAATAAAGATTCTCCTCATTATCAAGGGTCACTCATTTTACCAGTGATTTTATGAAAGTACAAAATGCCAAGAAAGATGGCAAGTAATTGTTTTTTCATGTTTCAACATGACACTGATGTGAAGTTTCCCTCTTCACCCACAGCACAAAGCCCTGGAAACATCAAGAGGTACTTCTAATGATGAGCAGTTTGGTCTCAGCCTCTAAAAGTGACACAGGCAGGAAGGAATAACCAAAACTGATTGAGAAACTCATTGTCCTGCTGGTCACAGAACTGTGACCTCTCTGCTTCATCCTTTGAAGGGCACGCTTCCATCCGTGTGCTCTCTGTCAGAGGATGATCTGATATTGCATCTGAATAAAATGGGATTTACCATCACCACTGACGATACCTCACAATGTTTTAAATGCCAATTTTTAGTGCTTCTTCCCTAGTTTTTCTTCATCAAAAATGATTTCTTGGTATTGCCTATAAATACTCCAAACCAGGATAAATTCCATAAATGGAAGTAGCTCAGGTGGGTAAATCATCACTGTAAAGGCTGAAGAATGGTTACCGTGGATTTGTAAATGGCCCCAAGACGCAACAGAGCAGAACTGGGTGGGATTCTCTCTCGGTGAGCTAATCTCTAGGCTGTGGTTTCCTCTTCCATGAAACTAACAGACTGAACTAGTCACTAGGTAAATGTCTAAGACTGCTCCTAGCTCTAAAATTTGGTTACTCAGTCCAGCAATAAGCTTCTCTGGACCCAGTATAATATTGAAAAATTTTATTATCAAAGAGGTGGGGTGGAGGGCAGAGGAGTAAGTTCTCTTAAAGTTGCATATACTTGTTTTTAAAGCAGAAAGCGTAGAGCATGAAGGCTGGCTCATTGTAATTGATTTAGGCCCTGAGAATCCTTTCGGTCATGATTAATTCTCATGGGTATAGTATATTCCTGTAGATTAATGCATATAGTGTTTCATAATTATAAGTTACAAGCAAGGCACCCTGGTGGGGAAATGTTTACAGGTAGGCTGGGCACCACTGAAGATGTCCAAGTGTAATACTGTCTGCTGGTGCGCCTAAGCCCTGCAAAATCAATGCCAACAACCTTTCTGTGTTTGCTTCTCCCTAGCAGCCAATGACAGCAGAGCCAGTTCCTTCCATTTCTGCAGAGACGAGCACTACAGACACGGCTGGCGTCTGGGATGTGCCGGCCCCGGCCCCGGCCCCGGCCCCCAGCTCCCTCACGGACACATGGCTCTCCTCGGCCTTCTCTTTGCTAGAAGGGTGGCACAGGTTCTGGGGGAAAAATGAGCACCTGTGAGTGGAGATTCATAGATCTCTAGGCCTGAGACTGAGAAACGTTCAAAAACAGGACCACAGCCCTGTCTGCCTGCTGCCTTCTCGCACGAGGTGAACGAGCTGGTCTGCAGGGCAGGAAGGGCTTTGCCCTGGAATAGAACAGTACTTTCCTCAGTGTACTCGTGATGTGTGGTAAATAGCACACTCACTAGCAGGGGAACGTTTGTAAGCAAACAGCCACATGGTCCCCTCCAAGGATCCAAGCATCATTAAGCTCCAAAAGGAGGAATTTTAGCAGCATTAAGATTAACTTTTAGGAATTTTTTGTTTCCCTAAGCATATTTTGTATGAGCTTTGTATAACATCTGTATAATACAGGAGATTATGAAGAAAAAAGTAATCTCATATATCTCAGAATTTAAAGATATCTGCAGTTAACGTTTCCTTCCAGGCTGTTTCTATCAGTGTTACATAATTACTACCAACTGCACAATTATGTGGTCTCCTTACTGTTACATGATGACATCTGCATTTTCCCAAATCATGAATGCTTTTCACAGATATGATTCCACTCTATGCAATATGCTGAGCTCATTATTCTTCCCGTGGATTTCCTCGTGGAATCCTCTCAACAGTCCTAGAATGTGGCTCTACTAATATCGGATGAGACACAAAGTTTAACAGATGAGAATAAAAAGTTAAAGAAGTAGGCCAACACAACACAGTTTACAGCAAGATATTTGGTTTACTGAAAAGATATACAAGGTTAAATGCATGAAAGACCACATAATATTTTATGGTTCTCTTAACTTTCCTTTTGGATTATGTACATCATTATTCACGGTGTCCTCCTCCCGTCTCCACTCCCTCGGACCTATCCTTTCTTTAAGTGTACCCCAAAGTAAACGGGTGCCACTGGGGCAAAGAGACCGACGACCATCCCCACGCCCCCAGGGGTGCTCTGTGCAGTCGCCTCAGCAGCGAGGAAACGCTGGCTCACCCTTTCCACTCAGTACACTGTTTCAGAGAACCTATGAGACACATCTGAGGAATATCTGAAAGATTTCTGGACTGTAAGTCAGAAGACCTGGGTTTTAGACTTCCAATCAGGCTGAATGGTTCTGGTCTGTGACAACTCTTAATTGCTCCAGCCTCAGTCTCCTGTGTCAATGACTTCGACGGGGGAGACACCAGCCCTTGGGAGCGACGGTTGGTCCCACCCACCCCAGTTCTCAAAAAGACGGACTCACAGGCAAGACCTTCCTTAGTTTACAGAAGTCTCCTCACGTACTTGACAAATAGCTTTAGTGGCCAAAACAGGACAAACTGATGACATAAACACTTTGTAATCAAACATGACCTTACTGCTCAACTATTCTGTCAGGAGTCCTCTGACGCAAACTCCAAGAAAGTTAAAACTTGCTGACAATAAAACTCAATAAAATCAAATGTGACCTGACTGAGAACAACAACAAAGTAGACTCTGGGCAAAGATGGAGTGGAGATTAAAGGGTATCACCAAGCTCTCTGCAGAAAATGGCTTTGAAATACCCATAGAAAGGATTACTATTTTTGTTCATTCATTATTTTCAACAGTCTTGTTTGCCCATCCTGATGGTTTAAAATTTTACTTCCTATGTTCAAAATGAAGTATTTTGTTGTTGACAGTGCAAAGATGTTAATTCAATAATAGCACTGTCTGCTCAGTGTTGAGAAACAGTGGAGTCAGCAGGCTTCCTGAGTCAGAGATCGGAGCATGACTTGCACCCTAATGAGACAGGTGAGGGCTGCTGGGAAGAGCAAGCAAGTGGGGCTTTGCTAAGGTGCCACTGGAAACATCTGAGACAGCAGTGATGTCCAGCACTGAAAATCAGATCACTGGTACAACTGAGCATTTAATGGGGCTCTAAGGATCTAGGCATTCACAACAAAAAAGACATGATAGGTCATACAGTTTTCCTTGTACAATAAAGAAAGCTTACACATTTATCTTCAAAGATACACATTTTCCTGGCAGCAATTCCGACGAGGATTGCATGGCATGGCTCCTCATTCTGAAGATGTCAAGCCACACTTAGCAGTGTCACGGCACTTTTCAAAGTAACTGTCTTTCTGTTCCCAAAGTGCCACGTGTTATGGTAAACAGCAGGGGCCCAGTGCACAAGGCCAACAGCTGCCCAGGAGTGGCTGCATGTGTGAGGGGGGACAGCGCCAGCACCGCAGGCTCCAGTCACTGCGGCACTTGGGGGAGAGTCCTTGGCTCGCTCCACAGTCAAGGTTACGGCTTTGGCAGCTGTGAGAAATGCCAATACTCTACGTGGTGGATTGAAGGAGCGATGTGTTTAAATAGCAGGTGAAAAGGCAGCAGAGTTGACATTTTGATGGAAAAATTAAGAGTCTGACTTATATTCTCAGACAGAGATGGATCACTCCAATACACAGAGAGATGCAGCAACTTTGCCTCAAAAATATTTTTTTTCTGGATCTGCTCTTGTGATTTCCAAGTTCCTTAAAGCCTAGAAATTTTCATGGGTGGCTCTATTATACTATTGGAATCCATAAAATAACCTTTTGTCAAATATCTGAATATTTGAGTGGAAAGACAGATGGGTGGGTCCTCTAGGGCCTGAAATGCTTCAGGTAGATAAGCAAGCTGACCTGCCAGTTATCCAGTATTGTTCGTTTGAATATTAGAGGATGTGTGTTTTATTTCTAGCATTCTTTATGTAGTCTTTCTTCCTGGTAGCACTTTGTAAAAGATGTAGTGACTCTGAGAGGCCACTCCCAAGTGTGAGACAGTAACCCTCCCATCACCGTGGCGCAGGGTGCATATATCCCCGCAGGCTTTCGGCACATGACTAAGTCTTCAATTCCCCGACAACAATCCCATTTTTTAGATTCACAAAGGATGATGTGGCATGGCTCTTTTTGTAAGATTTACAGTAGTAACTGAGTCTGTCAGAAGGGCATAACGTTTGGGTAGCTTCGTCAAGGACTGTAGACACAGTCTGGGTTCCCTTAATTGGCATCGTAGCCACTTAAGATTCAAGTCATAGGGCTGTAAAGTCATAGACACTCAGGTTTATACTGCTATAGCCTTTCATCTTGCATTTCACCATTTATTAAACAGCCGTCTGGAAACAATCTTCTTCGAGTATTAAAATGGTACCTCCTTTGCCTCCATCCTAGTTAACTATGAATTCTGTATCTTCTGACCAACTGATGCTGGATAAGGTGGACTATGTGAGTTGGTGAAGAAACGTCCGGCAAGTCTCTTGACTTGAAGTGCTTCTGGAAGGACTGCCACAAGGTCACGAGAAGATGCAGGAGGGCCCCTCCTGGGCAAACGCTTCTGTGCTGGAAGTGAGAATGATGGCGGTCCATAGCCTCTTTTTTGTGTAAGTGTTGCCTAGAATGTCCATTTTGGAACAAGGCTAGAGAACATTCAGCTTACATCAGAGGCTTGTAAAGAATTAAACTAAAAGGAATATGGGAACCTCCCTCCTCAGTCATCAAAATAATATTCAGTCTAATGAGGCATTATGGAGTGAGTTAAACCTCCTAGTGTTTTATGAGCAGACTACAGCAAAATTCTCTCTTCTCTGCCTCCATTTCTGCCTTCTTTAAAATCATCACCTAGAGAGATCAATCTACCTCAAATGCATTTCTTGCAATTCTTCGGGCCTACAGCTGTACTTCCCAAGCAAAGGAGATTTGTTATCAAAGGACGTTCTAAAGGACAGTCAATGTGTTGGGAGAATGGAAAGCCACTAGATAGACATGATGCATCTTTCTGGAAATTCGGAGAAAAATACTTCTGTTTCATTTGCTCCATGAAATGGAGATACATTCACAGTGAATTGCAAACACGTGAGAATCCCACAAGCCTGATATGCATGGAAGGCTATTTTGAATTCTGGCTCTAGATGCCCCTGTGAGCGTTTGTTTATTTTTGCTTTTACTTTTGGGGAGGGGTTTGGGTTTCAGAATCTAAGGAACTGAAAAATCTCTTGGGATGACATAAAAGGTCTTCTATGTCTGGATACCAAGTTGCCTCTCCAAACTCAGCTGCTTTCACTCTGGCCTCAAACTCTAGTAACACAATTGCTGGGCCCCTGCACACCCACCTTTGCCCACGGAGCCCTTCAGGCTGAGACGCCCTCTCACCTTCCTCATCGCGGTAACTCCCACTCCCCTTCAAGATCCGATGTAGCTGTCCCCTCCTTCGGGACCTCTCTGGGCACCTTGACTTGCTACCACCTCTTACATGACGACCAGATCACCACATGCTCCTGTCTTGGCCAGGAGACTCCCTCAGACACAGGGGCTTGGCGAGGTCCAGACCGTCTCAATTCAGGGTCTGACTCTGAGGTTTGGGAGTGTCCTGCTCTGATACACAGGTTGTAGATCATGTAATTTTGACATGAGCCTTGGCTATGAAATGATTTTGAAAATCAAGCATATAGTTCATTTCTCTTTTATTTGTTGTGAATTTTTTATTGTGAAATAGTAGGAACACAATAAATTAAATCCAATTTCCCTTCCATTTTGCATTTTGAAAATATATATGAGCTTATAAGCTAGGAGACTATACAGGCTTTATAATACCAAGATTTAAAGTTGTTCTCGTGCAGTTGCAGTTATATCAAATAAATTTCTAAAGAATTGAAGTAAAAAACTCTGAGAGCCCTCCAGTGGTCAGAATAATATATGCAAATACAGTTACTTACTCAACATTCCTCCCTCCTGAGAATTTAAAACATTTCAATATTCCTTTTATAAAAATACTTGCTTTGAAGATGGAAAAAAGTTGGTGGACTAGGAAGGCAAGATGGAAACGTCCTCCCATGCACACACAAGAGGCAACTACAGCAGATGCAGCTGACCCCGAAAATGGCCTGAGGACTGTGGGGCAGATCACCTGCATCTGGGGAAGGAGAGAGGCCCACACGGGAAGGGGTAAAGTGGCAGAGCCACAGTCAAGGGGGACCCAAGACCTTCCCCATCCCAGCCGACAGGCGGGAGGAAGAGGGACAGAGAGGGGAGGGGACAGGTGCTCAGGACTTCTGCACACCTGGCCCTGGAGATCCGCTCCGGGAGCATGAGCCCACATGACATTGGGTTCTGGTGATTAGCAAGGCTGGACACCAGGGACAATTAATATGATAGACAACAGAGAGAGGGACAGTTGAAGCACTCTGGGAGGCTGAGACTCAGCCCCTTGTGGAGGACAGGCATGGTCTGCCAGCCCACTGAGACCCAAAACGGAGGTGGCAGTTTGAAGACTTGCCAGCAGTGGGAGGGTACCAGAGGCGGGAGGGTGGGAAGGAGCCCTCTCCTCAGGAGAAAGGGCAGGTGGACATTTCCCCAGCCCTCCCCTGGCCCAACAGGTCAGGAACTCTTGGGAGCCCTGGACATTCCGTCCCCTCAGCTGACAGCTCTGCCCTGAGGCGCTTCCCTGCGCACCTCTGGTGGGCCAGCCCACTCAGTCCAGCAGTGTCAGACCTGGGTGTCTGGCAGGCAGAGGGAGGCTCTCCCAGCTTTCCCAGCCCTGTCTCAGCCCAACTGGGGAGGAGCCTGGGGAAGCCAGCTCCAACAGCTCCTTCCTCCCCACGGGTGCTGTGTGACTCACCGCCTTGGTGGACCCTGCCCCAGAGCCGTATGATCACCCTGCAGCCCGCCATCACTGCAGGGAAAGCAGAGGGTGGCCCTGCCCACAGTGACCCCAGCAGAGGCCTCTGCTCCAATCACAAAGGGCCGGCGGAACAAACTGCTGGCTGACATGGACTGAGGCCACTGCGGGCAGACAGGCAGAAAGGTGGCCCTGCCCACTGCCCACCAACAGCAACTGGGGCTCCACAGCAAAGGAGAAGCAGGCACTGGACAGGGAAGAGTCCTGAGCATCTGGGCACCAGAAGAAACCCCCTTCATGAAGCCATTACTCTCCAGACTGGGAGGCACAGCAGATCCACCTAATACAAAGGAAGAAACACAGAAACCCTGATAAAATGAGGCAGAGGAATATGTCCAAACAGAACTACAGGATAAGACACTGAAAGAGGACTAAATGGAACGGAGATCACCAATGTTCTTGGTAAAGATTTCAAAGTAAAAATAAAAAATATGCTCCTGATCTGCATAAACATACTAAAGATCTCAGGGAGGACTTCAACAAAGAGATAAAAGATCTAGAGAAGAGCCACTCAGAGCTGAAGACACAGTAACTGAAAGGAAACACAAAACAGAGGGAATGAATACGAGAGTGCTACAAGTAGAGGAGACAGCCAGTGAGGTGCAAATCAGAGAGCAGGAACACAACAAAGCTGTGGAGCAGGGGAAAAGGATCTCCAGGCATGAAGGACTGACAAGAACTGTGTGACCAACCCAAACACAGTAATATTCACATAGTAGGGGCACCAGAAGGAGAAGAGAGAGACACAGGGAAAGTCTCTTTGAGGAAGTAATTGTTGAAAACCTCCTCAATCTGGGGAAGGAAATAGCCACTCAGGTACTGGAAGGATAGAGAGCCCCAGGAAGAACACCAAGACATACAATAATTAAAATGACAATGACTAAGGATAAGGAGAGAGTATTGAAAGCAGCCAAAGAGAGAAAAAAGATCACTTACAAGGGAAACCCTATCAGGCTATCAGCAGACTTCTCAGCAGAAACTTCACAGGCCAGAAGGGAGTGGCATGAAATATTTGATGTATTAAAACATAGGACATTTAACCAAAAAAACATCTACCCAGCAGGATTATAATTCAAATTTGAAAGAGAGATTAAATAATTCCCAAATAAATAAAGGGTGAAGGAAATCATAACCACTAAGTCAGCATTACAGGATAGGTCAAAGGGACTTCTGTAGATGGGAATGTTCCTAAGGCTAAATAGTTTTCATCAGTGAAAATAAACCCACAGCAAAAGTAGGAGACCAATTATTTGCCAAGCAAGTATGAAATTAAAACAAAAGTATTAAAACCAACTATACACAAATTCAGTCAAGGGGTACCCAAAAAGTACAGATTATGAGTTCTAATACATAATGTGTGGAGGAGGAAAAAGAAGAAAAAAAGTACTTTGAAGACTGTGTTTCAAATAGAGCAATGAGCAATTTAATATAGACTTATATAGTCAGGAAGCTCTCCTTGAACCTTATGGTAACCACACACCTAAAGCCTATAATAGATACACAAAAAATTTAAAAAGAAGAATCTAATCACAGTGCTAAAGAAAGCCATCAAATAACAACAGAAGAGTTTAAGAGGAAGAAAGGAACAGAGAGGAGCTATAAAAACAACCAGAAAACAAAAAAAAAGGCAATAAGTACATACCTATAAATAATTACCTTAAGCATAAATGGACTGAATGCACCAATCAGAAAACACAGAGTGAGAGAATGGATAAAGACACAAGACCTATCCATATGTTGCCTACAAGAGACTAATTTCAGACCCAAAGACATACACAGACTAGAAGTGAAGAGATGGAAAAAAGATATTTCATGCAAATAACAGGGAGAAAAAAGCAGGAGAAGCAGTACTTGTATCAGACAAAATTGATTTCAAAACAAAGAAAGTAACAGGAGACAAAGAAGGACATTACATAAGGATAAAGGGGTCAGTCCAACAAGAGGATATAACCATTATAAATATCTATTCACCCAACACAGGAGCACCTACATATGTGAAACAAATACTAACAGAATTAAAGGGGGAAATAGAATGCAATGCATTCATTTTAGGATACTTTAACATACCACCATCAGTAGATCAACCAAACTGAAAATAAATAGGGAAGCATTGAACAATACATTAGATCATCAGACTTAACAGTTATCTACAGAACATTCTACCCAAAAGAAGCAGGATACACATTTTTCTCAGGTGTTCATGGAATGTTCTCCAGAATAGATCACATACTAGGCCACAAAATGACCTTCAGCAAACTCAAAAAGATTGAAATTTTAACAACCAGCTTCTCAGACCACAATGGTATGAAACTAGAAATAAATTATGCAAAGAAAACAAAAAATCCTACAATTCATGAAGGCTAAACATGCTTCTAAATAATCAATGGATCAATGAACAACAAATTAAAACAGAAATTAAGCAATATATGGAGACAAATGAAAACAAAAATTCAGTAGTTCAAAATTTGTGAGAATCTGCAAAAGCGGTTCTAAGAGGGAAATACTTAGCATTACGGGCTTACCTCAAGAAACTAGAACAATCCCAAATAAACAGTCTAAACTCACAATTAAAGAAACTGGAAGAAGCAGAACAAATGAAACCCAAAATAAGTAGAAGGAAGGACATAATATAGATCAGAGCAGAAATAAAAGAGAGAAGAATAAAAGAATAGAAAAAAAATCAATGAAACCAAGAACTGGTTTTTTGAGAAAATAAATGAAATAGACTTATGAAGAAAAAAAGAGAAGACACAAACAAAATCAGAAATGAAGAAGAAATAGTCACAACGGATATCACAGAAATACAAAGAATTATTAGGGAACACTATGAAAAATTATACGCCAGTAAATTGGACAACCTAGAAGAAATGAACAAATTCTTAGAAAAACACAACCTTCTAAGACTGACCCAGGAAGAAACATAAAATCTCAACAGACTGATTACCAGCAGTGAAATTCAGTTGGTAATCAAAAAACTACCTAAGAACAAAACTCCTGTCTCAGATGGCTTCACTGCTGAATTTTATCAAACATTTAGTGAAGACCTAATACCCATCCTCCTTAAAGTTTTCCAAAAAGTAGAAGAGGGAATACTTCCACACTCATTCCATGAGGCCAGCATCACTCTAATACCAAAACCAGGCAAAGACACCACAAAAAAAGAAAATTACACACCAATATCCCTGATGAACATAGATGCAAAAATACTCAACAAAATATTAGCAAACTGAATTCAAAAATACATCAAAAAGATCATCCATCATGATCAAGTGGAATTCATCCCAGGGATGCAAGGATGGTACAACATTCAAAAATCCATCAACATCATCCACCACATCAACAAAAAGAAGGACAAAAACCACATGATCGTCTCCATAGATGCTGAAAAAGCATTTGACAAAATTCAAAATCCATTCATGATAAAAACTCTCAACAAGATGGGTGTAGAGGGTCTGTACCTCAACACAATTAAGGCCATATATGACACACCCACAGCTAACATCATACTGAATGGCAAAAAGCTGAAAGCTTCTCCTCTAAGATCAGGAGCAAGACAAGGGTGCCCACTGTGGAAAGCAGTACGGCGGTTCCTCAAAAATCTAGAAATAGAAATACCATTCTGCCCAGTAATTTGACTTCCAGGAATTTACCCAAAGAAAAAAATCCCTGATTCCAAAAAATAGATGCACCCCTATGTTTATCACTGCATTATTTACAATAGCCAAGATACGGAAGCAACCTAAGTGTCCATCAATAGATGAATGGATAAAGAAGAGGTGGTACATATACACAATGGAAAACTATTCAGCCATAAAAGAAGAAATCCTGTCATTTGAACAACATGGATAGATCTCAAGGGTATTATGCTTAGTGAAATAAACCAGGTGGAGAAAGGCAAATACCATATGATTTCACTTATTTGTGGAGTATAAATACAAAGTAAAACAGAATGAACAGAGTAGCAGTAGACTCACAAACAGTGAGAAGTAACTGGTGGTTACCAAGGGGGACAGGTTAGGGTAGTGTTCAGGGCATAGTGAGGGGGATAAAGGGGCACAGAAATCTCAATCATACTATAAGGTGATCACAGGGCGAGTAGCACAGCATGGAGATAAAAATGTGTGCTTTAGTTACTTTTTTACATCACGTTCATATTGTGGGTTAGCACTACAGGAAAATGAAAGTTTGTCCAAATCATTTAAATAAGCCACCAAAAATAGCAGCCTGATCCACCCATTACCAATGAGAGATTTTAAGTAGTTGCTAGAATTTAACCACATAAAGGCAATCCTAAACCCGGTCCAGATCTGAGTAACTGAATTCCTTCCACTGCAGCCATTGAGAAATGTGGCTGCATATTAAAACCTCTCAAGATGTAGAAAGGATCCAGTCAACTCTGTCTTCATCTGTTACTTCTGTGTCCCCCTTAAGCACAGAACTGTATTTTAATGTGTATATTCCTGGACTTGTAATAACATATTGTGTGTGTGCGTGTGTGTGTGTGTGTGTGTGCTCTCAAATTGGAATTTGGGTGGTTTGCATAAGAAATGTGCTGGCTTCTCTTTCAGCAAATGCGTATCTAACTAAACCAGGCAGCCGCACTCTCATTTGCTCCATCACATCATCAGATTACCAGAAATGGTTGGGCAGAAAGCCTGGAGCGGGGTCTCCATCTTGGAACTTGTCAAGCTCCAGCACTCACCCGAATGCTGCAACACTGCTGGGTGAGGAGCACGTCCGCTTTCATTAAATTCCTGTGTGACCTCACGGGAGAGTAAAGCTTGTTGAAAAACTCCCGCTCATTTGGAGTCAGACAGATGATGTCTAATACAGGAATAAAATGCTTTCTTTGCAAGTATAGAATATATTTAATTATATTAGTCCAACATCTTTACAGACCTCCTCCAACAGACCCATGCTTATTTATTTTAAAAAGCTAGCAACATCAAAGGAGAAATGCTAAGAAAAATTTTTATGCCCTCTCATTTAGTTTTTTACTCAGAATTTTTTGCTTGTTTTCTAAATGTTTTAGACAAACAAAATGTTCATCAGTTTTCTCTTTGGTATAGTAATGTTTGCAGACTTCCCACTTCAGTCAATGCTCCTAAGTTAAAGAAAAAAAAAGTCAACTTCAGCTAGTATCTATGAATGACCTTCAAGAAATTCAGCCTACTGCAAGAAATGTTATAGGTAATTTTCAGAAAGCATGCTCTCATGGAGTAAGTTATTGCCTAAGACAAAAGTGGACATTTCTGGAGGCTACATTGTGTCTTTGAGGCCACTGGGGTACCATATAAGAGACTAGAGCAATAATTTACCCTCAGCAATGAAAAATGTAATGTAACTTGCACACCAGGATTCTCTGCCTCATTAAGTTAAACACTTCCCTCATGTCATTTTAAAGGAGAGATTATAATACTGTAAACCTAGGTAATTTAGATTTATGCTCTGGTGTCTGACAAGTGGTTACACAGGATATTTTCAGCATTCCAAATGTCTTAGGCACTAGGCAGTTGTGGAATGTAAATATAATGAGAGAGAGAGATTGTGCTCTGCCGTGGGGCTGCTCAGAGCCGCACAGGACCCTGCAGTGCTGAGACATCTTCAGATCCTCCTGCAGTTAATGTTAGAGGTGCTGCTGACATCATTATGGTTTCTGACTCTTATTATAACCCCAGGGAAACATATGAACAAAAATCAGCCAGGAAAAATGTGTGCTCAGAATTTATGCTATCCACACTCCCACACTTTTGATTGAATGATTTCTCTTTATTTGAAACAGAAAAAAGGTATATTTCCCAAATAATATTCCTTAACAAATGAATTACCTCTCACTTTAAAGTGGAGGGAGGACTAAAAAGAAGTAAATGCTGATAAACAAAAAGCAGAACAATATCAGCAAAGAGGACAAGGTGATAAAGGACACAGGTCACACCGTCACACCCTGATGCCTGTAAGTGAACCTCATATCAAGGGTTCCTTTGAATAGAGTTGCTGATAGTATAAAAGTTAATGGAACAATTGGTTCGGTTTAAGTGGTCACAACATTTAACAGTGTAACACATTCTGAAGAAAAAAGTGGACATTTTGTGCCTATGACTCTGCAACCCTTCTCCTTGCACAGAAAAATCCCATAGATGGTTATTCAGTAGAGCATCTTTGGAAGCCCTACTGTTTCTTTTTCCTTTTTAAGCTTTAAAAAATTTTAACTTAAAGGAGTGAGCAACAAAAAAATCAAAAGATACTGAAATTGAGTATTACTTTTCTCTTCACACAGTCTTCACAAAGAAAGGATCAGCAACCCTGATTAAATTAATAATGTATAATCAGATTCTAAGATGAAAAAGTTTCATTAGAGCTTTGAGTGAAATGGGTAAAATAAGCAAATCCCTTTGAGTTCTGGGTTCTGACGAACATAGCCAGTCTCTTTATCTGTGGCTGTATCACAAATTACAGGCCTGAATAAAGTTAAATGTTATTGGATAACCTATCCATTTAAAATTTGATTTCTGTTGGTGTTTGAAATCAATGCCATTCACCAAGATAATATAAAGTAACCAATAGTAAAGGTATTTTTAAAAGCCTTTAAAGATTCTTAGCTGTATGTCCTCAGAGTAACAGATGAGCTACCAAATTATCACCTTTAATTATTAATACAATGAATGAGGGGCGATTTAAACCAGAATTTACCAAGTGTGTTAAAAAGGGTGTTAAAATGAGATATATATATGTATGTTGATACATATTATATTTACATATATTCAAATTATATATATATATATATTCAAATTAGGAAATTAGGTTGAGAAACACTGGGTGGGTTAAAACAAAATCAGACATGGCCCTCTAGTGTAAAAGCTTAATACTAATGGTCACCTGAGCCCCCAAGAGGGGGACGCGGCCCACAGCATTCCCAGACGGCCCGGCCCAGGCTCCCCTTGTTTTTACCATATAGTATTTCCTGCAATTATTGCTCTCAAGAACATAAACTGATTTGATTTAATGTAAACTCCAAAAGACCTTAAATATTGGCTTAATAACTTTTCAACTTTTAAGCATCTCGTTCGTCTCTGAATTCTTCAGCTTTACATTGTTAGTGCTTAAAACTAAACGCAAAGCAAAATGGAAAGCACAGAAGTGAGACGCTACTCCTCAGAACTGCGCATTTCTAACGGGTAATACAGATAACTCCGTGGCATTTCCCCTAAGCCTGGTCCTTTCTCTCTGCCTCCTGGAAAGCGTGGGGGTTGGGGATGAGAACTACATTCAGTTATCTTTTCTGTTTCTCTGGCACCCATGATCAGTTCTTCGAGATGGGAGAGTGAACATTCCGCGGGGCTCTCTCCATCCTCTGGGATGCCCTGCCCCAGGCTCTTCTCTTCCCAGGTAAAATGCTGGGACAGGTAAAGGGACTGGAAGAGCTGGGACGGGAGAGGCCACAGACACTCCAGACATGACAAAATCTTAGAGAGCCAAGAAGTCTCAGTGGGACGAGAGTCAAAAGGTGGAAACAGACAAGAAATGTCGGTGTCACATCCCAGGGAGCCTGCCTGCACGCTGCCCAGTGTGGGCCAGATGGTGCTCGCAGGTGAGCAGGAGGCCCCGTCGCCTAGGAAGTACCAGCCAAAGCCCCGGTGGGTGCCTGAACCCCGGAGGGTGCCACACCTTATATACAAATATTGTTTTCTCCTATGCATACATACCTATAATCAAGCGTAATTTATAAATTAGGCACAGTAAGAGATCAACAATAAAAGTAAAATAGAACAATTATAACAATGTACTGCATGAAAGTCATGTGAGTGTGGCCTGTCAAAGCATCTCACCGTGCTGTCTCACCCTTCTTGTGATGATGCGAGGAGATGAAACGCCTTTGACATAAGTGAGGTGAATGACGAGGGCACCGTGACATGCGTTCGGCTCTTGCTGACCGATGATCTGTCAGAAGGATTATTTGCTTTCCACCCACAGCTGATGGAAAAGGGAAAACTGCTGAGTGAGACCTGAAGTCCAGTCTCTGTTCTGCTGAGGGCTTGGGACCACACGTCCTCCATCAGTGTGGAATTCATGTGATCTTTTCATTGTTCCAGCCCTTTCTCTCTCCAGGCATCCTGTAGGACTGCATTCCTCGCACATCCGAGGTTTGGTATGACCACTTGGCATGCTTTGGCCAAGGAAATGTGAGCATGGAGAACACAGGTCATTTCCAGGTGAGAGCACATGGAGGGCCGCCAGTCAGTGACAGATAATCTGTACAAGTGGGCAGGAAACCCCACGAGCCACTAAGCTTTAGGGCTTGTTACCTCAGGAAACCACATGTAGTATCTTGAGCACTTTATATGTCTGCATCTTAGTTTTATCACATATAAAAGAAAATAGCAACATATGTTTCTTACCTACAAAATGGTATGAAACATTGGATGCGTTTTAGAAGAGAGTTATTACACTCATCTCAAGTGTTAGAAACAACATCTTTGGATGATTAAATATGTTTCTACAAATGTGTAGCAGTGAACAGGCGAAGACTAGGAAATTCATTTGCATTAGATCAATTTCATTCAAAATTAATCTAAATCTTTTAATTAAAGCAGTAAAGGCATCTGTATTCTTGAACTGTGATTGGTCTGGTGGACCCACTCTCTCAGCCTCATTAGGTGCACCACCACATTGCACGGCTTGGGGTACAAAAGTCAAGTGATACTAAACGAGAAAAATGATAAAAATAACTATTCCTCTCTTTGAAAACACAAAGCCTCACAAAGCTTTCACAACACATGATGCCTTTGAGTCGCCCTTACACCATATTTATTTCGCAGGAATGCAAAGCCAACTCTATTTGTGCAAATAAATGTACTTCTACTTTACGTTAAGATACAACAGTTTCCTGTGTGATGAATCGACATGTTCTACTTGACTCTTGTATTTACTATTTTTACAATTTTGTTAGGTCTCTCTATTCTATAATAAGGTATCTACTAAATATGACACATTTTAAGAATTAAACTAATCCCAAGGACTCTTAAAACTTAGCTTTCTGAGCGGAATACACTAATTGTTGAAAAAAGGCAAAGTGACTTTTTAACAAGTCACTTGTTTTCTGTGTGATTAACACAAGTTAAGAATATTACTGAAACAATAATATAAAGGAATCTGTTCATTACATCCGTTATTTTAACATGACATAGTCCAATGTCAATGTCCAGTGAAGGGGCTAAATAAATAGTTCCGTGATCCAGCCCAACGCAGGCAGGAGTTTGACCGAGATCGAGATGAATGAGGCAAATTAAGCTACGATTAAAAATCAGCCTGTTTTCAAGAGCTAGTCTTAATTTCTTTTACTGGTGAGGCAAAAAAGCCAAGGCCAATAATACCATATTTTTCATGTTTTGTGGTGGAGAAATCTGGGTTCTCACCTAATTATTTACTTTGAACATTTAATTCGATTCAAAGGTATTTTTTTAAAGATAAAATTTGAGTCCATGCGTATTAGGGTTTTAATCTTTGTGGAGGTAGGAGAGGCCTATATGAGAAAAAATATAAACCAAGTTTCTTATTTTCCTAATCTTGGGAGTTGGCATATCAAAGGCATACAATAAATGTGTGAAAAACATGGAACTGATATGAGGAGCATGAGATTAAACATACTTAGAACTGAAGAGCTGTTTTCCCTCTTCCTCTACTTGCCACCAACTATATTCAATTATTAATAAGTAGACACAGGCTTGTTTAAACTTAACATAAATTGAGATTAATCACTTTAAGGCCTTAAACATTTTTTGGAAAAATTTTCAGCCAACTTTAAGATTTAGGGTCAGAATATCATATTGCACAAGCTGCCTTGTGTCTAGCCGGGTTTTCTGACGCTTTAGATTCAGGCCGTGTGGATGAGAGTGTTTTCACTTCATTGTGCGGCACTGAATTTTTCCCATTCGTGCTCTGCAGCATTCCGGACTAGTTTTGCTGAAACGTGTCAGTTTTCCAACTCTATGACTTTCTCTGTGATTGGAAGCTCTCTGGTGACATACAGCCGACTCATCGTGCTCAAATTTCTGTTGTCTTTCTTGTCACCACAACCAAGTCACAGAGTCTCAATTGGCAGAAAGGGAAATTGATAACCTCCACCCCCCAAAGCAATAACCAAACAAATAAATGTATTTTTAACTGACTCTACTTGACATAGAGCACCATTACCAATCACTCTTCTAGACAGAGTCTAAAGCCCAAAGAATAACAATGTCTAGAACGAAAAAGTACGAAGTAAGCGGAGTTGTGCCGTTTGTTCCTTCCTCAGACACGTGCCGCCCCACCCCACCTCGCGCCAGCCGCTGAGCACGTGCCCGTGAGCATGCGCAGCCTCGCTGCCGGGCTCCCTGCTCAGGCCCGGCCGTCCGGAAGGGGCAGGGCGGCGAAAACGGCGCATGAGGTCAGCGCGGAAGGAGGAGGAGGAGGAGCGTCCCCACAGAGGCGGTGGGCAGCGCCCTCGGGCCGCATGTCGACGGGTGAAGGCAGGCGGACCAGCACAGGGGGGCAACGGCGTGTGGGAGCCTCGGGACACGGGGGCTCCGCGGCGTCGGCGCTGGTGGCGGCCGGGCAGCAGCCTAGATGTCAGGGGATGGACCAAGTCCTGGGGACAGGCCCGTCGTGCGGGGGCGGCGAGCCGGCGGACGGCTGCAGGCGGGGGGTGGGGCAGAGCAAGGGGCGGCTGGGGGGCGACGGGCCTGGAACTGCGACCGCGGAGTGCCCGGAACAGACGGGCTCACAGGGGCGTGAACGCAGTGGGGCCGAACACCCGCCGAGAGGAGGGAGGCAAGGCCGGCGGCGGGGACGGTCAGAGAGGCTACAGGGCCCCCCCCTCCTCAGCGGGGTTCAACTGTGGGGGGCCCCGGGCCCAGCGACCGGAAGGGCGTGGCCTTCGCCGATACTCCCACTGAGGTGGTCAGACCTAGTCAAGGTGTGAAAACAGCGAGGAGCTAACGAGACCGTGAGGAGTCCGCACACAGAGATGCTGGGAGGGCCCGGCCTCTGCGAGGGAGTCCGCCTACGGACGCTCGACCTGAGCCTGGGCACCAGGGCGGGTCTGCGGGCCCGGCCACAGCGCGCAGCCCGCCAGGGGGCGTGGGGCCGAGGCCCCCAGTGATGCCCCGACGACCTGCCCCCGTCTCATGGGGTCTCCAGGCCATATCTTCCTCTGCCGGGGGCCGTGGGGACCGAAGCCCCCAGTGATGCCCCGACGACCTGCCCCCGCTTCACGGGGTCTCCAGGCCACATCCTCCTCTGCTGGGGGCCGTGGGGACCGAAGCCCCCAGTGACGCCCCGATACCCTGCCCCCACCTCATGGGGTCTCCAGGCCACATTCTCCTTCAGGCTGGAACGTTCCTCACACGGACACGTGGCCTGCCTCTGGCGCAGGGACGAGCCGGGAGCGTCGGGTGTGCACGCTGCCATCCCCAGTGCCTCTGGAGGAAAACGTCATCCCACTGGGCCTCAACTTACCTTACAGGTACTTTAAAAAATACATTTCCAGCAGTTAGTTATCCAAGCAACTAAAGAAGCAAGACTGAGCGAGACGGGCAAGTACATCAGTCCAAACAAATCCATAACACACTCGAGCTACTAGAATTAGCAAACGCGTGAACATCTGCATTTACCAATTCAAAGGCACAAAATCCAAGCCTGGTGATTTCATCAGGGGCTACAAACTATGCGTGATGTGACAGCAGCTGAGAAATGTCCTTCTTCCCCCTTTCCCATCAACACTATTCAGCCACATGGTTTATAATTCTTACAGTTCAGAATTTAAAATTTCTGTACTCTTTTTTGCTTTGCTTTTGACACAGTGAAAACATCAGAACCCCACGCTGACAAGCCTGATGTGTTTATATCTGTGATCCAGTCAGAAATATGTCAGCCAAATAAAGGCTAGCCACACGGGGTATGTCCTGGGTGTGCTGAGCACCCCCACGTTTCTGGGGAACACCTATGATTTCTGCTCACTCCTACTGCCGACAGTCCAGGACACAGCTGGGTGAGGCAAGGACACCTGGAGCCAGCGTCACCAGGGAACATTCACAAACATACCATCCTGTGGAGACAAGAAAATCAACTGCAACTTCTACCACCTACTATGTTGGTTATAAGGGCTAGAGAAGGTTATCTGTGACTTAACAAAGTTGCCTAAACTGGAGGTGAGGTATTGATACTGAAATGCAAATATTCCTGATGGATGTAGTGTACTGATTTTAAAACACTCTAGAGTCAGATTCCTTCTTCAAGATAGGTCTTGACTGCAAGAAAAAGAGGGGGCCGAGCATGAAATTCATTGGGTCTGGAGGGAGGACTGGTGGGGGATGGGGACAATGGGCAGGAATGGTGGGAGGGCGCCAAAGCCGAGCCCTGCCAACTTCACATTCTGTTTGGACTTGCTGAATACCCAGTGGTTGTAAAATCAAGTGACTATCCCAACATAATGCTCACTTTTCACTTTAGAACAGTGACACAGTGTATTATTTTTTCTTATCAAAACCGCATGAAAGATCCCCATTAAGTCACTCATTGTGGGTGCCTCGTTTAGCCAACTTAAGTTCATTAGACTCCAATTTCTGACAGAGCAAAGCCCAGCCAGTTACATTTAACAACTGTTCAGCACCACACTCTGAAGAATGTCAACAGACTTACTTTCCCCATATAAAGTAGGATTTCCAGCTCACAACATGTACTCTGTGACTATTATGGACAGTATTTATTCAGAGGAATGCTGAGCAAGTTTGGAAATGCTGTCTCTAAAGCAGAGCCGAGAGGTCACTTGACAAAACAAGAAACAAAACCTCTACATGGTCAAAACATGAAAGGAACTAAATTTTGTCATTCTCTCTTTTAAAGAAAAGGTTCTGAACTCCTTCAAACAGTGTGGCCACAGCAGACTGGATGACTCTTCTCCTCCACAATCAAGCTCTGTGTAGTCAGCACACCTCCATCCCGGAGCAAGTATCAGCTTTTTTAGAGGAGAACCTGCTTGGAATTAATGAGGCAACACCAAAAAAGCCTCCTATTAATAAGTTGTTCTCTTTCAATGGAAAGCTGCCAATTTTTTTCTCATTTGCTTCTTAAAAAACAACATCCTCTGAAGGCTACTTATGCACTTTTATCACCATTCAACCTCCTCTTTTTCCCTTTTGCTATTTTTTTAAATTAGGAGGAGCCATCATGCCATGTGAGGGATTAACTCCATCTCAATAATATAGTTGCTTCCAATGACATCACAGACAGTGACATCCAGTCAGCACTGGACGTGTAACTACTGACATTACAATTCAATAAAGGCAGGGTGTTTAAGGAAGGGTTAAGAGAGGAAAATGCAAGTGGGGTAAAGCAAAACTCAAGTTACAGATGTGCAAGAAAAACCTCAAAACTAAGCTGAAATCCTCTATTTCTTTTGGCTGCACAAAACTAACACACCAAGTATTATCAAGAAAGGCAGGAAAGCTGCAGCAGGGGAGAATCTCCAGCACTGCATTTTCATTCACACAACGAAAAGTAAAATTCAACATTAACCTTCCCAGAGAAGTGATGTGCCTCCAAACCATCTTTTAACTTACCCTAGAGTATGTACACCGTGGCCTCGAGTCCTCTGACTTCTAGTACATCCAGAGCATATATGAATTCTTAGCACATTCACTTAAAGAATAAATTTAACTGAAATGTTCATTACAACAGAGATCCTAACAGAACTCTGAAATTCTAGGGAGAGACATGGATTTAAGACTCGGCTTCCAGATCTTGCTGTGCACTGTGTCTATCTTTAACTTGAAATGGCTTGGTTTCACATTCCGCTGAGGTCCACAGGCAGATGCTTTGGAAGCTCACCAGTGGCAGGCTTGCAAACGCTGTCCCTCCGCCCTCCTCCCTCCCACCCAGCTTCCGCCGGGGCACCGAACGCTGACCTACTCCGCTGTCTCTTTACCTGTCTCTGTGCATAGAAGGAGATGCTCTCCTTGACGGCTCTAAGGGAGACACTTGGAAGCTGAGGCTCTGCCAAGGACTCATGGTGCCTTTTCTCCCCCGCCACCCCCTCCCCCGACTCACTGCCAGAAACCAACTGACTTCCAAACTTGGCTGTCTGAAAAAGAATGTTCTCTGATTGGCATTCCCGGGAGCAGAAGGCAACAGCTCAAGTTTTATTCTGTTACTTGGCATGAAAAACGTCCCAGGTACACATCATACAGACAAGTATGCTTCCTGGATTTTTTTTTTCTTAACTCTGAGAATAGAGCAGATACTTGGGGGGGGGGGGCATTACATTTTTGTTGTCCCACAGCATTTAAGTTTTAATATTCACAAATAATTTTACCCAAAATGGCTATGAGTGCAGAAAAAAAATGAAATGGCAAATCTGTTGGAAGCTGGGTTCCCTCATTAGTAAATGAGTTGGGACCCACTGGCGGAAGAAACGTCCCGCTACTTGCTTGACAGTATTCTGGAGAGCAGCTGTTCAATCTGCAGCCTTTCTGTGAGAGAAAATCTTGTTCCCAGTTGTGGAAAAACTGCTTCCAACCGTCCTACATTTCACATTGTAGACAGCAGGAGGAGAGGGTGCAAAGGCACTCTTATCTCCCGGGCACATCTTTTCCAGGACTGCCTTGCAAATTGTGGTAAACTCTGGGAAAGAAAGAACATGTACGTACAGTGACACAAATGAAGAAAAACTGAAGGGATGGAAACGAGGAAAAAACACATTTCCTCAAATAGTGCCTGATAAGGATTGATAATGCAGGGTCCCTTCACATCACCACCAATAAACGTGTGTAATATTCATTCATTGGTTACTGGCAGTCAAAAGTTCTGAGCCTGCTGAAAATAATTCACCTCTTATTTTCAACATGGTGTATTAATTATGTGCAATTTTCAGGACCAGACAATGTCTTGAAAAGCCTGATAAAGAATTTATGATTCCGGTAATCGGAAAGCCCCAGCCCCGAGCATTCTGGGTCCCCAAAGGCCGTCTGGCCGTGGCTGCCGCCCAGCAGCAGTGCCAGCAGGCGGCGTCCGGGGCAGCGGTGTGCCCGCGGCTGCTCCGTGCAAACGCCTCGGACACACTCACCAGCAGGAGGCCAGCTCCAAGAACGCTTTCTCCTGCTTGCTGTGCCGTCTTTACATTTTCTATTCTAAGAGGTCTTTTACCACATCTGAACAAGGCCATTGTTGAGAACCGTGACTGAAAACTTGACTGGCATCACCTTGCTCATTTATTTCAGTGGTATTTCGATGCCCCATAGAGACGGTGTCCTACCAGCGTGCTTACTCCCTAACCTTACTAGATTCCTTAAAAAAAAAAAGACTAAAAGTAGGAGGTAGAGAAGGAACGGACCTCCTTATTCTTATTTGCAAACTTGATTCAGGGGAATTTCAAGCTACATGCAATGCTGACACATGGGGGCGCCCAAAAGCCTGCAGAGGAAACGGAAATAACCACGCCCCGGGGCGCACCCGTCCCTGTCTTCTGTGTTTCTTCTTCCCTCTTGAAACCTCTTCCCCAGGGCTAATGGATGGTGTCACACACACACACCTACAAACCTAGAAGAGTGGACTGAGCTGGTGGCCGGCCATCCAGCTCGCGTGCAGCCCACTTCCCTGTGCGCGCTGTACTTCTGAGTGAACGTTGGCACATAACTCCCACTCCAGAAATCTTTGCTTAAACTGAAGAACTGTTATGTATACGTATCTATTTTAACATGTGGAAAACGGTTATACGTTGGCCTACATTTTAGATAAATGTATTTTACATTTATCTTAATGATTTTGGGGTGGGGGGATTATTTCTCTTTTCAAGCCATTAACCAAGAGATTTCATAGGAAGCACATCAGTACT
This sequence comes from Smutsia gigantea, assembly GCA_032199065.1. Lineage (NCBI taxonomy): Eukaryota > Metazoa > Chordata > Mammalia > Pholidota > Manidae > Smutsia > Smutsia gigantea. The sequence goes on along the minus strand of JAVSCE010000381.1, from coordinate 268,645 downwards.
GAGCACCCATGCTGAAGCCCCCCCGCAAAGAATAATCATGGTGCATTTGTGTCATTGACCCTGAATAGCAACATGGCCAATACTGCAAAGATCATTCATGTTGATCTTGCTGGCTTCTAAGAAAAACAGAGAGAAAAGGAAATGTTAGGCCCTTCTATTATTTCACATTAACTAGTAAACTATAAAAATTTTCTTTATTAAATTGCTACTGGCCATTCCTTATAGGGCAACACTCATCAGTCAAATATCCCCTTAGGTTTCCAGCTTTATTGTCCGTTATAGTCTTATCTGTGCCAAGCATGGAAATTCCAGAACGGCTGGAACAGTATCAGCAGCATTAGTCCAAACTCAAGGCCGAGCGGGAACAATGGGATTGTTTTGTTTTGTTTTTCTCCGCTAAACTTCGGTAGGCAATTGATAAAATTTATAATGTCTAGAACTCAGTCTTTATCATGAGCAAATGTTATTTTTCTATTTCATAAGCACTAACATAAGAGTTAGGATTTGATCAGAAAAAGAGCTATCAGGGCTCGCTTCCAAAGGAAACTGGGCACCTAACAGGCAAGTCCAATGCCCTGGACTGGCCGTGAACAGCAGCTCACCTCTGTCCCCTTCTCCAGGAACGGCCTGTATTGGCAGTCCTGTGCGAGCCACATGCTGCTGGCAGGCTCCTAGCAGAGATGAAGGGGGTATTCAACTCAGGTCTTAGTGGACCTGGCAGGCATCTACGGGAATGAAGAAGTTGGTCTTCAAAAAGCAAATGTTTCCTGCTATTTTCCCACCCGGGCATCCTTCAGGGACTGGCATGCATGGTATTCTCAGACTGATGGTTTTGCAGATGATTTTTTTTTTTTACTTTTGCATCACTTATTTAAAAAAAATACTGTTATAGACTGAATATCTGTGTCCCCCCTAAACCCATATGTTGGAACCTAGTCTCCAGTGTGGTGGTATTAGGAGGGGGCCTGTGGAGGTCATTAGGTCATGAGGGTGGAGGCCTCACGAATGGGATCAGTGCCCTCATAAAAGAGCGCCCAGGGAGCTCCCTCATTCCTTCCACCATGGGAAGACAGGGCAGAAATGTGGCCCAGCATGAACCAGGGCACAGCCCTCACCAGACACTGAATCTATAGCTAGCTATCTTGATCTTAGACTTCTAGTCTTCAGACTGAGAAATAAATTTCTCTTGTTTATAAGCCACACCCTATATTGTTATAGCAGCCAGAATGGACTAAGACACTATTTTTTTTTAATGAGGTGTTTTTTCCAAAGGAGTGAATAGTGGGTTTTTTCCGCTAAGGAAAGGAATTGGTAGGTCCAAGTAGTAGTTCTATGAAAAGCAATTAAAATTGACACTGTCCAAGAAAAGGTAGAAAAGCCACATAAACAACACTGAGGACAGGGGCTCTAACAACAGACATAGAATTCCGGGTACCCAAACAGCAGGATGCTGTGTCTAATCTTATGGAAAGGGCCGTGTGTACGAATATGCTAATTATGTCACATTCAGTAGGAACATCTGCGAACAGTGATGGTTTCAATGGCAACAGAAAGACATGGGCTAAAAGTGACAGCATACGGAGGTACATTCGCATGGTTTCAACTGTCTTAGAGTATCTGTGGGCCAGAAAGATCCTATCAGAATGATTTATGGGTACACCCCCCCCCCCAAATATTCAAATAAGAATAATTGCATCTTTCCTCATGCCCTTCCTCTCCTGGTCTTGGAAGGCACTTCTCTTTCTCTTCTCTGGGTCTGGGATGGCAGGTGGCTTTGGGGAGGGAAGTGGGGAGGCTCTGTCATGCAGAAAGGCACACAGGATCAGCTTAAGGGGCCTGTGTTGATTTTAGGAAAGAGCATAGAGGGAAATACCCAGGAAGAGGAGTGAACTAAAGGAAGCAGTGAGAACAGGGGGTGGGGGACGGAATCCTGACACCGGAAGCAAGGACCAGGCTGGAGGCCAGATGCGAGCAGCTCCTCTGGGGAGGCAGCCTTGGAGCAGAGTGAGGGCTGAGGAGGTCGGGAGGCCTGGCCCAGACATCTGGCTGGTGCTTTGTGACTTATTCTCATGAAGCTCTTAAGACAGGCCTTCGCTGTTCAAGATCCGCTGCTGCCAAATTTGTGTCTTGGATTCTTGATGATACTGATGTGGATCTTAAATCTATAGATGTATTTGGTTACACGAACACTTGTGAAAAGCAAGTGTTAATTGGTCATGCTTGCTTCGTCACCCTTTCACTCTCGTTCCTGTGTCTTGTTCCCGTGCCACTTGCTGCGGGCGGGTGGGGCACTGTTACAGTCCCTGGGGCTGAGCACCCTTTGCAAAGTGACGAACCAGCCCAGCTGGACTGGAACCGAGGGATTCCTGGTGCAGGGTTTTCAGTGCCAAAGCCAGGAACGCCCAGATGGGGTGGGCCAGCCATGCGAAACACGCAATCAGTGTTTGGCATTACATGTATGCTTCTAAAAAAGATTAGGTTTTTATGAATTAAGAGGTCTTTGGCCCAAGTAGACTGACACTCTGAAAATACAGGTTTCTTTTCTCCTTTACCCCATTAGACACAGAAGAGTTCAAATACCAAGGGTCACTATTCCCTCACCTCTACAGGGAGAATAATAAAGTCATTTCAAAGACCTGTCAACCTCAGTGAGGTATTTCTGTAAAACAGGAATATGTAAAATGAATGAATCTATGTTTTTATAAGTTATGTTTCATATAAACTTTATTTAAAATTACATGTAGTTATTTTTGAAAGATTTTGCTTTTAGTTATTTTAGATTGAGAGAGACCGGATGTCTGCAAAAGAGATATGCTTCAAATTGTGCTCTTGTTTGGAGTGGTGGGGAAGAGAGAAAGGTAGATAACTGGTTGACGGAGAGAACAGCATTTTTGGTATACTATCTGTTTCAGCATTTGATTTTTCCCTAAATTAAATTCACCAAGTTAAGAATGTTTTGATTTTGAGAGGCTCAACGGCCCAGGGAATAATCAATATTCCACTTTTACACAAGATATGGACCATCCGCAATACCAAAATAAAGATTTTATTGGCATATTTTCCTTTAATATGGGGTAGGTTTTCTTTCCTTTGTGGGGCCAAAATCAACCCTAATTAGATAGAGCACAGTCATAAACGTATCCATCACTAGGCAATCCTGGAGACACAGAAGTACCCCTACTGTCCCTACCTCAACTCTGCAGCATATGTCATGACTGGTGCCTCTCAAGTGAGGATGCACTTAGTTTGGGGAGCAAAAGTGTATTTAATGTCATTACTTCAAGCCTGTGCACATTTTCATAATCATATGTGCAACCCATAACTGTGACCCAAAATAACTTGTTGTACCCCAAGCTTCTGGAGATTGACCAAAAGCTAGAAATGACAGATGACACCAGACTGGGCTGAGTCTGGTAGCTACCTTATCCAGCTTATTTGTTTGGGAGTTTTTCTCCAGACAAGCACACGGCCCATCGGTGCTTTGCGAACTTCTCTGTCAGCACTGTCGTTATTTTACTATCAGTTTACTACGGAGCCCTTTGCTCAGAGGGAAGAGTTCACTGGAGCTTTGCAAGGCCCAGGCACAGATCTGTCAGCAGAAGCTCAGGTTTGAGGCCCGTGGCTCCCCAGCCAGCTCCCTTTCTGTAAGGCCGTCCCCATGGAAGCACAGCCTGAAAGCCACAGAGCACAGCACTCATGGCTTTAAAGTTATTAACTGTAACTTTTACATACTAAAAATAATTCGTGCATGTCTTTTTAAAAGCCATATAGAATGCTAAAGCTTAAAAGGAGGGCCCAGACCAATCCCATTCCCATTCTTGAATCCAGAGGCAGCCACCTTCATGTCTTAGCTGTTAATTATGACAATCACTCCATATTCTAAATGATACTTTCATACTTAAAAAAATTTTTTTTCGAATGTAGATACTATCTGTTGGCCTATGGAGGACAAGGCTTTCATTCGTACACACACTTCCTCTAGTGTGTGTCCTGTCTCCCTCCTCCCCTCCCCTCCCCTCCCTTTCACACACACACACACACACACACACACACACTTTTCTTCCTTAGTCCTCCCACTTTAATTACATGACAACTTTAGGTGAAGCGCTGATCAGTCTCCATGGCTATTGTTTGTATGTAAACCACATAGGATTTCATTCCATCTCCCCTCTTTACCAGTTTTCTTTTTCCTGACATTGGTAGTTGTGTCCTAATTTTGATGACTTAATTTTCTATCTGCCGATCATTATGTTTTTTCAAATTCTCCAATAGCTGTAACATTCCCCTTAACTCAGACAGACACAGCGGCCGTCTTCGAGCCCCTCCCCTCTCCCCGGGCTGTGGTGCTGCTGGGCTGTCAGCCGGGTCTGCCCCGGGCCGCTCCGCTGGAGTGAATGGAGTGGGAGCCCCTTGCCTGGATTTCCTCTCTTCCCTGATGGACACCCTCACGGCGGGGGCAGGGGGCATATACTCCAGTAGCTTTCTGAGAAAGACGGTTGGGACAAATAATTTTGGAGAATTTAAATGCTTAAAAATATCTTCATCCTCTTTTTCCATTTACTGTTAGCTTGACTAGACACAGAATTCGCTGTTTAGAAATACTTTTCTTCAGAAATTTCAAGGCCTGTCTTCACTGTCATTTACTTTCCAGCGTTCCTGGGAAGTCACCCTGGCACCCTGACATCTCCTAACTGGTCCCTCTCCCCCCACTGACTGTGTTTGGGATGCAAGGGACTTTCACTCATATCCTCTAATTCTGGGCACATTTTATTCCATTTCTTTAGCATTTCTGAACTCTATCTCCTCTGTTCTTTTATTCTGAAGACAAACTCCTTTCAATGGATGTTGGACCCCGTCTAGTCCTCTAGCCTCGCTCTTTTCTATTCATCTTCCTTCTGTTACTATTCTCTAGGATAATTCCTCATCTCTCTTCTGTTGCATATTTCATTTCTCCTAACATATGTTTACTTTCCATGAATAACATTTGTCTCTAACTGTTCCTTTTCACAGTGCCATATTTTGATTCACAGCCACAATTTCTTTTCTAGTATCTATCAGAATATACATTTTGGTTTTTTTTTTTTTTTTAGCTTTCATCTCTTCCCCAGTATCTTTGTTTCCTCGGATTCCTTGTTTACTTGTCTGTGTTGGTATCTTTTATGTTAGAGACTTTCTGGAACACTGGGTATACCTTACTATCTGCTCACACAGTGTGTTACGGGTGTTAGAACGTGGTGTAAGGAATTACACAAAGCTGAGCCATCACTGAAACACCCTGAAGGGCAACTAGGTTTCTCCTGCCTTGAGCTGCCAGACCTCCCAGGGGATCCCCTCCGATGCTCTACGGCAGGGACAAGCCGGCCGCCAGGTCCTGGGAGCAGAGCCAGGTAAGAAGGTCTGAAAGGGAGGGGATGTATCACGGCTTGGCCTGCAGATTTCCGCTTCACCTTCTCCACTTCCGCATTATAGCTCACCCCCACCTGCAGTTTCCAATATTGCCAGGTTTGTAGCCTCTCTGCTTCGTCCCTCCAGAGAATAATGTGCCCCCTGTCCCACTATGTCTCCTGAAGGTGAAGGGGTCATCACCAGGCTGCACAGGGTTGAGGAGGTGACTTGGGAGGCCAAAGGGTCCTTTTTAGGACTTTCAACCAAGTCCTGAAGTCCTGCTTTCTGCTCCACACCCCACCCTCAGCTTCCATTCCTTTGGCCTCCAGTCCTTGAGCTTTTCCAGGGTTTTCCAGGGAACCTCCTTTTGCATCTTTTTGGCCTCTCCTCTGTAGGCACCAGGGTTTCCACATTCTCTGCTGAGCCCAGTCAAGTACCATCCACTTCCTTCTGCTTTCCAGGAAGCATGTCAATAGTTCTCGACGTTTTATGCTCCCCTGCTTCCTCTGTTTCAGTGACTACGGTTCATTTGCTGACAGTAAAGGGCTGCTCTGGAAGGAAGAGGCTGGAATTAAATAATTGGAATTCTCTGTCTTCAAAATTGACAAAGTTGAAGGGAAAAAGACAAACCTACAGTCATTGTTTAAAGGCAAAAACTCTCTTAATGCTCTCTATCCCAACACACACATCATTCCTGGCCAACAAAAAACTACGGTGGGGTGTCTTGGGAGTTGGGCTTCCCCAGGCAGAATGTGTCTCTGGGTCTATAGCCTGGAAGTCTGACACTTAGTACAGGATGGGGGCAGGTGATCCACCTGACAGCCAGCATGCTTGGAAAGCTCACAGGTACAAGACACGGTTGGTCCTATGTGGCCCCACCACTTTCCTAGGAGGTCATGCAAATGTCACTACTCTGTGTCCCATGATGACACAGAGGTGAAGGAACAGTGTCCGTCTGCACCCTTGGCTTTGTCCCTACCGGTCGGTCTTAACTGTCAATTGCTGACCTGGTTCTGAGTGGAACATCCTGAGTCCCTGAAGTCCAAGCCACCACAGGACCCTGGCCACCTGCAGCTCTTGTGCCACAGAGACGATGTCACAGGCACACAGCTTCACTACAGGTGGGGACACTCTGGCTGTAGGTGGGCGTCCCCTGGAAGATGGCGGTTTGGGGATCTGGCATTGGGCTGCATATAGCTAAAAGCTTCTTTGTAAGTATAGGGATAAAAAGGTGGACAGAATGATTCCTGAAGAAAAAGTTACAATTTATGACAGGTTCCAGCATTTTAAGACTGTAAAGCACTTGGAGACTTTATCAGAGGCCAGAACTGAGATAAAGTTATTTGAAATGCTGAGTACGGAGGCACATATTTAAAAGGGAACAGGTCCTACTTTTCATTGGGGCTAAAATACCTTGCTAGAAAAGAAAATGGAGAAAAGAAATCTAAATGTCCTGAAGGTGCAGAGATAGCCGACATTACAAGACACAACATGGTCCTTAAAGGACAAATCCTAATGCCAAGTGAATTTAGCCAAAAGAGTCTTAAAAGTTATGTCAGAAGAGTAAAGCACAGCTATATGGATAAAATTCCAACCTTCAGTCTCAAAACTACTTTCACTTGAAGGGAAAGAGTGGAAAGAAAGAGGGAGTAAAGTCAATGAACGGGGAAAAAAGAATGAAAAAGAAAAGGTATGTTCGGAAAAGTCCCTGCACGAGGAGGGCCCTCCGGTCTGGAACCTGACCACCTGCTTGTTGGGGCCGACAGGCTCGTCCGCGGCCCCTGGGATGACGCGCGACGGTCGCTCGGGGCCGGAGCTCGGCCGGGAGGCTTCGGAGACACCCGCACGCTTCGGAGACACCCGCACGCGTCGGGCAACCGCTCCCTGGCAAGCCTTTGAAAACGCTGATCAAATACGTGCTACATTACTGGGGGACGACAAAAGGGCTTATATATTATATAAAAACTCTTCAAAGCAATCGAAAGACGCGAAGGTTGAAACCGAGATTCAAAGGCTGACAGAGCAAACGGCCGAAGCGCATGGAGAGAATGAAGCAAACCTCGCGGGCACCTGCCGCCCAGGGGAGCTCGGGAGCCGCGGGGCAGCGGGTGAGGCCTCGGGGGCCCGGAGCCGCACGTTCCTGGGTGCGACGCCTGCAACTCTGAAAGCTATTTCGGTTTGCCGAGACCATTTTTTCCCTATAGCTTAATAAGTGCCAGGCAAAGTGTGTTCGGGCAAGGTCCTGGGTAAAAGTGCGACCGCCCCTTCCCGCCCTCCACAGGCTCCGCGTGGGCGCGAGCATGGGGCCCGTGTAGACAGCGCGAGGCGACGACGCGACCTCTGCGACGGGTTCTCGGGTGCGATTTGCTGCTGAGGGTTTTAGACCTTTAGATCGACTGGTGTGGAGGGGTGGTGGTTACAAGGTTTTTGGAGGCATTTCTATCCCTAGTATTGTTTTAGGGCCTGGCGTTACGTAGACGGCTCTCCCTCCGCCCCGCAGGCCTTCTTCCAACAGAGCTGCTAGGTACAAAGTCGCTTACTTACCTGGACTGGGAACGGGACAGAAGGGCAGGAAACCCAGGGTGCCGAGCACCTACTGTGTGCAGGGGAATTTATATGCTATTCCATGTAATCCTTTAAAATCCTATGATTGCCAATTATTTCCATTTACTAGATTAAAAATGTGAACGTCAGATTAAACTAGATTACTAGCTTTAATAATGTACATAAATGTGATATTTTATCTGCCTGATTTGAAAGACTTGAATTTTTTCCATTGTGAGAAATGAAGGTTTCCTTTTCCAAAGCAGGTTAACCACCTAGCAGTACTTCCTTGAATCTTGGAGACTGGGTGCTGGTCTACTGCAAGGCAGATACTGTGGGTGTGGGTGTGAGATGGTGGGGAGAGGAATCTCATGTTCCTGATCACTTACTAGTGGCACTAATGGGCCTGTACCTACTTACGCCCTGCAAAATCGAGAAGAGGGAAATGGACACCGATGGGAAAGCTGGGGTGACATAATCTTGTTTTTTTATAGTCTGACTTGAGGCTGTAAAAGGGTGGGGGCTGGAGCCTGGCTCTGGATTCTCTCTGCCTCTGCTATACTGCACTAAGTCACTCAGTCTCTGTAGACCTGTTTCTCTTCTGCAGAAAGATAATACTGCTCACACAGAATAGCTGCTGTGAACACTAGATGAGTTACTATATGTAAAATACTTGGTAAAGTTGCTTAGCACAGAGTTACTATCATCGCTGTCATCATCTCTACCATCATCACAGTGAATATATGAATCTGAATATTCACCTGGGAAGGAAATGAAAAACAACAGATCTGAATCACTTACAGGGCTTTTAAGATAATAGTATCTCAGCCCAAAATGGGCCCACTGAATCAATGTAATCAGTCTCTATGTGGTGTGTTCTGAGCATCTATCTGTTTAAAAAGTGCCCCTAGATTCTAATATTGCAGCCAGAGTAAAGAAATTCAACTCTATGTTATCAACTGTATAGTTTTCGTCCTCATCTTTTTTACTGGGATTGAGATTAAATTGATTAGTAAGCTTTTGCATATATATCATGCAATGAAGTACCGGACTGAATTTTGACATGATTTCAGGGGCTTGCACAAATAGGTCTTTTCACGTGAAGTTAGTGGACATTAACTGCAAGTTTATAATACTAATGAAAATGACAGATTAAATGTTCCCAAAATTAACACCCTGACATTAAATTTAACAACTGCCTCACAGCATCTACCATGCCATTTGATCTGAGGGGTGTGCGTGTGTGTCCATCCCAGCATCACCGGTTTTCGGAATGGGGCAGAATGTAAAAAGCAGCAGCTGTCACAAAACCTGCAAAGGCAGATGCGTCGAGCGGGACCCCTTCTGGAGAGTCAGAGAGGAGGCACTTCAGTAATTCTTAGTAGCAATGGGATAAAACTCCTATGACATCAAAATGGACACCCAGTAGGAGCACCTTGAATCACCTGAAAACCAAGTAAGTGGTGACCATTCGGGCTCCCTTCTCTGAACAGAAGCAGCCCGTTTATAAAGTGAGCCAGGCTTATTTTCCTGGGTGCAGCACCCGGTGCAAAGGTCAGCAAACGGAAGAGCATCTGTGGTGTTTGTGGCAGTGACTTTCAACCCTGGCAGAGCATCAGAAACGTTACTGGGATTTAAAATAAAATACTGATGCCAGGGCCACTCACCTGGGGATTCTGATATAATGGATCTTAAGCGGGACATGAATTTGGGAGCTTCTGCCATGTAGTTGGGGTTGAGAACCACTGTTGTGGTGGAAAGGACATGAACTTTGTAGCCAGAAATCACAGGCTTGAAATACTGCTGTTCACTTGGTGTGGGGTATTGAGGAACTTAAACTGTAGAAACCTGTACTTACTCATCTAACAAGACCATAACACAGTAAACTTGTGAGGCTATTAAGAGCACTGGGGGCCACGCATGTGAGCCCTGACTGCGGTGCCTGCCAAGGGATGTGCTGAGTGTTAATGAAGCACCTGCAGCTTTCTTTCCAGCGTTTCTCTCCTCCGTAGGTGTCCTTCACTCTTTGGCACTTGCTGGAGGCCTCCTTCCTGATGTCCCCCTGTGACCCTGCCATCCACAGTCACCTGCTGCTTCTAGCCTCCTTTCCTCCCACTTTAACGGTGTCCAGCACAGGGATTCCCTACCACTGAGGTCACCTGCAGTGCTTTAAAACTGCTGATTCCCACCCCCACATTTTATGACTGGCAACCCTAGTTGCTAGTATAATTTCTCTGTGCACAAATAGCAATACAAATACGTATAAATTCTTCAAAAGCCTTTAAAAAATACTGGGGAGAAAACAGGAAGTAATCAGGATAAGGAAAAACACATCAAAGGCATTGGTAGGTCACGTGTCCATTTATTCCTTTAGCAGCATTTACTGGTCATTAATTTGTGCCAAGGGTTGAGTACAGAAAAGCAGGAAAGGCTGTCCCGCTTTCAGCGTGCTCACAGTGTAGGAAAACCGACAAAAATTAAATGCAATTCATTTCCTCATCTACCAACTTTTATTGCATGCATTCGATAGAGCTGGAGACACATTAGGTGCTAGAGAAACAGATGTGAACAAAAAGACAGCAGGTCCAGGGACAAGGTTCCAGTAGAGGGCATTAGAGAAGAGCAGTTGGGAATTCAGTCCTGGGAGCAAACTCCCACCTGAGGACGAGGCTCGAGGGAGAGACGGGCAAACAAGTTCTAGAAGAACAGTTACCAAGAAGCAAAGGGAAACGCATGTGATGGTTAATCCCACGTGTCAACTTAACTGGGCCGCAGGGCCAAGATTTGTCAAACATTACTTCTGACGTCCTGTGCAGGTGCACTTTGTGAATGAAATTTACCTTTAATGTGGGGGACTCTGTGGACAGCAGACTCCTCCATGATGGGGGTGGGCCTTATTTAATCAGCTGAAGGCCCTAACAGATGAAGACCGGCACCCCAAGAGCAGCAGCTGGCCTTCGGACTTGAGCTCCATCAGCACCCCCCAAATCTGCAGCCTGCTAGCCCATCGTGCACACTTTGGACTTGCCAGGCTCCATAATTCCTAAAATAAATCTCTGTGTAGTTGTTCTCTGCAAACCCTGACAAATACGGGGCATGTCTGAGCTGGATGGATCCTTTTCTGTTCTTCTCAAGACTGGAGTCTCTCCCTGGGTTCCTCACTGTTTCACCCAGAGGTGGAGGCTACCCATTGTGATTTCTTTCAACACCCTTTCCATTTACCCGAAAGGCTCCCCGCTCTCCCCTCACCACTTCACAGGAAAGGCTGATCTTCCTACTGCTCGCCTACCGTGTGCGCTCCAGACCCATCTCAGCATGGCGGTGACCTCTGCTCCCACAGCCGCAGCCTCGTCTCTGCTTTCCCTGGGACTCTGCCAGGTCTCCACATGATCACACGGGTGCATGTGTGGACATGCACATGTACATCCATGAACATGGCCAGTCTCCCCGTGGGGACTCCCCACCCCGCCTGGATGTCTCACAGGAGGTGGGCACACTGCTGGTGGCTCTCCATCGCTGGAACCAACGTTAAGGGCTGAAGCTCTGTGCCGGAGGGGAGGGCGTCCATTCAGGGCAGCGACATTCTCTCAGGCAGAGCAAGAGGCTTGACTGACGGTTACGATCACCTTTGAGTAACAAATTGTCACTTGATACATGAAGATTGCTTTGGAGATGAACTTTTTAAAGGAATAATAATGAAAGGGACCCTTCATGATCATGCCTGGGGGAACTTAAGGTTAGAGAAAGGAAACCTGAGACAAAGTGAAGGCTAGCGGCAGGTGGGAGACACGGGGCGGGGGTGGGGAGCGGACAAGCCCCGAGCACAGCTGGACTAACACATCACTTCACCCAAGACCCTGACGGCCGCCTCCTTCATAAAACAGCACCATCTGCAACCAAATTCCAGTGGAATTCTCTCCCAAATCTGGAATAACAGGATGCCTTGACAAGTCATAGCAAACACACACACCCTCAGTGTAGAGTGTGGTCTGAGGCCACATTATGCTGAATTAATTGGCAGTAAAACTGACCTCTGAAAAACTATGAAATCCTGTTATTTCATTTTTCTTGACTTTATTTTTATAAAATCACCCTTCATTTAGTATGTACAACAAAGACTCGGATTCATGTTGAATGTGCCTCACTTTCAATCTGTTGCTCATATGAAGAGTATTCCTACTTCTATAGAAATAATTGTTTTTATCTTCCTAGTATTTCAAAGAACATTTTCTCCAGAAAGCAATACTCATGTAAAGGAAACTGCATAATTGTAACATACAAAAAAAAAACATATAATTGTATCTTAAAAAAAAACCCTGCAGAATAAAGGACCATGACATTCTAAGTAGGGCGAGGATAAAAGCTTTAGAGAGATCAGAATTCTCTCTTGGGTGAAAGGCTTATTAAATTCTAATTAGTACATACATGTGGCTTGCAAATATAAATGCTGAAAGAACAGAAAATACACTGCTGGGTTTTCCCATGTTGTACCAAAGAAGCTTTAGAATCATGTCATGATTGAGTTTCACATCAAAATAGCAGATAGAATAATAAAAGATCTTAACATTGTGTAATTCAGCCTTAAGATGAAGTCTGTGTTTATCTGTTGACATGCTGCATTAATCCCAAGTTTATAGGTTTTAATATATATCAGTTATTGCAAAATGGCATAATTAAATAGCATAATCAGATTTTTACATGTTCCAATTTAATAATTCCTTGTTGACCGATTATATACTATCTAATTCTGATTTAGAAAGTCTAACACAAAAGCTTTATGAAACAAATTTTAATAATTCCTTCAAGGTTCATATCCAGATTTTTAATTATCAATCTAAACAATACGTAACAGTTCATTTAAGTAAGTTCCTTTTATTTTGCCTGATTTTAAGGCTCAGCTTGTTAAGTAATGGCAAGTCCGTTTTTAGTTTTTCAGATGATCTCCGTTCAAAAAGCAGAGAAAAGGATTTAAGACTTTCCAATGATTGTTACCATTTGAAATAACAACATTCAAAACGTCCAAAGGTAGCCTTATTTTTTTTTAAACTTAGTTGACACACATGAGCTAGAACATAGCTAGTACTGTGTCTGCATCCGGAATCTGGGGGTCACCGAGTCACAGAGGAAGGGACAGTGCCCAGCCACTCCTCAACAACGAGTTGAAAAGGCCAGATTCGTGGCATAGGGACCACCTGTCACGGAAGTGTCCTCAGTGTCTTGTAACAGATGAGCCTGTAGTCACCAGGGTATTTCAGTTACTAACTTAATAAATTCTAAATTCACTGAACAGCACAAGTCGCTGTAAAGGAAAACGCTGATAAGGCATAGAAGTAAAATGTGGTTCCAATCTCCAGCACACGGAACGCAGGGCCCTCTGCCCCCTGACACCTTCACGCCACCCCTCAGGCGGCCTCCGGGGCCACGTCGGAATGCCCGACTCCCTGGGAAGCCGGAAGGACGTTCCTCTACGGGGCGGCCCTGCGGCGGAACCGGGAACGCAGCGGCTCTCGGGCCCACGACCTAAACGCGCGTCCCCGGATCAAGGGAGCCCGCACTCGGGCCTGAGCTCACGCAGGAGCTCTGCAGCCCCCTTTCCAGAAACGTGGGCGTCGCCGGTTATGCAGGGAAGCCTATGTGTTGGTTTGGTTCATCAGGAAAATTTTTTAAGTGTTTGTCAAATTTTCTACCATTTTTAATCCACGGAAAACTGGCTTCTTAACTTTCGGAACTGCTTCTATCAGAGCTCCCAAATCCAGGCCTTATGCTCCTTAATCAGCTTAACATAAACTGACCCCCTTGTTTCCTCCTCTCGAAGCTTCTCCTTTCTTGCCTCCTCCGCCACCATCTCTTGTTTCCCTCCTGTTTGCCCAGCACTTCTTTCTCGGCCTCGTCCTCAGTCAGTCCCTCGCAGACAGTAAGGTGAGGACCGAGCCCAGTCTGTGCACCTGTTCTCTCGCACAGCCTCCCTGGCAATCTCGTCCACCCCCCTGCCCGACCTGGATGCTCCCCGATCTCCAGACTCGCACGTCCTCCTGCCCATGAGTGTTTTCATGAGTGCATCTCACTGATAACCGCACAGCCGTGGGGTTCTCGCTGCACGCCAGGCGTTTCGCAAAATGGAAACACCTGGGCATGTCACACCATCCGTGCACCCTCCCCGTCTCCTCAGACCTGCTCTGCAGGAGAGCTGTCACTCCGGGCAGCTCCAGCGAACTGAAAGGCGGCTCCCAAAAGGTACGTCCACCCAGAACCTGTGAATGGAATGTTGTTTGGAAAAAGGGTCTTTGTAGATGTGATTAAGGGTCTGAGATGAGATCATCCTGGGTTAAGGTGGGTCCTAAATGCAATGACATATGTCTTGTGACAAAAGACAAGAAGACAGAGACACAGAGAAGGTGGAGGCAGAATGGAGCTTTGTGGCCACACGCCAAGGGACACCTGCAGCCATTGAAGCTGGAAAAGGTGGGGAAGGACCAGCCCTAGACCCGTGAGAGGGCGGGGGTGGCCTTGCTGGGGCTTTGACTTTGGGCTTCTAGCCTCCAGAACTGAGAAATTATGTTGCTGTTGTCTTAAGCCACTAAATCTGTGGTTACTTGGTCTGCGACCCTGAAAAACCAACATAGCCCCTTTGTGATTTCTAGTCCAGGGGCCCCAATTCTGTGCTGAGCTGATTTATAACTGTGTATGGTCCTTCTTCCCTTTAGGCTTCTATCTCTTAAAAGCAGGACTGACTTTCTTGTCTCGCTCTACCACCTAACGCCCGCACAGTGCCGACAGGCTGCAGGAATGAAACAAAGGGTCTTAGGGCTGTTTTAACAGTCGGTATAGAAAGAGCACAGGTAGATCTTCTCCTTTTCAAGTAGTCTTGCTAATACCTTCAAATACAGCATAACATTTCTTAAGCTATTCCCTGTACACAAAATGCTTATCACCCACACTGATGTTTGAAAGTGAACTCCCACTCACCAGCATGGAATTCAGACCACACAGCACTTGGGTGAAAATGCGGAGCTGATTTTATTGTGTAGAAGTCATTGTCTCAAAAATACCTTCGAGATCTTTATGCTGGCTAAAAAGTATAATTGAGAAATACTAGAAATCAATGATAAAATAAGAACATCAGAAGGTTTAAGGGAAACTTGAAAAGTCAGTTTCAGAAATGAGAGATGGAAGCACAGGGAAAATCATGCTCTTAAACATTTTAAATATTAAACTTATATCCTTAAAAATTTTTTTAAGTCACAAATTATTTTTTTAAACTTGTTACTACATGTTTCTTTAAATTCCTATGACTTTTAAAAACACATACTTGTAATTAAAATGTGACACTTTGTTAAGTCATTTGGGGGAAAAAATCTTAGCAGAGCTGCTCGTGGAACTGTTCACATAAGGTACAGTGGGGGCAAATCCGTTCCCTTGAGGCAGGCTTCCCTAAACATATCATTCATAATTACATGTTTTGTTTTTAAGACACAAAGAGCGCTGCTTAGTTGGTCTCTGCTGTTTATCTGAGATCTAGGGCTGGCGGCAACCGTGTGGTGGCCACAGGCCCATGCGCACACGCCGCACTAATTACCCGTTTGTGGAACGTCAGTGCATGTGTGACGCAGAACATCAACAGAAGGAGATGCAGATACACTTAACAGTATTAGTTATTTCCATATAAAATAGTCCAGTTAAAAGGCTTGGTATGCACTTACTACACTGACGGACAGTGACTGCAATGGGGCATGGGGGGGACTCGATAATATGGGTGAATGTAGTAACCACATTGTTTTTTCATGTGAAACCTTCATAAGTATATATCAATAATACCTTAATAAAAATAAAAATAAATAAATAAAAATTTTAAAAGGCTTGGTATGCATTTGAACAAATGAGCACAAGGCATCTTGAAAAGCATAATCCACAACAATCCAAAATATTACTGACAGATGGGAGATAATAGCATAATCTCTAACTAAAAATACACACTTTAGTTATCTACAATGAGAGGGGTCCTACATTTAACTTCTCCCAGAAGAGTTGGGTTTTTTCCTCCAACAAGAATATGAGTTTCACAACTAAAGCTTCACTCAAAGTTCATTTAAAAGTGTGCATGGTGGGCAGAGGAGGAGTAGGGTTGGGGAGTCGGGCAGCCTTCTGTGCAGAGCATGTTTTCATGGGAAGGCGTTTATGGACCAGGAGGAAGTCAAAGAACACTCATCACACAGAGACCCGAGGCTGCTGTAAGAACCTAGCAAAAGCTGACTGGCCTGGAACAGCAGGTCCATGTTCTACCATAGTTCAGGGAGCCTCACATCTTACTGGGCTCTGGGGAAGAAGCCATCCATGCCTCCTTCCAATCTCTGCATCCATCCTCATCTGACCTTCGTCCCTGGGTATCTGTCTGCATGACCTTCTTATTAGGATAGGTACCAGGAGCTGGATTACGGTCCGCCCCGACCCAGCACGACCTCAACTCAACATCACATCTGCAAAGCCCTGTTTCCCAATGAGGTCACATCGTGAGTCTCCAGGAGGGTGTGAACTGGGGGCATCACTCAATTCCGTGGAAGGCTTCCACCTCGCAGGGCTCAAACTCCAGGCTGTAACTCATGAGGCAAATGCCCCATAGTCACAATTGTTTTAGGGTACATTTTCTTAGTTTGCAGTAAGTCCAGAGACACAGAGCTTGTTTGTATATCAACTTCTTCCTGAGTTTAACCAATAAATTTGGGGAAGATCTTCAAGGATGGTACAGAATTTTCTGTGCACTCTAATGTGTGGCTATCATGCTAACTATTCTCTAGACCAGTGGTCTTCCAGCTTCAGTGTGCCCCCAGTCACCCAGAGGCTTGTCAAGACACCGCTTTGCTGGGCCTGACCCTCTGACTCAGGTATTAACTTTTCTAAGAAGCCCCAGGGGCCCCGACACCAAGGTGCAGGAACCACACTTTGAGACCCAGGGCCCTAAACGGCCATCAGGCCACAGTGTCCATCACTCTCAGGAAGGAAGGTCTTTTCCTTCATTATGTAGCTCCCTCCTTCTACAGTTATTATTAAAGCTGAAGAAAACAGAATTTGATAGTGAAGAAAGAAGAGGTGGAAGACACCACATCCGGCAGCATGATATACCTACTGTCTGGCTGATGAAGGAGGCCACGAACAGCATGCGGGACGATGATTAGACCCACCTTGGCTAGTCTGGGTTCCTGGAGAACCAAAGTTTATATTTGAAAACTGGAAGATTTTCTTTTTCCCACATTTCGTGATGTAGCCAGTGTCTCTAAATTTTGAGGGATTTAAGGCAACTTCAATGGACAGTAACAAATGTGCTGAAACAAACAGGCACAGTTTATTTTACTTCCTCATACTCAGCTAGAGGGGTCTAGCATGTGTGCACATGTTGTATCCTTCTAGAGAAGTTTTTATAAAATATGCCATTTTTATTTTAAGGAACAGTTGGTGAATAAACGAATGTCCTCAGCAGTGGAGCAGGTTAATGGCTCCAAAGTGGTTTTCCAGAAAACCCCATAGATGTAGCCATGTAACTACACAGGCTTTAGTATACAGGAAAAAAGGAGGTGCAAATAACATCGTGAAATCCAAATAATGGTAATTTGGAAAACAGAAAGGAAAAAATTCATGCAGTTAACTTTTAAGTTTGAATTGAATAGTCACCATGATACCGCATCCTCAACTTTCCTCTGCGCAGTACAGAGAGTTGAATTAGTTGCAAAACTGAAATTTATTCCGAAATCAATAAAAATCACAATAAGCAAAAAAATTGCCAATATAAGAAGGATTATAAAAGGGTCTTCTACAAGCATCCATTTATAACTTTTCCTCTACCATAATAAATATGGACAACAAAATTTTAATTTTTTTGTCAGTTATGGGATTATTTTCTGTACAGTGAAGTCATTGATATGTGAAGAAATCAAAGCCTTTTCAGATTCAATAGCAGCATAAGAAAGCCATCCCTCTCGCGGACTCAACTACAAAGAAGGTAGCAAATGCCAATATGTAATTCAGAAGAGAAAACAAGTTCCTCCGCTAGTACTTCAGACTTCTAAACATGTAAAACATGTAATCTTTTCCTATAATATGTGTTATAAAATAAATGCAAATATATCCCTGAGGGCAGTGGTTTCAGTACCAAGTGCCTCTATAAAGTTCTTAAGGATCCCAAAGACAGCATTTCAAATTCCACCTCAATTTCTCTTTAAGCATGTTAGGAAAACAGGTTTTAGGAAAACCTAGTTCATCTTTGACAGTGATGATAAAATCTGTTATTGTCATAGTCCTGTTTGTGGTACATGTTTACAAATCTGTTGCTACATCTTGAAGAAAGGAAAAAAAAATATTTTTTCTCTTTTCTGATAAGACTACCCACTTCAACAACAAATGACATAATGTAAACACCAAGCTTATTGAGCAGACTATAATTAGCATTCAATTCAAGCAGGTCGAAAATGAAAATGGAGAACTTAATATGTTTAACCAAATAAATTCAGATCGTTTTCATTCACTGCCAGTTTTTAATGAAAAAAATACTGTCAAGAAATTTTACTCAAATTTTAAATTGCTGTAGATGCTCAATGGCTACCAGGATAAGCATCGTATATTCCGGGTATTCAGTGGAATCATGATTCAATTCAAGGAACATCAAAATAATTGAGTAAAATGTAAATGTGGGCTTATTTCAATTATAACAACACTATACTGTATTTACTTTAAAAGGAATTCTAAGTAGTAATTATCTTCATGAACTTAGAATTTAATACAACTTTCTCATTATTACATTTAGCTAAACAATAGAATGTTGTTTAGGGATTGTGTTAATTCAGTGAATCAACCGATATTTAGCATGCCTTGCCGTGTTCCTGGCATTGTGTTACAAGTTGTGGATATAAGAAAAATTAAGATGTAATCCCCACTCTCAAAGAGTTTGCTGTGTCCTAAGGAAGACAAATCCAAGCCACCATCATCCCAAGGGGTCACACTGACTCTGTAGGTGTATTGATACTGAAGTGCAACGAGGCAGCTAACCAAGAAGGGATGATTAGGGAAACGGTCCAGGAAGAGAAGCAGGAGTCTCCGGGCAGAGCGGGTGGGTGGGGAAGGCAGGCAGACTGCGTGTGAAGGCGTGTGAGTGGACAAGAGCACGTGGAACGACAGACTCCCTAGCGGCTTACTCAGGTGAGCATGGTCTACCAGGATTGTAATAATTACATATGGGAAATCATATTTTGAGCACTGTGTAATTCGTACTTTTTCTGGACATTTTGGGGTTTCATGCATGTAGTGACAAAGATGAAACATGAATCCAGGTTACTAGAGAAGAGATGGGTGGCCAAGGAGGGAAAGGGCGCAGTCGAACCGAGTGTAACAGGATGCTACAGGAAGTGGCTCCTTAGTTCTGCCTCAGGAGGAAGAGCAGGAAGGAAAAGTGAGGATGAAAACTTAATTTTCTGTTTCAATCAGACACAGTCAACATCAGATCTAAAGGTCTTCCTTATATGAGCCTTCAGGGATGAATGACACTGATGGGCACCAAAGAGGGGACCACCAAGTTTCCACTGGAAAAATACAAGATCCACACGTAATTTCCACTGTGTTTCTGGAACTTCAACTTCTATCGTTCTCTTCGCCTGTGGGCAGAACCTGGCTCGGGTGCTTACATCAGTCACACGGAGATACAGGACAGCAGTTAAGCTGTGAGTTGGGCATTTTAAATAACTTTTTTTAGAACGACTTCTAGTTTTTTTATAATCTGCTCTGATCATCGCCACTGTCTCCTCGTTTTCTCCACCTTCGTGGAGTCAGCGAGGCAAATCAGGCTCACGGGCTCTTTACTTCTGATTCATACCGAACTTCAAGCTGTCTGCAATGTCTGGGATCACACCTCACCACGCAGCCAGCTCCCCCGGCGCCCTGCTGCCCTGCTCGGGGCAGCGCTGGGAGACCGTGTGTAACAAGCGTGTGCCGAGGGTCATGGTTGAACTCTGCAAATGACATCCAGCCACGTCTCCTCTGCCACTGCTCTGCCCCCATCGCCTTGTGCCACCTCCTCCCTTTCAAGCCCCAGCCACACGGGTCTCCTGCTGCCTGTCAACAAGGGCACAAACGTTTCAGCTTCAGAACACGTCCCTCTACTCCCTGTGGTTGTCTGCATGGCTTGGTCCCCCGTGTCGTCCAAGTGCCTGCTCAAATGTCACCTTATTACAAAGAGACCTTTCCTGAGGATTCTACGTAAACACCTGCTATTCCCCACGTCACATGTCCAGCCACTTGTCTGCCCTGATCCTGTTTTATTTTGTATGCTCACCTAATGCCATAGTATACATTTCTTTCATATTTATTGTTTTTCTTCTTCTAATAGACTGCATGTTCTGTAAGAGCTGGGATTTTGTTTTGTTCACAGCTGTCTCCCAACACCTAGAATAGTGCCTGACACATAGTAGGCGCTTGGTAAATATTAGTTAAGTGATTTAAAAATTAAAATAAGTGAACTAAAATCAGCAACTGTGCCTATGATGCCATCTTGATCTGTAAGTTGGGGTGACTTTTTCATCTGTCTATAAAATGGTTGATTCTAATATACTAACAGCCTGCAAATGAGGTGTTTGTTAAGTGCATCCTCAAAAGGTCAATGGCCATGTTGGAAACCTGTTCAGTGGGCTACCTGCATGGAGAAATGGCTGAATAACCTGATTTTTGATAAATCCTGAGGGAAATTTAGACAGGAGAGTAAGAGGATGACAGGTGGGATGGCTGGGGAAGGACATGACAAGGGAGGGGATTCAGACTGAAGGCCGAGGAGCCAGTGGCACTGACGACAAACGGCTGAGCCGCAGAGAACAACACGGGGTAAGGTTCTGAGTGAGCAAAGTCTTTGCACGTCAAGGAAATAAAAGGAGAGCTGAACGCCATGAGCGCCAGCAGCCACAAGGCCACCGCTGCAGAGGCAGGTCACGGGTCGCGGCACCTGGGGTCTCGCAGGGCTCTGACTGACGTTCGCACTGCACGCTAAGAGCAGTGGAAGCCCTGAAAGGCTTAAACCTGGGGCAATGATACAACATGATTTATGTTTTTAAATGGTATTCTGGCCTTCCAGGTCCAGGCCAGACGCAGTAGACATACTTCTCCCTATTCTTCCTGCTAAGTGCAGTTAAAAGCCCTCCCCATTATAAGCAAAACAGACATACGAATGCTGGAGGGAAGACGGACTGGCTGGGGACCTGGAGTCTGAGAAACAGTACAGCAGTGAGCTCCTTGACGTCGTCCCATCCTGGAAGCCAACCCGGAAATGCCAAGAGCACAGATGAAAGAGCTCCAACAAAACTGAAGCAGGTGTCCCGTCTGCCCTGGGCAGAGCAGCAGCAGAGGGAGGCCGGCAGTTCAGGCCAGAGATGGCGGTGGCCCGGATTTGAGGGACAGCCTGGGTATGGCTCCGCAGAGGGGAACGGCTGTGCGCGTCTGCAGGGAAGCCCCTGACCTGCTGTGGCCTGCGCATGGCAGGACAGAAGGGCAGGCAGAGAGTGCCACACGTGAATGGCTCAAGACTGTAGGAGTCAAGTGAGAAATGGTCAACCGTGGTGAAATACAAGATGGGGGAGCTGAAACAAAGCCCTCTTGTTCTGAGGGCTCATAGGCTAGATGGACAGGACACAGGATGGTGTCCAGTCTAGCCGCAGTGATGACAAGAATAGCATCCGAGGCTCAGCAGACGGCTGTGTGTCCCACAACAAAGGGGATGTTGGAGCCACCGCCGTGCGGGGTGAGACAGGACTAACAGCAGTGCCCACTGGGGACTCCACTGAACGAGACGGAACACAGGCAAAGTCAGCAAAAAAACGCCATGCAATGAACAGAAAAGTTATAAAAATAAATATGGTGACCAGGAGGAGTGAGGATAAAACATGATACAGCAGGAAAATAGAGCTGTTTTCTTATAAAGGGCTGCATCCATTTTTGACTGGGAATGGTACATTCAGAGCTAAATTAGTTTCTACTGCATGTTCAAATTAACAAAAGAGGCTAAAGAGACCTGGATGGCCATGCGATGAACCTGGAGGCTGAAATCACTTGATATGTAATGAATAACAAACACAACTAAAACAACACTACTAATTTTCTTATTCTTTTAACAATGTAATTAACTTGGATGTAGTCCCAACTGGCAATTCTTAGACTTAAGGGGCACCTAAGAACTTAAACAGTTTTTGGAAAAATCTGTTTAAAAACTGTGTTCACCCACCTGCTTGACACCTGGATGTGATTAAATGCTAACCTGGTACCTGGACTCTCTTTTGTCAATCCAGGACTTCACAGTCACTCTCTTTGCATGGCCAAGGAAGATCATTTAGCTCTGCGTTCAGCGAGCGAGCAGCCCCTGGGCCTTTGGACAGCCACAGCAACACTTTGCTCCTTAGTCTCTTGGAGGAATTATATGGGGAACGCTGACTGCAGCGCTTCCCAGGAGCCGCCGCTTCGCCCTGCCTACGCGCACACAGCCTCCTCCGTCACAGTGACAAGTTCCTTCGTTGCGATTCTGTGCCATTAGCCTGAATCAACTGAGGTGGCTCCCTGGGGAGACAGACAGCAGGGAAAGTATACTATTAGCAGCTTCTGGAGTTGTCTGCCCGTCTTCCTGGATAACTGTAGATTTTAAGGCCGAGAGAGAGATGTGGACCATTTCTTCAGTGACATAACTAAGGTGCAAAAGATAAGGTTTGAAATCAGAGAGTACTTACTGTAAATCATTTTTTAATGACCAAAGTTCATCAAGACAAATTCATTCATCTAATTTCAAATGATGATCCATCTGCCAAATACACCAATTACCAGATCGGTTTCCAAGTTACCCCTTGGGAGACCCTTTAACACCTGACTTCCAAAGGAGCTGCTGTCGTTGCCAACAGCAATAAAGCCCGCGGCTGCTGCAGACAATAAAGGGTCTTGCCTAATCTGGCTCTGCAGGACTGGCTCCTGGCTTGGAAAGGATTTGTTAGAAAATGGGACCCTTTCTAGAGCGGGGATGACGGGGAGAAACGCCAGCGGGCTGAAGAATCATCACCAGCCCAGGACTCCTCAGCAGGAATTACGGGATCAGACACAAAGTCTCGTGGGCCAGAACTTGCCTCCTGCTTCCTCTCTTTCAAGGCAAAATGGTCTTAATGGGTTAGCATTAGAAAGAGCAAAGGACATTACATTGCCATCAGTGAAGGTCTGCAGGTATTT
The DNA here is from genome assembly GCA_032199065.1 of Smutsia gigantea. Lineage (NCBI taxonomy): Eukaryota > Metazoa > Chordata > Mammalia > Pholidota > Manidae > Smutsia > Smutsia gigantea. Next base: position 245,488 of record JAVSCE010000381.1, on the reverse strand, counting down.
TTGCTCGAGGGTCAGTTAAAGGACAGCCTCAAAGAACCAGGAAGGACCTCCAGGTACCAGGAGTTTGGGCTCCTGTCTTGGAAGCTTAATAGTAATCAAGTTTAGCAGAGATCTTGGGTCAGGGAAGAGGGTGAACGGATATGAGCAGATGATGAACACCTAAACCCCTTGAAATCAAAGCACATGGTTTGGTACCTTTTCAATCACATGATACCTTCCTTTTAATGCTTTATCTTTAGACACTGAAAGAAATGCAATTATAAAATGCTATGCATAATGTTAATTATCATCAAATCTTCATCAAGACAGATTGTTTCTACTATTAAAAAAAGTGGAAGTATTTCAGCCCAGGAGAGAGTGTCCCTCTGTGTGCTACCTGGGGACCAGTTCCTTACAGTTTTGGCTGGTTCCTCATCTGGGGGCTCCTGCAACCAGAATGATTGTGGCGCATGACCTGGCGAGACTCTCAGGCAGAGAAGGCAGAGCTCTGCACACACCTGGGCCAGCACTTGTCAGATGTCCAGTCGCTGAGTGTTAGAGTAGGGAGAGAGCCAGGCCTGAGCGGGGCCGGGGCTCCAGGGTGTCTGCACTGGGCCAGATGCTCACCTACATTCTACACATTCCCCCCAAGCTGTCACTGGATGTGGAGGGAGAATACGGGTAGCACAGTGGCCCAAACTGGCTGGCTCCCGCACGGCGGGGAAAGCAGCCCAAACTCCACCCAAAGTCCATTACTGTGTGAAAGCCACGCTTCCCCCTCCATGGCAGTCCCGGCGGACCTAACAGCCCAAACGGGCTCTGAGGGCAGAACAAGCCCCCCCAGGAGCACGCCACCTGCCGCCCACCACCCTCGCCTGGCGAAGAGCCCACTCCTTCCCAAAAACAAGGCTCCCTGTTGCTCTCTCTGCATGACCTCCTCTGCGTCCTGCACCCCAACTCTGTGGTACTCCTTCCTTTCTTTTCGACTCTAAATCTCCAGATAAACTCTGAGTGCTGAATGGCTTTTCTGTGTCTCTTCTTGAATTCTTTCTCCCCACAAGCCCAAGGACCCATCCCCAGTAACAAACTCGTCACAGAGAAATACATCATGGACCAAGGAAGAGGCAGGCATTCTTTAAAAGAGGAAGACCAGTCTCCGCCCAGCTGTAACGCAAGGATAAACTCATCAAGCCTCAAGAAAACAGGTAAAAAGCTGCCCTGACTTCCAAAAATATTCACTCTTCCATCATTAAAATTCAGCTATATTTGTATGATTCTCTAGTAACCTTTCTTTAAATCTTGTTTAGTTTCATTTCTTCTATATTTATCTCAAAACCATACAAGAAATGTTCTGGTGAGTTAGCAGTTTGGTTTCAATGACCACAGTTTGGCTGGTATATGCAGACACAAATCTGGGACACATTAAAATTCACATTCTTAAAGCCAAGGCATAATACCCAGCAGTTGTCTTCTAAACAACCTATTCCAACTTTTATCATTTCAGCTCAGTCCAATGTCTTTTTAGAAGTGACTTTCAAATGTGCAGTTTGTCCTCCTATATCTATAAATAAAGAACACAGTTGACCTAAGAGGACTGTTTTGTTTTCTGATGAAGAAAATGTGAAAACAACTCATTCAAGGGAAACAGTAAGTATATTTCTAAGAGCACATTGTTGTTTCAAGACTAATAATGGATGTCTTTCATAAATGTGTCTGCATCAAGGCAGCCTGTAATTTTCACTGAGTCAGACTTATGCACACAGGTCAGCACTCAGAACCATTCTCGCCTTGTAAGATTTCTCCCCTGACGTCTTGCAGTGACACATACAATAGAGTAATTCCTGGCTGGCAGCAGCTCAGAGCAAAATCCATAGCAAGATTAATTTTTGCTTTTATAACTCTCTTTTTGATGGGGGCAGGGGGAAAGTAAAGGTGGGAGAAGACGGCAGGTTGACTGAGGCTTTCTGGCATTAAGAGTTAGAAATTTAATAATTTGAAAATTGTCATTAAAAGATAAAAATAGACCTATATGCTTTTTAAGTATATATATATATTTTTTTTCTTTTTCTGATGAGGGATGGGGCCTGATGATCAAACTTATAAAAGGAAGATAACAGTTTCTCTCAAAATATTACTTTAAAAACTACAATTTGTAGTGACTTACCAACATATGGTGATTTATGTTATAATTATTCCCTCTTTATCATTTTAGACAACATCGTAATAACTGAGTAAACTTGAACATCAGCATCAGTAATTCTTTTTCTGGGTATGTCTCTCCAGCCAAGGGAAACAAAAGCAAAAATGAACAAGTGGGACTATATAAAAGTAAAACGCTTCTGTACAGCAAAGGACGCCACCCACAGCACAAAAAGGCAGCCCACTGACAGGGAGAAGATACTTGCAAATCATATACCCAACAAAGGACTACTATCCAGAATATATAAGGGGCTCATACAATTCAACACCAAAAAAACAAATAATCTGATTAAAAAATGGGCAGAGGACCTGAATAGACAATTTTCCAAAGGAGACATACAGATGGCCTCAGACACATGAAAAGGTGCTCCACATTGCTAATCATCAGAGAAATGCAAATCAAAACCACAATGAGATACCACCTCACACCAGTCAGAATAGCTACTATCCAAAAGACAAGAAACAACAAGTTCTGGCGAGGATGTACAGAAAGAGAACCCTCATGCACTGTTGGTGGGAATGTCAATTAGTGCAGCCACTGGAAAGCAGTATGGAGGTTCCTCAAAAAACTAAAATAGAAATACCATACAAGCCAGTAACTCCACTCCTAGGAATTAACCTGAAAAAAATTATTAATCCAAAAATATATGCATTCCACAGCATTATTTATAATATCCAAAATATGGAAACAACCTAAATGTCCATCCAGAGATGAATGGATAAAGATGATGTACATATGTACAAAGGAATATTACTCAGTCATAAAGAATAATGGAATCATAAAACTCTTAGAAAAAAACTATAGGCAAAAATCTCTTGGACATAAATAAACATGAGTAACTTCTTCATAGACATATCTCCCCGGGCAAGGGAAACAAAAGCAAAAATGAACAAGTGGGACTATATCAAGCTGAAAAGCTTCTGTACAGCAAAGGACACCATCAGTAGAACAAAAAGAGATCCTACAGTATGGGAGAATATATTCATACATGACATATCTGATAAGGGGTTGACATCCAAAATATATAAAGAACTCACGCACCTCAACAAACAAAAAGCAAATAATCTAATTAAAAAATGGGCAGAGGACATGAATAGACACTTCTCCAAAAAAGAAATTCAGATGGCCAACAGGCACATGAAAAGATGCTCCACATCACTAGTCATCAGAGAAATACAAATTAAAACCACAATGAGATATCACCTCACACCAGTTAGGATGGCCAACATCCAAAAGACAAACAACAAATGGTGGCAAGGATGTGGAGAAAGGGGAACCCTCCTACACTACTGGTGGGAATGTAAAATGGTTCAACCATTTTGGAAAGCAGTATGGAGGTTCCTCAAAAAACTCAAACTAGAAATACCATTTGACCCAGGAATTCCACGCCTAGGAATTTACCCTAAGAATGCAGCAGCACAATTTGAAAAAGACATATGCACCCCTATGTTTATCGCAGCACTATTTACAATAGCCAAGAAATGGAAGCAACCTAAGTGTCCATCAGTAGATGAATGGATAAAGAAGATGAGGTACATATACACAATGGAATATTATTCAGCCATAAGAAGAAAACAAATCCTACCATTTGCAACAACATGGATGGAGCTAGAAGGTACTATGCTCAGTGAAATAAGCCAGGCGGAGAAAGAGAAGTATCGATAGATTTCACTCATCTGTGGAGTATAAGAACAAAGAAAAAACTTAAGCAACAAAACAGCAGCAGACTCACAGAACCCAAGAATGGACTAACAGTTACCAAAGGGAAAGGGACTGGGGAGGATGGGTGGGAAAGGAGGGATAAGGGGGGAAAAGGGGCATTACGATTAGTACACATAATGTAGCAGGGTGGGGGGGACACAGGAAAGGCAGTATTTACAGAGAAGACAAGTAGTGATTCTATAACATCCTACTACACTGATGGACAGTGACTGTAATGGGGCATGTGGGGGGGACTTGATAATAGGGGGTCTAGTAAACATAATGTTCAAGTGATTGTACATTAATGATACCAAAATAAAAAAAGATGTGGGAAAAAAAGTAGTATTGCACAATACCCACATTTTCACTACTTAAAAAAAAAATGGAATCTTGTCATTTGAAACAATGTGGATAGACCTAGAAGGTACTATGCCAGATAAAATAAGTCAGACAGAGAAACAAATATCAATTGATTTCACTTACATATGAAATCTAAAAAAAAATCAAATGAACAAACAAAACAAATAAACTCATAAACACAGAGCACAGACTGGCAGTTGCCACAGGGGAAGAAGGTGGAGGGATGGGTGAAATAGGTGAAGGAGAAAAATTAGTGAGGACGTTTGGTATCTTCATCTGGGGGATGGTTACATGCATGTATGCACATGTCAAAATTCATTAAGCTGTGCGCTAAGATGTGTGCATTTTACTGTATTACCTCAATGTAACATAAAAAAATTTTAAATATATCATAATGACCGATTTGTAATCATAAGAAAATTACAACTGAAATAAGGGCAGGTAATTATTGGGTAGCTTCTCCCGGCCGTGGCCCTTCCTTAAATGACACATTTTACCCAGAAAAAGTCACTTTAACTTTCTTTAAAGTTTTAGTGCTGATCTGATATTTGTGAGGCATGTTGGATGCACTGATTATGTCCTGCTTTTGAGTTTCTTGGAGAATGGGATCTATGTGACTGATCTATCCCTGTTACTAGCACAGAGTTAGCCAAGCAGGGAGCCGTGCATGACCCTAGATGCTTCTGGAAATCTGAATTAATCCTTGGGACTCTTCCCCTAAATCATTAAGGAGGCATGATTAATTCAGAATTGCAGAACAATCAAGGAGAACTGAATGTTTACTGAAATCTTGAGGTGACCCTTATCGAGCACGTGTGAGCTGGGTAAATAAGGGCTTGCTCTAAGTATCTCAGAAGGTGAAAAATAGTAACTATTCCCTGATTCACTCAAATATTTTTAGGACATTATCGTATCAATGACTGAGGCAGAATGCTGGAAGGGGCAAGCAGTGAATGTTTAGATTGCATATCATTAGGATTGGACTAATTGGGCTCAGTTTATAGGACACATGTCTATGTAAGTTAATTATGATACAAATTTCCATGTAAATAAGTTACTAGTATCACTCACCATGGTCACAGAGTGTACCCGAGTGTTTACTTAGGATGACCCAAAACTTATACCTTTGATTAGCCAGAGGCAGAAGGCAAGAGCATGAAAACATGAGAAGAAATAAAGTCCCACTGCTGGGGGCTGGGGAGACCCATGTTTTGCTTACTGTGGACCAGTCAAATAATTTTTGAAAGCATTTAGGCATTCCTTATGCTCTTGTGGCTAATTTACAGGAAAGCTGTATTTTAAAAATTCTTCCTACAATATGTAGAACAGAGCTAAGCATTTGTAGATTCTTAATTAATGATCCCTCAATAAATGCCTTACACACTGTGCTTTGAGAAAGCTATGCACACTGGGGACCTAGTATCTTGCTGAGAGTGCTGACAGAAGAAACAGACCCCGTGAACTATTAACCTAACTACAACCAGCCAGGAGAAGCCAATACAATTATTTTTTCTCTTACTGTACAAAAGAAACATACACTGAATTGAACAAACTGTACTAAACTCTACCTATTGCCACTTATAATAAAAATACATTTAAAACTTTACATGAATGTATCACACGTACTTCAGGAAGTCCTAGAGTTGGGCAGAAGATCAAACCCACCAGGCAGTGGCCGGCTCTGGGGTTCAGAACTGCACACCTGGGGTTCGGACCTGCACACGTAGGGTTCAGACCTGCACACCTGGGGTTCAGACCTGCGCACCTGAGGTTCAGAACTGCATATCTGGTGTTTTGTTGCACACGTGGCTTAAACAAGGAGGGTGGCGTAAAGGCGCCATTTCAGTGTTTTACATGCTACTGTGAAACTAAACTGCTAGATCTGTTTTTTAAGGTACATCTTCTACACTTGAAAATCAACTATGAACTTTTTGTTAACCATTTATGTGCCTTGTTAAGTTTATCACACATTAGGAAATAAGTAACAATATAACTAACCCACTTTAGAAAGGTTGATGGTTTTCTGAGTGGCCGCCCGGGCAGGACAATGCATCTGGCTGCACAGCACACCTGTGTCCCCCTCTGCAGTGCTGTGAGGTCGCTCTCCCTTCTGCCCCAGACGGACTCAAGATCACCTGGGACTTCCAGGCCCAGTGTCCTTTGAGGAGCCAGGCTGAAGGGGTTCTGATGTCGTGACTGTCCCCTCTACTGCTACGCAGACCCTCGGGACTGACCGCCCAGATTCGTCCTTCACCACGTCCCCTTCCCATCAGCGCTCAGCAAGCTCTGTTGAAAATGAAGTACCTGCCAAGGGCTTCTCTGTCTCTCCCTGCGACAGGGTTCCGCACACACTCTGCAGGGAGTCCTGCTGGACAAGGCCGCCTCCCAGGGGCACAGCATTCAACCCCAAGTTCTCCTGAACCACACCAGCAAGCGTGAGTAACACCGCATGCCAAGTGCTTCCAGCACTGCCCTCAAGGACACTGTCCTTTTAGGCACTGGGCATTTATTGCCAACCAGTTTCACCCACTGCAAGTCTCCAGGCTTCCCCCTCAGCATGAAGATGCAGCATCAATTTCTGCCTGTACAGTCAGAATACCACTGGGGCCAGTCACTTGTCACAAGATACTTTCTCATGAGTGCAAGGGAAGATACCTAACATTTCACCCATCGTAGTTCCCAAAGTGCTAGGAAAAATGGATGTTACTTTTCCAAATAAACCACCAATGTTGATAATAATAAATGAATATATATATCTAATTTAGAATTCTGATATAGCAACTAAGCTTTTGAGTATTCCATAAAAGGTTCACAATTACATGGAAAATTTCACTGAGACTTCATTCCTGGACTTTCCTCTCTAGTTCTGTTTGAAGACCAAAAGAAGTTCCCAAGCCTGATTTTGTTTAGTTAGTTGAACTGTCTGATCTCCTTCCAAGGGGCAGTGCCCACTGAAACAGGAACTTCTGAATATTCCTCAATTATGTCAATGGGTATAGCAAGAGTTTCTACGGTCATATAAAAAGCCAATCTATTTAACCACAGATTTGGGACAGGAAATACATGATAACATTAAAGTACACTGTTAACGTATTTTTGAATTGAAGTAAGCTGGAGTGTAGCATAATTTACACGAAAAAGCCCCACCTCTGCTACTTCTTGTACCTATAAATGATGTCACTCTTGATGGTTTCCGTGTGGTCAGGGACTAGAAATGACTATTACGCACAATCTTTCTAAGGAAGTACTCTCATTTCCACTTTACACAGTTAATATTTTCCTGTTCTCACAAAACTGACTGGATTTGTGTGTGAGAGAACCTTGCTCTTCACACTTGTCACTCTTACAACCACCGCTTGGAGTTAGCAGCTGGCCCTGGAACTTTGTACAAAACATGCCCCTTCCTTCACATCCTGATTGCTATGGGTCAGGCTAGTTTCCTCATCTTTCTGGTTTTCTGACGTCTGCTGGCTCTGCTACAAAGTTGCTACTTGTTCGCCACAATGAGACAGCAGAGATGCAGCAGCCAGCGCCATGGTGTCTGGAACGTCTGCCCTGAGCGAGCTCCCTAAGTCGCAGCGCTGGTGCACCTGACCCGGAAGTGCAGGCAGGGACGACAGAGTGAACGGCAGATGACAGCATAGCGTGCGGGCTGCGTGTGCACATGTGTACACACGCACACACACGTGTACACGCACATACAGTCCTGGAAGGCATGTTGGATTGTCTGAAGGCGATTCCTCAGACTCCTCCGTCATCCTCATGGCTTGGGGCAGCGCATGGCTCTGTACTGCCTGTGCTAGTCCCAGGCCATGTACGATGATGCACTGGCAGGGGACACACCAAAAAATTTCTACTTTGGACTCAGCCTGGGTTTGAGCCCTGGCTCCATCACTTGGCAGATACATGGCCCTGGGCATACTTGGCCGTTGTGGGTCTCAGTGTTACCATCTGTGACGTGGGGGTAATGACAAAGCGGTGCCATATGGTCTGAGTCATGCATGACCACCACTCAGGACATAAGCAGTCGCTGTGGTCAATGAGATCGGTAACAGATCGGTTTCTCGTACAGCAGCAGACCACTCCACTCAGCAAACAGACTGCAACCTCATAATGAAGTCAGTACTTTATGAAACTTCAAGGAAGAAATGGTCATGAGGAGCAGGAAGGGCTTGCTAAGGAAAAAAAAAATCAATGCAATCTGGCTTCGTTTCTGAACATCACTAGATGGGAAAACACAGTACATTAAATGAATCTGAATTTCCAAAGGCCTGACAGAAGCTCTGTAAGCTATTCAGGCCCAAGGAGTAGAATTCTCTACGTGCTTCTATGTGTGTATATATAATCTAAATGTAAACTATAAATATTAATATAATCAAGAAAGGAATATTGGATTTAAAATTTTGGGTCTTTATATATCAAATAAGTGAAATTTATGATCACTAGTGTTCTGTACCTGTGGCATATATTCTGGGCAGACAGTTGGGTCTCTTACAGTGTTCCTATTAGGACACACAGTAGCACCCAGCACCCCCAAATCCCTTTAACAGCCACACATCTAACAACAACTCCGCACAGATAGGAAACTGTAGAAAAGTTTAAAATAACATGAGAAATGCTGAAAGGAAGAGTTTGGGGGATCATATCTATATGGCACTGAATGAAGTTCTGGGAGTGCAGAGGCCACTCAACTCCTTGAGGTGTGTGCCACGTGCTTTCAGCTCAATCTGGTGTCTTGGGCAGGGGGGCCACTGAAGTCACCCACCTCAGTTAGCAAAAAGAATAAAGCTGGGAGAGAAGGGGGCCCACAGAAGGGAGATCTAAGGCACTCACAGGTCAGAAAAAGGGGTTCAGTCTAACAAAGTGAACTTACGCAAATTAAATTTTAATACTCTGTTTAACATAGAATAATATAGGAACAGAGAAACTGTGGAGAATGTATGAAGATATTAGTTGAATGTAAGTAAACATAAGCCACAGTGTGATGTGCTTGCAAAAAAAAAATTAGATCTTAGTCTGTAGCATTATATCCAAAATTATGAAGTGCTACTTTTATTATATTTAGTGCTGATTAGATCATCCAAAAGACTGTGTTGAGTCAGTGTCAAACAAACTGGGAGACATTTCATGGGAAGAATACAGTCTAATGGTGGACTTGAAAACCTTATGGGGAAGAAACCACAAAAACTGAGGATACTGAACCTGGAGAGAGCCAAAGGGGGAAAGACGTATGAGGCTGAAAAGACGCCATGTGGAAAGCAATGAGTTTTTGTACGTGGCTCAAGTCCCAAAATAGAATAAATGTGGGAAAATTAAAGGAAGCTATTTATAGGGAAAGTAAAGTTAATTTTAGAGGTGGCAGATAATAAAATGGGTTTCATAGAGAGAACTGAATTCTCTCCATCACTAGACATTCTCAAGGTAAGGCTTAATAAACACTTTTTTTTAATGCATTGCATTCTATTTCCTCCTTTAATTCTGTTAGTATTTGTTTCACATATGTCAGTGCTCCTGTGTTGGGTGCATAGCTATTTATAATGGTTATATAATCTTGTTGGTAATGAACACTTTTAAGCATCCATCTGATCAGGTTAAAATTAATGACCTTTTATGTATTTGCTAGACCTGAGAACCTATCACTCAGTGAACTTCCTATCTTTTTATACATATACTTTGTGCTAACAGATGTGTTCATGTACATTATGGCTACAACATGCAAAAATGTAAACCTATTCACAAAAATACTAGGAAATATGCTAAAAAGAAATATTAAACTTAGGTAACAAATAATGCATGATTTTTTATTTGCCGTTTTCTTTCAATACCATCACTACAGTTTTTACTGTTACTACCTTTAAAAATATATATATTGCACAGTCTGAACAGCTGTGTACTGATCTTGTAGCAATGCTTGAAGACACTACAGCAAAGTAAATAATATACAGAGGCATCAGATATGATAGATTTTAATGTTTCTGGAACTTTTATCCAAACTCAAAGTGGGCTTAATGAAGTAGACTACTAGAGAACCAAATACACAATTTTCTGCATAAATACCAACCGTCATGGTGCCTGTTTGCACGGGCCCAGAGGGCAGCTGATTCGGGCTCTGCCTCTGGTTTGCAGTCTGCAGGCCCCTGCTGAGGTTTTCATCAGTACATTCCAGAAAGGAGAAATATGGGACCACGTGATACATTTCTCATAATGTGGAATGTAGTGACTTTTTTAAGTGTGAAAATACCAATTTAATGAAACGTTGGTGAAAATAGTTTCGGTTGTTAGTTTTAGTTGTATTAGGTCATGTCAGTTTTTCTATTTTAGTGGTTGGTGACCCTGTGTCCTTTTGTCCATTTTTAATTTTAAAAAATGATATAGGTATATGGACTCCCAAAGTCTGTTAACAGTCTTAAATGACAGTACTTTTCCACCTTTATCTTAATTCTGCACTTTTTACAAAAGAGGAGCATAATTTCCAGCCTCTGGAACGTTTCTTCAGCAACTTGAATGAATCAGTAACTTGATCAAATAATGATTCATTTTATGAACACTTGGCCTCACTTGGCGGGTATAAATGAAACACTTTGGCAACACAGACCTGACTTCGTCAGACGTGAGTTACTATGGAGGCGCTAATGAGCAGGCATAAAACCAAAGAAGCGTTCAGCTCAGAGAGCAGAGAAACAGCCCGTGAAGGAAAGGGTCACACAGCAGGGGCGCACATCCACCCAGGAGTCACGGATTCCACGAGACTGAACTCAGGAAGCTGGGAATCGTCAACAACATATCACTGAAGCCATCTGAAATTGGACTGTTGTCCTGAGTGGTGGGTTCTCAGTGATGAATTAGAATGATAAAAGTGAATTTGCAGAGTTTTAGATTTGGACGGTTAGAAGACACTTTCGAAAACATTAGACAAAAGGAATGAAGAAAGATCAATGGCTGCAAAAAAATGGAGCAATTTCCTCATGTTCCTGGTAAGTTCTCGTCCCCTCCGTACCCTCCAGTGTGAAGGGGACACTGGCCACAGGGACTGAGGGGGAGGCCCGCGGGTGCCCCGTGGAAGCACCGCTCTCCTCCGTGCCCAGGCCCCAGATGCTCTCTGCCCCCACGCCACAAACTCCCTCTGATCCGCTAATTCCCAAGGAGGAGGCATGAATTGGGAGCGCTCGCCCTCTGCCCGACACTGTCAGAACTACAAACACCACGCCTGCAACTCTTTACTTCAGTCACGGCCAGAAGCGCATGCTCCTCAGCCACCCTCTTCTCCAGGACACCGGTCTCCGCATCTTCCTGGACATCTTCGGATCTGACCTTCCTTCCCACTCAGTGAGCCCTGGCTCCTTCCTTTGTGACCCCTCTATATTCTCAGCCCTGCCTGGGAGCGTTCCAAGGACCTTCTCGCAGTAGCTAGAATGACTGTCCTCGCAGAGCACATCCCTCCACCCTGGGCCAGGCTTCAGTAAACACCAGCCTGCGTCCTCCTGCAGGCCCTTTTCCTCCCCTCCTTAGAGGCACAGCAGGGCACGCGCCATCAGACTGGAGCCCCCAGCACCCTTGCTGGCAGTTATCTGCTGGCTGCCATGCCCTTCACTCACTGACAACTTTACCTTGGTCCGCTCTCCTGTTATCTGTAACTATGAGTGGACCTTCAACCCTTCCTGGACCTTCCTTCTCCCGGGTCAGTCCTCACCTCTATGCATGAGGCTATTTAACACCATCTTCTCTCTCCTCAATCTACATTTTCTCCCTATTCCTCTTTCCCAGCTAGTGTTTACTTTCTAGTCCCTTGAAATAATACTATAAGAAAACATTCTCGTTTTCCCGCCATCAAGTCCACTCACCTAGGTGCATCAGTACAGAACTTACGTCCTTTCGCATTATAGTGGATAAATTGTCAGAGTTGTTACCTCAAGCTGCAGCCATCCACACGCCCACAGGTTCCATGCCTTCTTGCTGCAAGGATTTTGTTCTTGCAATGACTCTTTTTCATTAATTTCCTCCTCTCTTTTGGACTGCTCTGATACCTCCCGCCAGCTACTGACATTTCTGTGTTTCACTTTATGGCGGACCCCAAATGTGCTTGTTTCCTGTCCCATTTTCCCTTATCCCACTCTGGTCACCCCTTCACCCTCCCCCCCCCCGAAACAGCTCCCAACACTGTCAGGAAACGTCATGGTCCCAAGTCTAACGGTGAGGTTTCAGTTCCCATCACACCCAACCTTGCGCTAGCCCGACACACGTCCTGGTTGCTGAGCCCAGGTTGAGGGCCTCCTACCTCACTTGTCTGGGCTTCTGAGATTCCGCTGATGGACGGATTCCTGGTCGTGGAATCTACATGCCTGAGTGTCCGGGAACTCTGCGCTCGGCTTCCTTCTCTTCTCTAAGCCCGCTCACCCAGATGTGATCTCCTCAGCGCCCACCTCTGAAGCACATCTCAAGGCCAGTTCTTCTCACGTGTGTGACTCTAGCCATGGCCCTTCCAGGCAATCCCGGTTTACACGGATAACTTCCCAGGCATTTGCACCTCCGGATGACTAACAGGCCCTTCTGATTTAAGACTGAACTCTAAATCCCCCACTATCCTGCCATCTAGCTTTTCCCAGTTTTTTTTTTTTTTACTTTTTTAAGTTAGCAGTAGACCATTAAGGAATGTGATTTCTGTTGGTTAATCCATGTTTACTTAAATTTTTAAATTAAGACCTAATTTTTTATTGCAGTTTTAGGTTCACAGCAAAACTGAAGGGAAGGTACAGAGATTTCCCACATCCCCCAGTCCCCACACATGCAGCGTCTCCCCCATTGTCAACATCCCCCACCAGAGAGGTACACTTGTTTCAACTGACGAGACTACACTGACACATTAAAATCACCCAAAGTCTTTATATTAGGGTCACTCTTGCTGTTGTATGTTTTATGGGTTTGGACAAACGTCATTATACATATACTATCGCACGGAGTATTTTCACTGCCCTGAGCCCTGGGTGCTCTGCCTGCTTGTCCTCGCCCAGCCCAACTCCTGGAGACTGCCGAGCCTCTACTTCAGTCCTGCCTTCCCAGAACGCCCTATTGTTGGAGCGACGTAATACGCACTCTGTTAAGACTGGCATTTTCACTTAGTGAATACGCATTTGTTTCCTACATCCCACAGCTTTTTAATTATCTAGAAAATTACCTAGTCAGTAGGGCCTTGAAGAAACGTCTGACTTTTCTCCTCCGTACACATCCTGTGCTGTCCCTACCAGCCAGCGTGTGTTTCTCGTATTCCAAATGCACTAGAACTTAACCACTTTTCACCACCTCGGTGACTCCAACTCTAGGCCAAGCCACTATCATCTTTCACTTGAACCTTAAAATAGCCTCTCAGTTGGTGTCCTTGCCTCCAGTTTTCCAGCTCCCACCCCACCCTAACCCGAAATGCATTCTCGCACGATAGCCTGTGTGAGCTTTTAAAATAAAAATCAGGTCATGTCAGTGGCCCGCTTCAATTTCCCGTCACTTCAGAAAAACACCCAAATTCCTTTCTGCGGCTGTGAGGTCCCACCCAGCCTGCAGGTCCTGCTCAGGCCCTCCAGCTCTTCTTGTTCACTGTTGACACGGGTCTCCTTTCGGTGTCTTGAAAGATTCAAGCATTTTATTTTCTTGTGTCAAGACCACTCCCAAATACAGACCCCTGGTGAATACTCTTTTCCCATAAATTCAGATACCGGTTAAAACTTTTTATTAAGGCCCCTGCTCTACAGGCTTTTCATAACTGCTTTATCTAAATAGTGCAGTGGGTAAAATTATAACATTCCAGAATCTCTCACCTGGCTTTATCTCCATATGAACAGGAGTTCCTAAGAGGTGGAGAGTAGTCCATCTCCATATTAGTGGGTAATTACCTGGGCGACAGAGGGCTTATCTGAACCTGAGAGATTGTCGGGTCTCACTTGCTTCAGCCAGAGCAGGAAAGAGATGGCACCGGACCACAGTTTGTAAGCAATAAACGGGTTTTAAATTTTATTTCTCCCTTTGACTGATTTTGGTTTCAGCTAGGTATTTTGCCCCAGGATTTCCTCTCCCCGGAGTTACATCTGGCGGTAGTTGGCAGGACCTCTGAACCCAAAATCTGTCTAAATGGGTGTGACCTTTGGGAGGGTTGCCCCTAGAGATTGTGGGGAGATGCCCGGAACCTCCTCTGTGGATGGTGGGGCGGACCCAGTGGACACAGTGGCAGAGGGTGCAGCTTCACCTGTTATTTCCCCCCCCCAGCTGTGGGGCTTCCAATTTGGGAGCCCCTAGTGGGGAACTGGTCTAGGGTAAAGTACCTCCTAGAGAGGTAGAGCCTCCCCAGGGTGGAGACTCTGGAAGCTGAAGAATAACCCTCCATGAGTTAGAAGGCTGCTTAGAATCCCTGAGTGGCCATGTAGCGGCTGGCATTGTAGGGTCTCTTTTAATCGAGATAGTTGAAAATGTTATCACGGAGAAAGAGGATTATCAAGAGGGTTAGCGAGAAGAGAGACATAGGCTGGAGAGAGACATGCTTCAGCACCGCTTGGAGGAGCTGGGCAATAATGCATGGGATGCTGTTAAGAAAGAGAGACGGTTATTGAAAAGGCAGGTCACGCTCCTAGAAGATTCCTTAGCAGCCCTGAGGGGGGTGGTGGCAGGAAAAGCCACATTGCAGGGAGTCGAGGGGGAGGGGGAGGAAAGAGTGGTGCCTTCAGCCCCGGAAACAGTGGACGAGGAGCCGTTGATGGAGGAGCCTGAGGGAGAAGAGGAGGAGGCGGGTCCACTGGTGGATCTGCTCCCCAGGCCACCGCTGGAGGTACCAGCCTCTCCTGTTTTAAAGGCCCACCCGGCTGTAATTAAGAAAATAAAAATGAAACAACCATGGGCTCCTCAGGGGGAGGAGGTTGTGGAGCACATTATGCTCCACCTGTATACCCAGGATGAGCTGGTGGACGTGAGCCTCAGGTATAGGCAGAGGCCATCAGAATCTCCCTGGGATATGGGGGTGGAAAACATTGTTGTGTCAGGTACTGAGATGAGTAGAATGGCTTCTCTGACGACTCACCCTTCCCTCTGACAGCGGTTGCAAAATGCCCATCACGCCTCAGGGAATCAGACACTCCTGGAATGGCTGAGAGCTGCCATCAGGGTAGTTTGGCCTAATCAGGATGATTTACCATATTTACCCGCTAGCTGGAAAATGTATGTAGAGCTCCAACAGGTACTGCAGGAATTAGGTATGAAAAAAATATATAATATGGACCCCCAGGGCCCTGATGAGGAGGTGTTCACTGTAGGAATGAGAACTCTGCTACTGCATTCAGCTCCCACATCTCCTTTGAGTCCCTAGTGGCTACTCATGCCCCCCACATAAGACGACCTGTAAGTGAGGCTACTTGCACTTTAGCAGATCTGGGGGAGGTTGGAACAATATGGGCATGAAGGGAAGTACAAGCCACGACTGGAAGGAGAGGTACAAAAGGCCCCATGAAGGTCTCAAGGACCCAGATGTGGGTTGATTTGATAAAGGCCAGCGTAGTGAAAGAAAAACTTGATAGGCAGCCCAACAGAATCTTGTAAGAACTGTTGCACCAAGTAAAGCCAGAGCAGCAGTTCCAGCCGCTGAGGTCGAGAACACAGAAACCAGAGTCAAGGACTCATGCCTGGCCTGTCTCCCTGCAAAACTTCCTGGTGGACAGTACTGAGGATTCTCCTGAGCCCTCAGCCCCACAGGAGGACAACTGGGCATCGCAGTTTGACTGGGGGGAGGGGTCAAGGTCCCCACCTTGAGGGACATGGTGGGGACCAAAGGCCACATGCAGAATTAGCAATTCATGGGTCCCCTGTGAATGTACACTGTGTCCTGGTGGATGCAGGAACTGAGTGTTCTCTGATTCATGGCAACCCTGAGCATTTTTCTGGGACCCCTGCTGTGATAGATGGCTATGGGGGAAAGGTAATTAGAGTGAAGAAAGCCCAAATCCCATTAGGGATAGGGCATTTACCCGCAAAGGAGTATACCGTGTACATTTCTCCCATCCCTGAATATATTTTGGGGGTAGATATCCTGCAGGGCCTGGGGTTACAGACCACGGCAGGTGAGTTCGAGGGTACATCTGGTAAGGGCAGTTCTGAGGGGACATGCTAAGCATCCACCTGCAGCTCTGCCTGTACCTCGGTGGGTGACAAATACTAAGAAGTATATTGCCTGGGGGGCACAAGGAAATTGGAGAAACTCTAAAGGAGTTAGAGAGCGTGGGCATCATAAAGCCCACTCACAGTCCTTTTAATTCCCCAGTGTGGCCAGTGAGACACCATATGGCCCCTGGCGTATGACCGTGGACAAAAGGGAATTGAATAAAGTCACACCCCCTTTGCATGCTGCTGTCCCCTCTATAGCTGTCATTCTGGACACCCTCAGCCATGAGTTGGGAACGTATCATTATGTAGTAGACCTTGCCAATACTTTCTTCTCTACTGACATAGCACAGGAAAGCCAGGAACAGTTTGTCTTCACATGGGAAGGCCGGCAGTGGACATGCACTGTTTTTCCATAGGGATAGCTCCACAGTCCCACCATCTCTCATGGACTTGCAGCCCAGGACTTGGCCACATGGAAGAAACCACAAACGGTGTGGCTGTATCACTGCATTGATGATACTATGCTCACATCTGATTCTCTTGCAGATTTAGAAGGGGCAGCACCTAGACTGCTGCAACATCTACAGGAGAAAGGATGGGCTGTGAACAGCACCAAGGTTCAGGAACCTGGTTTGTCTGTCAAGTTCTTGGGGGTCATCTGGTCGGGTAAAACTAAAGTTATTTCTGAAGCAGTCATAGACAAGGTCCAGGCTTTCCCTACCCCTACCATTGTGGCAGTATTACAAGAGTTTTTGGGTCTTTTGGGCTACTGGAGAGTGTTTATCCAGCACTTGGCACCAATTCTGAAGCCCTTATACCAGTTGGTATGAAAGGGCATCAGGTGGGGCTGGGATGAAACTGTGCAGCTGCTTTTACTGCTGCTAAGCAAGCAGTCAAGGCCGTACAGGCCTTGAGTCTAATGGACTCATCAAGGCCCTACGAGCTAGAGGTTCATGTCGTGGAAGAAGGTTATAGGTAGGGTCTTTGAACAGACACGCCAACCTATTGGATTCTGGTCACAACTATGGAAAGGAGCAGAGGTCCAGTACACCTTGACAGAGAGGCAACTGGCTGCTGTGTACCACGCCTTGCTGGCTACAGAGCCCATTACCGGAACACCTCCGACCAAGGTAATAACCACCTATCCCATCATGGGGTGGATGTGAGACTGGACCCAAAGGCCAAAAAGTGGCATGGCACAGACACCTACACTGGCCAAATGGGGCGCATATCTACAGCAGCGCAGCACCCTCTCTACTAGCCTCTTAAGTGTTGAATTCCAATGCTTACTGGGGCCAGTGACCTACACCAGTGGGAAGCAGGAAGAACTTGCTTTTGAGCCATTGGTAGCCGAGAGCCCTTATCAGGAGGGAGAAGCTGCTCTACCTGAAGATGCTTGGTATACAGTTGGCTCCAGCTGTGGGCAGCCCCCGAAGTGGAGGGCCATGGCTTTCCATCCTAAGAATGAGACAATATGGATGGAGGATGGAGAAGGGAAGAGCAGTTAATAGGCTGAGTCGTGGGCAGTATGGCTTGTGATCACCCAGGAACCCTCCCCCATAGTTGTCTGCACTGACAGCTGGGCCATCTATTGGGGCTTGACCCTGTGGCTACCGACATGGTATCATGCCAACTGGTTGGTTGGTCACCAGCTCCTTTGGGGGCAAGAGTTGTGGTGAGACCTATGGGCCTCTGGTCAGACTAAGACTGTTACTGTGTATCATGTGACTGGCCATTTGCCTTTGGCATCCCCAAGGAATGATGAAGCAGACACACTGGCCCAGGTGCACTGGCTAGAAGGAAAGCCTGCCTCTGACGTGGCCCAATGGCTGCATCAGCGTTTGTTGCATGTGGGGCAAAAACAACATGGGCTGTAGCCCATTGGTGGGGCTTGCCACCGACCTTTGAAGAAGTCAGCAGAGCCTGGAAGGAGTGCCGGTGTGCTCTAAGAGGGACTTACACCAAGTCCCATGGTAACATGGGACAATAGTAAGGGGGCCAATACCCCTTGTCAGGTGGCAAATAGACTATTTTGGGCCTCTGCCCATATCAGAAGGATATCGGTATGCCATGACTTGTGTGGACACAGCTACTGGACTATTGGTTGCTTTTCCTGCATGTCGTGCAGATCATGAAACCACCAAGAGGGGCCTAGAGCATCTCTTTGCGGCCTATGGCCGGCCGCAGGTGATTGAGAGCGATCAAGGCACCCACTTTACTGGACACACATTACAAGGATGGCTGCAACAATTAGGAATAAAATGGAAGTTTCATGTGCCATATAACTGTACCAAGGCAGGCATGATAGAGAGGTACAACGGTTTGTTGAAATCTGGCCTCAAGTCAGACACCAATAGTCTACGGTGCTTGTCAGTTTGTTTAGGGACGGTGCTATGGTGTTTGAATGAGAGGCCCTGAAAAGGAGCTTTGAGCCCTGTGGACATGCTCACACACCTTGCTACCTCTCCTATACAACTGTACATGCAAACCAAGGAGAAGTTATTGAAGCCAGGGCCAGCCACTACTGCATTAAACCCTGGAGACACTGCTGAATGGATGTGGCCCTGGACATTTCAACACATGGACCAGCAATGGCTGGCCCTTCTGGCACCTTGGAGAAAAGGCCTATATGCTGGCCTCGTGTGTATTCCTAGAGTAACAGCAGAGCGGCCCCTAAAGATCCTGGTAGTGTACCCAAAACATACAGGAGGTAAGAGCATCATATAGGGAAGTTTAATTTTATCTTCATGGCCCGTGCATGTACCTCCCAGAGCCCTATATATTGACCCATCTGTAACTCCCACAGGGAGGCGCTAAAAGTCTGGTATACCAGACCAGGACGAGATCCCATCCCTGCCATTGTCCTATCACATCCACTCTCTTGCATGTATCCTACCTCATGGACAAGATTTGCCTATGCTGGTGTCACTAAAACACGTATCTTATCCCCCTTAAGGTCGTTTTCTCCGACAGTCCTTGTGGCCTGATGCGCCCCCTGGCTGCAGCTGCCGTGTGATGACTGCTCCGAACCCTCTACCTCTTCAGCTACTGCCTGCCTGTGGAATGGGCGAGCTACAGACTTAACCTGCATAAGACTTTGAATGTAGCTGAATCCTCTGGCTTAAGTATTATCATGATTTTGTTTCTCCTGCTATTGTTATATCATTAGTCCGGTCAAAATGCTCCAGTTTTCTCACTCAGGAACCATTGTGGAAGAGGGGGAATGAATATGTTGTAAGGTGAGATTTCTGGAGGGGTGGCCATGGGTAAATCTGTAATATTCCAGAATATCTCACCTGGCTTTAGTGCATCTGCATATTAACAGGTGTTCCTCAGGGGTGGAGAACAGTTCATCTCCATAACAACTGGCAATTACTTGGGTGACAGATGGCTTATCTGAACCTGAGAGGGTGGGGTGAGGTGTCGCTTGCTTCTGCTGGAGCAGGAGAGAGAAACGGCCATGGACCACAGTTTGTCAGCAATAAATGGGTTTTAAACTTTATTTCTCCCTTTGACAGATTTCGGATTCAGCTAGGTATTTTGCCCCAGGATTTCCTCTCCCTGGAGTTACAAGTGTCCATGGCCACTCTCCACCTGAGTATTTTTCCTTTTTAAAATCTATCCACAAAAAAAATGAAATAAGGGAGATTCAAGATGGGGGCGTGAGAGGTGAGATAGAGAACTCAACCCAAAACCACAGATAGTATGAAAATATAGTTAATACAACTAACCCTAAAACAGCAACAGGAAAGAAGGCTGACCAGACTGCACACAGACCTCACAAACAAAGCAGACCTCATGAAACAGGGTAACGTACCAAAGCTTTGATCTGGCGGGACCCAAGCCCTTCCCCCACCCCCAGCTCACCAGCGGGAGGAAGACAAATGGAGTGGGGAGGGGGTGGAAGCCTGGAACTGCTGAACACCTAGCCCTGGAGATCTGCTTTGCCAGCAGAAACCTACATTGCGTGGTGCTCTGGAGGATGGGGAACTGGGACAGGCGGAGTGACTGAGAGACAGATTCTGGCCGTTTGTGGAGGATGGGGTCCACACCCAGCCACTCTGGGACAAGAGAAAGGCAGGTGTTCTGACCAGCTTCATAGCAGCAAGAGGGCTGCTGAAAGGGTGGAGGTTACATGGAGCTTGTTGCACGGGAGAAGGGAGAGCTGGACAAGGTTGTCTGGGTGCGCTCTGCCCAGCAAATTGGGAACTTTGGGAGCTTCAGGCACTCCATACCCTTGGCGGCTGGTCAGCTCTGAGGCCCCCCACTGTGATGCGCAGCATACTATGCCTTCCTCCTGGCCTGCCGACACTGGCTCACAAACCGGCAGTCACTGCGCTGGCATCAGGCCAGCCAGAGGGAGGACCCACTTACAACAGCTAGAGACGCTGAGCACAGAGGCTTACACTGCATGCTCAGGCCACTGGCTCTGATACTGGAGACCTGCAGGGTAGACTGGAATCAGGAAAGAGATCTTTCCTCCCCCCCAGGCACCAGCTCCACTCCCCTACGATGTCCAGCCTCACTCTAAGGGCTGAGCAGCTCCAGAGACAGGAGTTTCTGCACACTAGTGGGCACCACACAGAAATATGAAATGACAAAAGAACGTGGTTCAGACCAAAATCTCACAAACCTCAGAAAAAGGACCAAAGGAAACTGAACTCCCCAATCTTCCTGAAAAAGAGTTCAAAATAAAAATCATAAACATGCTTATGGAGGTACAGAAAATTATTCAAGAAACCAGGAATGAATTTAAGATGGAGATTCAATCATGAAGAAATTCCATATCTGAAATAAAACATACAATGGAGGGATTTAAAAGCAGATAAGATGTAGTAGAAGAGATGGTAAATGGAATAGACACTAGAGAAGAGGAATACAAAGAAGGTGAGGCACAGAGAGAAACAACAATCTCTAAGAATGAAAAAATATTGAGAGAACTGTGTGACCAATCCAAACGGAAAAATACCTGCATAATACGGGTACGAGAAGTAGAAGAGAGAGAAAAGGGGGTAGAAAGTGTCACTGAGGAGGTAATTGCTGAAAACTTCAAGATAGTCTCTCAGGCCATGGAGGTGCACAGATCTCCCAACACAAGGGACCCAAGGAAGACAACATCAAGACATACAATAAATAAAATGGCAAAGATCAAGGATAAAGACAGACTTTTAAAAGCTGCTACAGAGCAGACTTCCGGGAAGATGGTGGCGTGAGCAGGGCGGTGGAATCTCCTCTCAAAACCATATGTATTTATGAAAATACAACAAGTATAACTATTCCTAAAAAAGAGACCAGAAGATACAGGACGACACCAGCCTGCAGCTACACCCAAGAGGACTCGACACCCCGCAAGGCGGGTAAGATACGAGCCGCGACCCGGCGGGTCCCGAACACTACCCCACCCCAGCGCACCGGCAGGAGGAGAGGATTCAGAGCCAGAAGGGAGTGGAAGTACAGGCCCACGAAATAACCAACACCGGTGACCTACATCGGGAATGCTGACACACATCACATGGTGTGGCGGAGATTGGAGAGACAGAGGGTATAGGATCTGAGCGGGGAATGCACCTGGGTCCTTGCAGCCGGCTCCCGGGAAGAAAAAAAAAAAGAAAAGTGGGTGCTTTTTTCAGCAGTATTAAAGAGACAGGAGCCCAGCGGAGGAGCCGGATCGTCCCAGCACACTCAGCCCAGCAGGCTGGGAGTCCTGGAGAGTTTCGAACCCCTTAGCTGGCGACTGGGAAAGGGTGGCCACACTTAGACTTCCCACAAAGATCAACAGCCTCCCATTCGTTCCCACCCTGGCGAGAGCTTTAAAGGGCCCTGCGGAGCAGCGTGGCCACGGCATACTGGAGCAACAGCACCACCTACAGCATCCCCACAGAATCTACTCCCGGTGGGCGTTTTTTTGTTTTGTTTTGTTTTTTGTTTTTTCTTCTCTTTCTTTCTTTCTTTTTTTTTTAAGATCTTAAAGAGCCCAGCTGACAAACGTGGCACCTACCAGCAACCACTTCTATAGCCATGAAAAGACAGAGGAATATGGTCCAGACTAAGATCAACCAGAAAACCCCAGAGAGGGAGCCTGAAGGGATGGAAAGGCACAGTCTTCCTGAAAAAGAATTCAGAATAAAAGTCATAACCATACTAATGGATCTACAGAGAAATGTTCAAGAGCTGAGGGAGGAAGTGAGGAAAGACAATGCAGAAATCAGACAAGCGATCGACGGGCTTAACAGGAGACTGGATGAGATGCAAGAGACTGTTAATGGAATAGAAATCAGAGAACAGGAATACAGAGAAGCTGAGGCAGAGAGAGATAAAAGGATCTCTAGGAATGAAAGAATATTAAGAGAACTGTGTGACCAATCCAAACGGAACAATATTCGCATTATAGGAGTACCAGAGGAAGAAGAGTGAGAAAAAGGGATAGAAAGTGTCTTTGAAGAAATAATTGCTGAAAACTTCCCCATGCTGGGGAAGGAAACAGTCTCACAGTCCACGGAAGCCCACAGATCTCCCAACACGAGGGACCCAAGGAAGACAACACCAAGACACATAATAATTAAAATGGCAAAGATCAAAGATAAAGACAGAGTATTAAAGGCAGCTAGACAGAGAAAAAAGATCACCTACAAAGGAAAACCCATCAGACTATCATCAGACTTCTCAACAGAAATCTTACAGGCCAGAAGAGAAAGGCATGATATATTTAACATTAGGAAACAGAAGGGCCTCGAACCAAGAATATTGTATCCAGCACAATAATCGTTTAAATATGATGGAGGGATTAAACAATTTCCAGACAAGCGAAAGCTGAGAGAATTTGCCTCTCATAAACCACCTCTACAGGATATCTTAAAGCGACTGCTCTAGAGGGAAGCACTCTTAAAGCTAAAAAGATGTCACCAGAGAAAATAAAATCACAGCAAAGAAAGCAGACCATCCAAATACTAACTAAAGGCAAAGAATAAAACACCTAGTATATAAAGAATGGAGGAGGAAGAATAAGAAGGGAGAGAAATAAAAAATATCAGACTGTGTTTACAATAATTTAACGAGAAAGTTAAGTTGGATTGTTAGATAGTAAAGAAGCAACCCTTGAACCTTTGGTAACCACGAATCTAAAGCCAGGAATGGCAAAAAGTACATATCTATCAATAATCACCCTAAATGTAAATGCACAGAGTGACAGAATGGGTAAAAAAGTAAGACCCATCTATGTGCTGCCTACAAGAAACTCACCTCAAACCCAAAGATATACACAGACTAAAAGTGAAGGGATGGAAAAAGATATTTCATGAAAACAACAAGGAGAAAAAAGCAGGTGTTGCAGTACTTGTATCAGACAAAACAGACTTCAAAACGAAGAAAGTAGCAAGAGATAAAGAAGGACATTATATAATAATAAAGGGGTCAGTCCAACAAGAGGATGTAACCATTATAAATATATATGCACCCAACACAGGAGCGCCAGCATATGTGAAACAAATACTAACAGAATTAAAGGAGGAAATAGACAGCAATGCATTCATCTTAGGAGACTTGAACACACCACTCACTCCAAAGGACAGATCAACCAGACAGAGAATAAGTAAAGACAGAGAGGCACTGAACAACACAGTAGAACAGATGGACCTAACAGACATCTACAGAACGCTACACCCAAAGGCAACAGGATACACATTCTTCTCAAGTGCACATGGAACATTTTCCAGAATAGACCACATGCTAGGCCACAGAAAGAACCTCAGTAAATTCAAAAATATTGAAATCCTACCAACCAACTTCTCAGATCACAAAGGTATAAAACTAGAAATAAATTTTAGAAAGAAATCAAAAAGGCTCACAAATACATGGAGACTTAACAACATTCTCCTAATTAATCAATGGGTTAACGACTAAGTCAAAACAGATATCAAAGAATATATGAAAACTAATGACAACAACAACACAAAGTCCCAACTTCTGTGGGACGCAGCAAAGACAGTTCTAAGAGGAAAGTATATTGCAATCCAGGCCTATTTAAAGAAGGAAGAACATTCCCAAATGAACAGACTAAAGACACAATTACTGAAACTGGGAAAGGAAGAACAAAAGAGACCCAAAGTCACCAGAAGGAGGGACATAATAAAGATCAGAGAATAATAAATAAAATTGAGAAGAATAAAACAATAGAAAAAATCAATGAAACCAAGAGCTACTTCTTTGGAAAAATAAACAAAATAGATAAACCCCTAGCCAGACTCATTAAGAGAAAGAGAATCTACACACAGAAACAGAATCAGAAATCAGAAAGGAAAAGTAACGACGGACCCCACAGAAATACAAAGAATTAAAAGAGAATGTTATGAGAATCTATATGCTAGCAAGCTGGAAAACATAGAAGAAATGGACAACTTCTTAGAAAAATACAACCTTCCCAGACTGACCAAGCAAGAAACAGAGAAACTAAACAGACCAATCACCAGCAATGAAATTGAATTGGTAATCAAAAAACTACCGAAGAACAAAACCCCCGGACAAGATAGACTCACCTCTGAATTCTACCAGACATATAGAGAACAAATAACACCCATTCTTCTTAAAGTTTTCCAAAGAATGGAAGAGGAGGGAATACTTCCAAACTCATTCTATGAAGCCAGCATCACTCTAATACCAAAATCTGGCAAAGACCTCACCAAAAAAGAAAATTACAGACCAATATCCCTGATGAACAAGGATGCAAAAATACTCAACAAAATATTAGGAAACCGAGTTCAAAAATACATCAAGAGGATCATACACCATGATCAAGTGGGATTCATCCCAGGGATGCAAGGATGGAACAACATTCGAAAATCCATCAACATCATCCACCACATCCACAAAAAGAAGAACAAAAACTACATGATCATCTCCATAGATGCTGAAAAACCATTTGACAAAATTCAGCATCCATTCATGATTAAAACTCTTAACAAAATGGGTATAGATGGCAAGTACTTCAACATCATAAAGGCTATATATATGACAAACCCACTGCTAACATCATACTTAACACCAAGAAGCTGAAAGCTTTTCATCTAAGATCGGGAACAAGACAGGGATGCCCACTCTCTCCACTGTTATTCAACATAGTACTGGAGGTCCTAGCCACGGCAATCAGACAAAACAAAGATATACAAAGCATCCACACTGGTAAAGAAGAAGTCAAATTGTCACTATTTGCAGATGACATGATACTGTACACAAAAATCCCTAATGACTCCACTCCAAAACTACTAGAACTAATATCTGAATTCAGCAAAGTTGCGGGTTACAAAATTAACACACAGAAATCTGTTGCTTTCCTATACACTAACGATGAACTAACAGAAAGAGAAATCAGAAAAACAATTCCATTCACAACTGCATCAAAAAAAATAAAATACCTAGGAATGAACCTAACAAAGGAAGTGAAAGACCTGTACTCTGAAAACTACAAGACACTCCTAAGAGAAATTAAAGAGGACACTAACAAATAGAAATGCATCCCATGCTCTTGGCTAGGAAAAATAAATATTGTCAAAATGACTATACTACCTAAAGCAATCTACAGATTCAATGCAATCCCTATGGAACTACCAACAGCTTTCTTCAGTGAACTCGAACAAATAATTCTAAAATTCATATGGAACCACAAAAGACCCCGAATAGCCAAAGCAATCCTGAGAAGGAGGAATAAGACACGGGGAATTACACTCCCTGACTTCAAGCTCTCCTACAAAGCCACAGTAATCAAGACAATTTGGTCTTGGCACAAAAACAGACCCACATACCAGTGGAACAGAATAGAAAATCCAAACATTAACCCAAACATATAAAGTCAATTAACATTTGATAAAGGAGCCTTGGATATACAATGGGGAGATGACAGCCTCTTCAGCAGCTGGTGTTGGAAAAACTGGACAGCTACATGTAAGAGAATGAAACTGGACTACTATCTAGCCCCATACACATAGGTAAACTCAAGGTGGATCAAAGACCTGAATGTAAGTTATGAAACCATAAAACTCTTAGAAAAAAACATAGGCAAAAATCTCTTGCACATAAACATGAGTGACTTCTTCATGAACATATCTTCCTGGGTAAGGGAAACAAAAGCAAAAATGAACAAGTGGGACTATATCAAGCTGAAAAGCTTCTGTACAGCAAAGGACAACATCAGTAGAACAAAAAGACATCCTACAGTATGGGAGAATATATTCATAAATGACATATCCGATAAGGGTTTGACATCCTAAATATATAAAGAACTCACGCACCTTAACAAACAAAAAGCAAATAATCCAATTAAGAAATTGGCAGAGGACATGAATAGACACCTCTCTAAAGAAGAAATTCAGATGGCCAACAGGCACATGAAAAGATGCTCCACATCACTAATTATCAGAGAAATGCAAATTAAAACCACAATGAGATATCACCTCACACCAGTGGGATGGCCAACATCCAAAACACAAACAACAACAAATGTTCGTGAGGATGTGGAGAAAGGGGAACCCTCCTACACTGCTGGTGGGGCTGGTGGAATGTAAATTAGTTCAACCATTGTGGAAAGCAGTATGGAGGTTCCTCAAAAAACTCAAAATAGAAATACCATTTGACCCAGGAATTCCACGCCTAGGAATTTACCCTAAGAATGCAGGAGCCCAGTGTGAAAAAGATATATGCACCCCCTATGTTTATCAGAGCACCATTTACAATAGCCAAGAAATGGAAGCAACCTAAGTGTCCATCAGTAGATGAATGGATAAAGAACATGTGGTACATATACACAATGGAATAGTATTCAGCCATAAGAAGAAAACAAATCCTACCATTTGCAACAACATGGATGGAGCTAGAGGGTATTATGCTCAGTGAAATAAGCCAAGCCGAAAAAGACAAGTATCAAATGATTTCACTCATATGTGGAGTATAAGAACAAAGAAAAAAACTGAAGGAACAAAACACCAGCAGACTCACAGAACCCAAGAACAGACTAATAGTTACCAAAGGGAAAGGGTCTGGCGAAGATGGGTGGGAAGGAGGGATAACAGGGAAAAAGGGGCATTACGATTAGCAGATGTAGTATTGGGGGGGCATGGGGAGGGCTGTACAACTCAGGGAAGACAAGTAGTGATTCTATAGCATCTCACTATGCTGATGGACAGTGACTGTAATGGGGTTGGTGGGTGGGACCTGATGAAGGAGATAGTTTAATAACCATAACATTGCACATGTAATTCTAGATTAACGATACCAAAATAAATTATTAAAAAATAAATAAATAAAATATAATAAAAGCAGCTACGGAGAAAAAAAGATCACATATAAAGGAAAACCCATCAGGCTATCATCAGATTTCTCAACAGAAACCTTACAGGCCAGAAGGGAGTGGCATAATATATTTAATGCAATGAAGCAGAAGGGATTCGAACCAAGAATACTCTACCTGGCAAAGTTATCATTTAAATTTGAAGGAGGGATTAAACAATTTTCAGATAAGCAAAAGCTGAGATAATTTACCTCCCACAAACCACCTCTACAGTGCATTTTAGAGGGACTCCTATAGAGGGAAGTATTCTTAATACTAAATTGATGTCACTGAAGGGATAGACAAAGAGTATAGAATATGATTCAAAGCATACAAAGAAGAGAGGAGTAAGAAAAAAGGAGGGGAAAAAGAAGAATCTTTAGGTTGTGTTTTAACAGCATACAAAGTGAGTTAAATTAGACTGTTAGATGGTAAGGGAATTACCCTGGAACCTTTCGTAAACACAGATCTAAAGCCTGCAATGGCAATAAGTACATACTTACCGATAATCACCCTACATGTAAATAGCTTGAAAGCACCAATCAAAAGACGTAGAGTCACTGAATAGATTAAAAAACAAGACCCATCTACATGCTGCCTACAAGAGACTCCCGTCAAACCCAAAGACATACACAGACTGAAAGTAAAGGGATGAAAAAAGATATTTCATGCAACTAACAGGGAGAAAAAAAGCAGGAGTTGCAGTACTTGTATCAGACAAAACAGACTTCAAAACAAAGAAAGTCACAAGAGACAAAGAAGGACATACATAATGATAAAGGGGTCAGTCCAATAAGAGGATATAACTATTATAAATACCTATGCACCCAATACAGGATCACCTACATATGTGAAACAAATACTAACAGAAATAAAGGGGGACACAGACTGCAATGCATTCATTTTGGGAGACTTTAAAACACCCCTCACTTCAAAGGACAGATCCATCAAACAGAAAATAAATAAAGAGACAGAGGCTCTGAACAACATAATAGAACAGATGGACATAACGGACATCTGCAGAAACTCCATCCAAAAGCTACAGAATACACTTTCTTCTCAAGGGCACATGGAACATTTTCAAGAATAGATCACATACTAGGCCACAAAAAGACCCTCAGTAAATTTAAAAAAATTGAAATTGTATCAACCAGCTTCTCACATCACAAAGGTATGAAACTAGAAATAAATTACTCAAAGAAAATGAAGAAGCCCACAAACACATGGAGGCTTAATAACATGCTCCTAAATAATCAATGAATCAATGACCAAATAAAAACAGAGATCAAGCAATATATGGAGACAAATGAAAACAATAATTCAACACCACAAAATCTGTGGGATGCAGCGAAGGCTGTGCTAAGAGGGAAATATATTGCAATACAGGCCTACCTCAGGAAAGAAGAACAATCCCAAATGAACAGTCTAAACTCAAAATTAATGAAACTAGAAAAGGAAGAACAAATAAGGCCCAAAATCAGTAGAAGGAGGGACATAATAAAGATTAAAGCCAAAATAAATAAAATGTAGAAGAATAAAACAATAGAAAGAATCAATGAAAGTAGGAGCTGTTTCTTTGAGAAATAAACAAAACAGATAAACCCCTAGCCAGACTTATCAAGAAAGAAAGAGAGTCTACACACATAAACAGAATCAGAAATGAGAAAGGAAAAATCACTACGGATACCACAGAAATACAAAGAAATATGAGAGAATACTATGAAAAATTACATGCAAATAAACTGGTAACCTACAAGAAATGGACAACTTTCTAGAAAAATACAACCTTCCAAGGCTGATCCCAGAAGAAACAGAAAATCTGAATAGACCAATTACCAATAAAGAAATTGAATTGGTAATCAAAAACTACCTAAGAATAAAATCCCTGGAACAAATGGTTTCACTGCTGAATTTTATCAAACATTTAGTGAAGACCTAATACCCATTCTCCTTAAAGTTTCCAAAAAGTAGAAGAGGAGGGAATACTCCCAAACTCATTCTACGACACCAACATCACTCTAACACCAAAACTAGGCAAAGACACCACAAAAAAAGAAAATTAGAGACCAATATCCCTGATGAACATAGATGCAAAAATACTCAACAAAATATTAGCAAACCAAATTCAAAAATACATCAAAAAGATCATCTATCATGATCAAGTGGGATTCATCCCAGGGATGCAACGATGGTACAACATTCGAAAATCCATCAACATCATCCACCACATCAACAAAAGAAGGACAAAAACCACAGATGCTGAAAAACCATTCGACAAAATTCAACATCAATTCATGATAAAAACTCTCAACAAAATGGGTATAGAGGGCAAGTACCTCAACATAATAAAGGCCATATATGACAAACCCACAGCCAACATTATACTTAACAGTGAGAAGCTAAAAGCTTTTCCCCTATGATTGGGATCAAGACAAGGATGCCCACTCTCCACACTTTTATTCAACATACTTCTGGAAGTCCTGGCCACGGCAATCAGAAAACACAAAGAAATAAAAGGCATCCAGATTGGTAAGGAAGAAGTCAAACTGTCTCTGTTTGGGGATGACATGATATTGTACATAAAAAACCATAAAGAATCCACTCCAAAACTATTAGATCTAAAATCTGAATTCAGAAAAGTTACAGGGTACAAAATTAATACACAGAAATCTGTTACATTTCTATATACCAATGGTGAACTACTAGAAAGAGAAATCAGGAAAACAATTCCATTCACAATTGCATCCAAAAGAATAAAATACCTAGGAATAAACCTAACCAAGGAAGTGAAAGACTTATACTCTGAAAACCACAAGACACTAATGAGAGAAATTAAAGAAAATACCAATAAATGGAAACACATCCCATGCTCATGGATAGGAAGAATTAATATTGTCAAAATGGTCATCCTGCCTAAAGCAATCTACAAATTCAATGCAATCCCTATCAAAATATCAACACCATTCTTCATTAAACTAGAGCAAATAGTTCTAAAATTCATATGGGACCACAAAAGACCCCCAATAGCCAAAGCAATCCTGAGAAGGAAGAATAGAGTGGGAGGTATTACGCTCCCTGACTTCAAGCTCTACTACAAAGTCACAGTAATCAAGACAATTTGGTACTGGCATAAGAACAGACCCATAGACCAATGGAACAGACTACAGAGCCCAGATATAAACCCAAGCATATATGGTCAATTAATATATGATAAAGTAGCCATGGACATACAATGGGGAAATGACAGCCTCTTCAACAGCTGCTGTTGGCAAAACTGGACAGCTACATGTAAGAGAATAAAACTGGATTACTGTCTAACCCCATACACAAAAGTTAACTCAAAATGGATCAAAGACCTGAATGTAAGTCATGAAACCATAAAACTCTTAGAAAAAAACATAGGCAAAAATCTCTTGGACATAAATATGAGCGACTTCTTCATGAACATATCTCCCCGGGTAAGGGAAACAAAAGCAAAAATGAACAAGTGGGACTATATCAAAGTGAAAAGCTTCTGTACAGCAAAGGACACCATCAGTAGAACAAAAAGACATCCTAACAGTATGGGAGAATATATTCATAAATGACATATCCAATAAGGGTTTGACATCCAAAATATATAAAGAACTCACGCACCTTAACAAACAAAAAGCAAATAATCCAATTAAGAAATGGGCAGAGGACATGAATAGACACCTCTCTAAAGAAGAAATTCAGATGGCCAACAGGCACATGAAAAGATGCTCCACATCACTAATTATCAGAGAAATGCAAATTAAAACCACAATGAGATATCACCTCACACCAGTGGAATGGCCAACATCCAAAAGACAAACAACAACAAATGTTGGCGAGGATGTGGAGAAAGGGGAACCCTCCAACACTGCTGGTGGGAATGTAAACTAGTTCAACCATTGTGGAAAGCAGTATGGAGGTTCCTCAAAAAACTCAAAATAGAAACACCATTTGACCCAGGAATTCCACTCCTAGGAATTTACTCTAAGAATGCAGGAGCCCATGGGAAAAGACATATGCACCCCTATGTTTATTGCAGCACTATTTACAACAGCCAAGAAATGGAAACAACGTAAGTGTCCATCAGTAGATGAATGGATAAAGATGTGGTACATATACACAATGGAATATTGTTTAGCCTTAAGAAGAAAACAAATCCTACCATTTGGATGGAGCTAGAGGGTATAATGCTCAGTGAAATAAGCCAGGTGGAGAAAGACAAGTATCAAATGATTTCACTCATCTGTGGAGTATAAGAACAAAGAAAATACTGAAGGAACAAAACAGCAGCAGACTCACAGAACCCAAGAATGGACTAACAGATACCAAAGGGAAAGGGACTGGAAAAGATGGGTGGGAAGGGAGGGATAAGGGGGAAATAAGGGTACTACTATTAGCACACATAACACAGTGAAGACAAGTAGTGATTCTATAGCATCTTACTACGCTGATGGCCAGTGACTGTAATGGGGTATGTGGTGGCGACTTGATAATAGGGGGAGTCTAGTAACTATAATATTGCTCATGTAGTTGTACATTAATAATAGCAAAATTAAAAAAATCTATCAGCACCTATATGTGCGTGTTTTGTCTAGTTGTTTGATTTGTTTTCCCCTTGAACAGTTTCCAAGACTCTAACAGTACAGGTAGAGATCAGATTTTATCTGTTTATTTTTTTTTCCTGTGGCATTACTGGCAGTTTTTCAGAATATATTTGGTGAATGGATTATCGAAGACATTTTGTAATACCTATGTTTTGAATGCTGACATCATCATATTCAATGAAATCTTGCAAGTCAATATAATGCACAGTTCTTGCAAGCATATATTTCTTTCTAGGATTTCAATTTCAGTAGCATGATAAAAAGTCGTAACGTAAAAGAGCTTAAAACCAAAGTAATGTTGGCCACAGTGGCATTAGTACTTGACTTGTAAAACTGTGTTGTGTTTGACACATGTTAACTTTTGCTTAAAAACCAAACTTTTTATGGCGATAATATTATGGTGTTTGGGACAGAAAAATGATTAACATTTTAAGATGCTTTTGAGATAATTTATGGCAGTTATAAATATTACCAAATAAAAATATTTCTGAGTAATAAGGTGTTTTATCTAAGTATTTTCTTCATATTTAGTTCTAATGTAAAAAGCAACAAATTTCCCTCAAATCCAAGTCTTCATGATAAACACATCCTCTATATGTACTCCTAGCTTATATTTAAGAAACAATTCAATCTTTTATCATATAATAAGATGTGGCTGTTATTTTATCTGGGTTTCTTTTCCAGCTGCATATAGTATGTATGCCGACTTACTAAATAAAAACCCATGTGCCAATTTATCCTTTTCTCGGTGCTATAACAATAATGTCCCTAATGGTTGTATAAAAGTGTTCAAATACATCACAGCTAAATGTTCTCTTTGGTTGAACAGCAAATGATATGGGAGGGGAAAGAAGAAAGGGGATATGGGAGGGGAAAGAAGAAAGGGGATATGGGGGCCTCTGTTGAGTATCAGGTACAGAGTCAGCCAGCTGCTTTTATAATAGCAGAGTGACATGGATAAATGAAAAATTGTAGGGATAATAAAAGAGATTCTTTCCTTTGCTCCCTTGAAGTCAAGCTGTGTTATACGAACTACCAGAGGACTTGTTAATGAGCAGATGCACCTGTCTGAGCCATGTGACTATTAGGGCAAAACCATGTCCTACATTTTTGAAATGTTGGTTTTAAACTCCTTCAGGTAAGAGGCTTAGACAAATTCTTACATCATACTAATTGTTACTATTATTTCAAAATATGAATATCTTAGGCATTCTTAAAGTAATAGAATCTATTGGTGATGTTCTATTATTTATTCTACTCTTGCTAGCTAACATAGCAAGCATAACCATCTACAGAAAATGTATAATGCTGAAAATAAGCATATGAATTCACAAGAAAATTCACATAAACAGCACTCAAAAACATTCTTAAGAAAAAGAAATCTAAGGAAATTCCATTGTACTGATAAGGATGCAATGCTTACTCAAAATGTAAGACATCGCGTGAAGGAAAACGAAGACGCATCCTGATACTGTGAGTTACGGTTCCCAGGCACCCACCTTAATGCACTCAAGTTCTGAAGTTTTAGGCATTTCCAATGTAATAAATGCATTAAAATAAGAATGGCAGTAGTCCAACACACAGAGGGAAGGTCTGCAGTAAACTTAGCAATAACCCGAGACTCTAATTCCAGACTTCAGCAAGTAGTTGGGACCCAGTAATGGGAGTGGCATAGGGAAAACAAGAAAAAGGGTGCTGAGGCTTTTATGGGGACAGAGGGAGGTGGGTTAACTCCAGATCTTGATGAAAGATTATGAACTTTAAAAAGTATGCTGTAAATTTATGAGTAATTATTAGGACACTGTAAACAGGATATGTAACTTCAGAGTCATCAGCCGGAAAAACCAGAATAAAGACAAATTGTTCAATTTCAAAAGGCAGGAAAGCAAAAAGAAGCAACAAGAAAGCATGAATATAAGAAATAAATGGAGGGAATGAGTCCAAGTTGTTTGCAATAATAATAAATGTGAATAAACAACATTAAGTCACCTGAGTTCCTGGGTCTGCGTAAGTCCCTCTATGCCGCCCGCAGGCCTTCGGTTCAGCACAATGGCACTAAAGGCTGACAGCCAAGGGGCAGACAAGGGGTCCCAGGGGCGTGCCCACCAACCCGAACACTAGACCAGGGAAAGGGCCAGAGTGCGAGCGCGAGCAAGGGCGGGTGTTCCACAGAAAAGCGAGAAGCAGGGTCCCTGCAGGGCGATGGTCGGGCCCCCGTGTCAACAGAGGACTGATCCAAGGGAGAGAAAAACAACTACGAGGGTGCCCCTATGTCCTGCTCTGTCTGATGGTCCCAGCTTGGGACTATCGCCCTAAGTACTTACTCACAGCATCCCCTTGGTGACTCCAGTGTGATCCAATCTGGATGTCAATTACCATTAATTAAGGACAGAATAGACTTTGGGGGTATGATCAATAGGCTTAACCTGTCTTCCGCTCTCTCTCCTTGACTGTGCCACCATGAGCCGCCATGCTGTTCCTTCTGTCTGCAGCCCTGTTCTAGACCCTGGGATTGTGAGCTCCATCTCCTCATCAGCTCACAGCTCAGTATCCTCTCCTCGGAGCCCGGGTCTCAAGCAGCCACCGCCACTGCTTGTCCCACCTCACCTCACATCACATCACCCTGTTCCATTTCCCTCCCAGCACCTACTCTCATCTGGTATCATCCTATTTATGCATGTGTTTGCCTCTTAGCCTCCACTTCTCCTACCAGCATATAAGCTCTTGCAGAGCTCAAGAAAGCAGAATACCCACATGCCTTGCTTTCTGCCATATTTTAAGTGTTTGGTGCCAAAGGTGCTCAGTTGAATGTAAATATTTTTGCTGTGGAAATTAATCATCATGGGAATAGTACACAGTCGAACTTATGGAAACCGATTAAAGCAGTGTTCAAAAGGAAATCTTCCAATAGTTTAATACACAGAAGGAGCTGAGAACCAGACAAAAACCTACACCTAAAAACTTATAAATCCAGTTTTCAAGGTGAGGTTCATATATAGGAACAAATACTCCATATGAAATAACTCCTTATATGAAATAAGAGAATATATTTCATATAGGAACAAATACTCCCTCTATGAAAAACACTGTCCCAGTGTCCCCAGTCACTGGAAAGGTTAAGTTGTTCTCACACGGTGGTAGTTTCAAAAATAGATGGAAGGGCATTAGGGAAAACAATAGCATGGTATAAATTATGTACATGAATACACAAATCTGAAGGATAAAATAGCCTAGAATAACATCCATTATTTTGAAAAAGCACTTCCCATTGAGGAGAGTTGCCCATCAGAGATCAATGCTGATTGGCTATAAAGACGTAGTGACTGAGACAGTGTAGTACTTTTATTCCTACCAGCTTAAAGTACTTTCCAGTTTAAAAATAGACGAATATATTAAAGCAGCAACAGAGAGTTGAAAAAGAGGTCCACAGACATGTAGAACTGAGTTTATAGAAAGCAGGGGCATTTCAGATAGTGAAGAAAGGATGCGCTGTTCCGAGAGCCACGCTGGGACATGGAGAAAGCATCCTTCAAGGCACTACAACATGATGGCTTTTACCTAAAGTGTGTCAGCAGCCTCATCTCCTGGCAACTTGTGGGTAACATGGATTCTCAGGTCCCACCCCAGACCTACTGAATCAGATGCAGGATGGGGCTCTCCAGTCTGGGTTTTAATAAGCTGTCCAAGAGACTGTGATTCTTGCTAAAGTTGGGGAACCACCGTCTTATATATATCTTGGATTCCAAATCCCATCTCTCTCAGTTGGTATGGAATTAAAGATCCCACAGTCACAGATATCCTCACCCCAATGAAACCTTTTGAGAATTAAGAGCAGTTTTTAGAGTTCTTAAATGTCTACCCTGGAGCAAATTCTGACCACTAGCACCTTTAATCAGCCTGCTTGAGCTGAGATTAGTTTTCTCGCTGACTCCTATGACCCTTTGCAAGTCAATGCCCTGTCTGTGCTTCAATTTGTGCATGTACAATTAGTAAGAAAATAACTATCTGGTATGAATATTGGGAGGACTAAATTTGGTAATCCACTTAAAATATTTAGCCCAGTTTCTCTAGTGTATGGTAAATGTCATATACTGTTGACTGGTATTATTTAGACAATATTTACTTCACACAAAAACAAATTCCACATAGTCTAAAGGCCTAAACTTAAAACTATATAAACATCATAAAATAACACAAAACTGAATGATTACAGTCTTGGGTAGGGAACACCTTTCTTAAACCCAGAATTCATGGAAGGAAAGATTGACAAATTTGCTTATTTAGAAATTTAAATTTCTCTATCACAAGACACTACAGTAAGAAATATATGCCACACTGAGGGAAACATAACTCAATAAAGCATAAGAAATACCTATGAAAAGGAAATACAAATAGCCAAAAAGAAACGGAAAGATGTTTACATCCTTCACAAATGCAATCTGAAACAATGAGTTATGGCTTTTTACAGATCGGATGGGCAAAACATTAAGAAAAAAAGTCAGCGATCTGCATCGATGGTCCAGGCGCAAGGACGGGAACACTCACCCTTAATGTGAGTCGACGCGCGTGCGTTTGTGCGGGGAAAGCCTTTCAGAGGAAAGGTTAATCGTACCAGTGAAATTCCACTTCCAGGAATCCACCCAAAACAAAAACAAAAGTTGGCAATGAACATGAAGAAGTTTATCCAAACACGATTCACATTTCTTTGCTTGAATAGTTAAAACCAAGTAAGGGAATGATTTCACAAATTACCATCATATGGTCTGGTTTTATTAGGCAACCACTAACAATTAGAAAGGTCCATATATTTAGGAATCAAAACATTGCCAGAATAAACGTAACAAAAAAAAGCGTATATGCTTTGCCGTGCATTTTATGTTAGAAAATTGTGTGTGTGTGGGTGTGTGTGTATTCACAGTTGCTTAGAAGAAGGAGCAGGCACACCCAAATTTATTTTTGAGGAAGAGAGAGGAATTTGTTAGAGGAATGAAGGAAGACAATTTTACTCTATGAACTTGTGCATTTTAAGCTTTGTCATGAGAATGAATTGTGTGCTGTGTGGTGATACAGATCCTGTGCTCAGTCAAAGGCCTCCGTCCTGCCTGCGTGGGGGACAGTGTCCCACAACCACGAGCTGTCCTGCCCATCATGCTGTCAGTCATGTTATTTCAAACCTTTCAGAGCAGTATAATTCTAAAACTAACTTATTCTGCAAAATATTAGTTAAAATACTATTAAGTGACAGGCATAGAGGGCTCCACGGTAGAGAACTGTGGCTGGAAACAGCTTGGCATCAGAGCTCCAGGTTTCTCCTGGGGTGTAGGACCTGTGGCCTTGGGCAATGTACCAGACATGTTTGTGCCTCAGTTTCCTCACCTGTGAAATGGAGACTGTTGTGATGATAAAGCGATTTAACATGTGTGAAGCGCTTTGAACAGCATCTGGCACATAACAAGTAACACCATATAGGTGTTAGTTGTTCATGCTGAAGGCGTCTGTCTGCAGAAACTTCTACTTTACTCTTCCATTAAGAAAAAATTCATTTTTTCCTTTCCTTTTCCAAAATATGTGTATCTTGGCCCAACCATTCTCAATTCTGTATTAGTATGTATCTCCTTTCCCTATTCCTTGTTGTTTATAAATGATGGTAGCTTAGATTCTTCAATTGTAAATCAAAACTTTGTGTTTTTTACTGCTGTTAACAGGGCATATAAATAAAGGATGGAAGATATATTCCCTCCTTTCCTTCTTTTAATCATTAAATATTTGTTATCTGCTCTACTATGCTAGACATCAAGAACACAAGTGCTCGAAAGAAACACCAAATAAATTCCTGTCTGCTTAGATGGCTCAAAGCAAACTAATGCCAAAACTCACACGAAATAATATGCAGCTCACTATCGCAAGAGGTATTCCAAACCAAGTCACTGGTTTGCTCTGATCCGAAGAAAAACAGTCTCCTGGTCTACACCAGGGGCTGTGGGAGCAGAGGTGGTGGCCCCTCTTACCTCAGAGGTCGGGGTGCTGAGTGTCCTTGCCGCACCAGGCGCACTCCTTCACAAGAGGAGCTGCCCAAGTCTTGCAAGACCTTTAAATAAATATCCTTTGGGACATGCACATAAGTGAAAAATCTGTTCACTATTTTCTGAGCCAACAGCCTAAAAAAAAACAAAAAAACCCATAAAGTAGCTTTTACATAGTTCCCACAGGATTTCAGGGAAGATTGCATGCACTCTCTAGGGACATTTACCAAATCCTGTTCACCATCCTGGCAATACTATCACCAACTCCACTGCCACTAGCACTGTCTGTCATCAGACCATATGCCTGTGTCCGCACAGATGTCTCCACGCTCTGCGCTGCAGCCGTCACATCCCTGGTGAGTCTGGGAGCAGGTGCGAGCATCGTGATGTTTCCCTGCGTTTATGTAGTGAGGTCTGGGCACTTAGATGCTGCGATACATACTGTTCTGTTCTAAAGTGTTTTACCTTAATTTCTCCTTTATGTTTCACTTAGCGGATTATATTGATATTTTGTTTTAGTTGTTTGTAAGTAAGATTTTATTATCTATGAATTTTATTTCAGGAGAGTTAAGGCATGGCAAAATACTTGTCTTAAGGAGCAGTTTGGGGTTTGATATGCTTAAGATTTGGCGTTTCTAAAATCATCAGTCAGATTTGCTACTTCAATGGAAAAGATAAGGGATGGGGTTCAGTGAGGTTAGTTTTTGCCTGACTCCAGAGAAACCAGAAAAGAGTAATTTAAAACTGGAAGAAAATTCAGAATTACCTAATGCAACCTCTTCATGTCACACACGGGGAAACTGAGAACAAAGGGACATGACAAATCCCAATGCTAGTTGGTAGCTGAACACAGATTCAAACCTCAAAGCCAGTGACAACTCACTGAGTAATCCTTTCAGAATACCACCCCTCCTGGTAATGGAGAAAGGGGATCAGGGTAAGTGGGATGGAGAAAACCAACAGGGGCTGAGAAAGCAAGTCCGGAGTGGGCAGGTCAATGACTGATTTACAACCAGTGACCTGAGCCCTTAAGGTTTGCTTTTAGCCAAGAGGAAAGGGAAGAAGGAAGTCTGAGAATAAAAAGATATAGGAAGAAAATGGAAATGTCAATTCTAGAAACATTGACATATATAACCATACACATTATTTCCTTGTAACCAATACAAGAGTCAGTTACCTTTCCCTTTTAATTACTACTTGGGAGAGTCTTCACCTACTGGATTACATATTGCCTTAGATTACAATAAAGAACAGCTTTCTGCAGAATGCCTAACACAAAACGTTTATTGCTTATAAATGGTTAAAATGTGAAGAGCATTAGGAAAACCTCAATCAAAAGCACAAAAGCACAAAAGCACCTCTCATAGGGAACGGCTTAAATCCCATTTCCTGACGCTTGCCAGCAAAGACACAAATTTTGGTGGTTGGCGGTGGGGTGGGGACAGTATGGAGGACAGAAGGAGGCTGTGACAGGGCAGTTTGATCACTGTCTTATTCCCCAGTGCTAATGCCAATATTTCAACCGGAGAGGCACAAGGGGAGGGAGGTGAGGAGGTAGCAGGAAGGAAAGGAATTAATCTGTCCTTGGCTCTGTTCTAATAGTCAAATACCCTTAGAAGGGATAACAGATTTTTTCCTATCATTTCTGTGTGGAGACATTTAACAGCATTTATTGTTCTGGCTATAATGGCAAAGTTGAACTTATGTGGCCTACCCCAGTTCACTTGTTTACCTAGGACATAAACTGTAACGACTCCACATGCCTCATATTTGAATCCTTCATCCAGAGGAAGAATATTTTCTTCAAATATTTAATTAGCACTATTTAATTAATGCTCTAACAGGGGTGTGTTTTTGAAGTCCCTTCTGTTCCCACTCCAGAGCTAAGGAAACTGAATTGCAAATGGTTATGGTCTTAAAAGACTGGTAACAAAGCTAATCTTTATTCTCTTTAAAATTCATACATTTCTCAAAGCCATTTAAATTGCTCCTGCAGAATCCAAACAAAAATGTCTCACCAAATTCAAGGAACACAGAAAAGCTAAAGACTGGCTTATTTTTAGAACAAATATCATCAATTTCCATCTGCGCTATAAAATGCCTCAATCAAGGTCTTTTAATACAATGTCCAGAACAGAGTCAGATATTTACTTACTGAACATATATTTTGTTTCCCGTATGTTTTAGGTATATCCTACATACATTTTCAGATTTCCCTTTCTCCCTCCTTGTAGGGAAAATGGAACTTTCATGGCCAGGATTCTCACCTGATTCCAGTATCGCCCATTGTACACATACAGGTGCCTACTTGCACACTTTACCCCCCATACTGCTTTCAGCCCCTGGAGCGAACTGTCAGTCACCGAAGCATCCGCCTGGGGAGGGATGGAGAGGAAACCAACCAGCGCCTGGACGTGATTGATCCAGGCGTCTGCCAGTCACTACAGAGACCCGCCCAGAGTCCCGCCAGGTGCCGGGAGCAAGAGCAGAGATGCAGGCACCGGCTGAGGGCTGGGACCCAGTGCTGGGGGTGCAGAGCCTGGGCAGGGGCGGAGCCTGGGACCAGAGACTGGGGGGGGGGGAAGAGGCGCATCTAGCGCTGGACTTACTGCCATGAGAATAATACTCAGTAGGAGCCCCTTTACTCCTAATGTTCCATTATTACTAGGTCTTCAACAAATTCATAGTAAACTTGCCCGAAGCGGGAAACCCCCTCCTCTACTGATTATCTGTGCATGTTTTGTCCCTTGGGAGAAGGCCCAAATTTTCAGAAAATACATGCTGTAAACGAGTCACTAAATTACAAGACAATAACCCAAGTCTTTGAAGATCTCCCTGCAGGGAGGTGTACTGAAAGGTTGCTTTAGCCATTTTTATTGGTAGACGGCTGCCCTCTGGTCCCAGTCACACATATCTGAGAGCTCCTAACTAGACTCTGCAGACGTTAATTGCTGGTACTTAATCAGCGTGGAAGACGGTATGTACAGGCCCATTACACTCAGCAGGCATCCTCTCCCACTCCCTGCATTTGATCAATGAGACTGTGAGTCTATTTTTGGCAGCCAGATTTTGGGAGACCCTATCTTTTTGCTCACCTCCCAAAGTCTTCTACATTATCTCACCAGCAAAAGTGCCCTGATTTTGTGTGCTATGCTACCAGAGTGGTGACAAGCTCAACCCCATGGGTTTGTCTGTGGATTTTAATCTTGGCTCTGACACTTAGCTGCTGCATGAACCTGGGAAAATGATATAACCACTATATAAAAGGAGGCCTCCATTTCCTCATCTGCAAAAGGAGGGTAGTAACAACACTCAATTTACTGAATTAATTAAGAGTTAAATGAGCTTATACATGTATAAAGTGCCTACCACAGCACCTGGGATATTACAGGTAACCAATTATTCTGGGGGCTAAATCTTTGCTTATCTTTGATTTCACTGGACTGACAGAGACTTACTACTATAGAAGCCACTGATAAAACCCTCGGATTCACCACAAACAGATGCATCCGCTCCCTCTCCATGTGTGTCCCCGAAACCCTCTCCTATTCCCTATCTAGCTGATGGTGTAGTCGGTCTTGTTGCACAGGCTAGAACACTCAAATCTTCATTTCTTCTGCTCCCTCTTTGAGTCTCAAACCCAAGAAGTCACCACATCTTGTCCAAACTACATCCTCGATATCCCACCTCTTCCTCCAGGAGAGCCATGAAAGCTCCCCCTCGTCCACGTGCTCTCCCCCTTCCAACTCATCCTAAGTGTGCCCACCAGATGTCTCCTCCTGAAACAGGTCCCATCCCTGTGCCTTCTTAACCTTTTTAATGTGTTTGTTCCACGAAAACACATGAAGTAAAAATCATTTGCCTCTTATAGGCCTAGATTCTGAGGATACAGAAACTGATAGATCCTACCCTCGAAGGCTTACAGTCCAGCAGGGTGACAGAGAAGTCGCAGTGCGATGCACACCACTGCAGAAGGTACAGTGACATTTGGAAGGGGCACTAATAGGGGCCGGGGAGAGAGGTACACTAACAAAGGCTTCCTTTTAAGGTGTTAATTACTAAAACACGAAAACAACAACAAAAAAACCTTCAATCGCTTCCTTTTGCTTCGGGTGGATTCCAAATTCCACAGCTGCAGCTTGGCATTCACGCCCTCCATGAAGCAGCCTTCCAGCAGCTTCCCACACTCCACAGCCCCCTCAGCTTGTCTACAGTTCCTCAGGGAGCACCAGCCCTTTGTTCTATTTCTTGGCTTTGGTTTTCTCAGCCCAGAATGGCCTTCTATCCCTTCACCATTTTCCAAGGAGCAGCTGGAATGACCCCACCTCCTCAGTGCAGCCTGCTAAGATGTCCTGGCCAGAATTCATCTATTTTTTTCTCTCTTCCCTCCCCCACATTACTTCACGCCCCCCTTAAGGCTTATCCCACCTGCCCTGTTTCAGGTAACACACAGACATCTTTCTCTTCCACTGGATGGTGTGCCAATAGGACGCGGGTGCCAGGTCTCTCATCTTTGCAGTCCCCAGAGGGCTTTTACAATAACTGACCCCTAGGAGTTTCTCGGTAAATACTTGAATTAAATTAAATGGTTGAGAAGACATTTTTATTATTCGCGATCTTCGGCACTTCCCTGAAAGGCCCTCC
Source organism: Smutsia gigantea (assembly GCA_032199065.1). Taxonomy (NCBI): domain Eukaryota; kingdom Metazoa; phylum Chordata; class Mammalia; order Pholidota; family Manidae; genus Smutsia; species Smutsia gigantea. The sequence goes on along the minus strand of JAVSCE010000381.1, from coordinate 202,516 downwards.
ATTCAAAACATTTGACCTTTCGGCTGAAGATTTTCAGGTGTTTTTTTTTTTTTCAGCTCTGGGACAGGGTTTCTAACAGGATGGGGGAGAAAAATGTGGAAACAAAGTATTATCTTTCTTTGTTTTAGGGTTTTTCAGCTGCTTTAAAAAAAATTATTGGAACTCAAAGTCAGAAATGATGTAGAAGTCTTACCCAATGGGACAGAGAACAATAAATTTTAGATTAATTTTAAAAACTGGACTGAAACAAGGTATTTAGATGGTCTTGTACTTTCTGACTAGTCTTAATTACTAAATATTTTGTTAGCATTTGCAGACTAGAATAATTTATGTAGAATGTAGTCCAGTTAACGAGGTGACAGTAAAAAAAGGAGAGCAGAGAGTCAAGGGCTGGGTAACGGACATGCAAGTGAAAGAGCATTAGCAGGGTGGAGGGTGACATGTGACATACTTCTGTCACCGCCTACAGCACAGTTTCAATTTTCAAATGAAGAGGTAGCTTATGTGGACATGGCTTCATAATGCAGTGCACTGGGGTCCCTAGCGGAGTTTTGGATCCTTCTGAGATGAGGAAACCTTAAAGTCAGGCAAACAGCCTGAGAGCTGGACTGGAATCCCCCATCTCCTGACCTTCAGTCCTCAGCTTGTCACTAGTGTTAGGCCTTGATGACTCCAATAAAGCGGTGTAATTAACAGAGTCCAATACACAGTTTATAAGCTGAGGCAGGGACTTCCTGGTAGCCGAGCTCCCTGTGTGTTCTTCACCTTTAACACTACTCACACTAGCCTCTCAATCACAGTGTGAGGTATGGTGCGATCACCTCTACCACACATCAGGGGCTTTCCAGAAGCCACTATAATTTTAAAGCATTAGAAAAACAATCCCCAAGTTCTAGTTGCTGGATGACTGCATAGCAGTGTCCACTGGGACCCAGAAAACATGCTATAGACTGTGTTCTAAATGGAGGTGGGGGAGAATGGGGAAGACTGGGGCTGCTGGAGACCAGCACTGCCCAAGGACAAGGCATTCCCTGCTGGCTCCTTGGTGACCATGACAAAGACCTGTTGTTCTGTGCTTGGATGTCAGCTGGCCTCCCAGGAGGAGGAGGGCAGACTGGTTAAGAGTGGAGGCCCTGATTCAGAGAGCCTGGGTTTAATCAGTGTGACTTCAGCCTTTTCTATCAGTAAGACTGGGATGAAAATCACATTTTTTATCTTCTTCAGCATGTTGTTACACGGGTTAAATAACATAAATAGGCAAAAGGACTTATAAAAGGCTTTGGCACTTAAGTGCCTGATAATTTAGCTATTATTTTTAGTGGATATACAGAATTATTAACTTTGCTTTTCCATGTATGGAAATATAATAGCAGAGTTGGGGACTTGGGTGGGAATGCAGACAGGGCAACTGGAAAAAGGAAGGGTATTCATAACATACTAAAAGCGACACTGGAGACAGATCTCCAAGGGAAAAATAAAACAGTATAAGCATAATTTCGGAATCATTTCATTTTTCTCGAAGGAGAAAGAAAAAAGAGCTGGAGTAAAAAGCAGAGGTACATAGACTGCACAGCACGTGTAAGAGGGGACTTAGAATAAGCGGTCCACTTAAAAGACCTTATATTTTTATTAAGGCATCATCATTCTTTAAAGTCCCAAATTAGCACACATTAGCCTTGATGACGAGGTTCATGTCCTCCCAGGCGCCAGGCTTGGACTGACACTGGAGTCGGCTCTGCCCTGAAGACAGCGGGCCGGTGACGAGCTCACTCACCTGCCCCGAGCACCAGGGCCAAACCCCACCACCCACGAGCATTTCCTCAAGGACAGAGCGGCTTAAAGAGAACTCTGCAGCAGCTGCCTTCGTTACAATCTCACAGAGTAGAGGGTACATGCTATCACACCTCTACTCAGAGGACCCAGGCATACACTGATTTATTAAAAGTACTTCATGACTCAGTGTTTCTTGATAGCTACCAGAACTTTGGCTATGAGAAACTTCTGAGGAAGGACTTCCTGAAGCAAATTCTCATATTCCATTTTTCTAAGTACTCTCAGCTCTACCCTAGCTTAAATGAAACTTTCAAAACATCAAGAATTTATATTGCATCACACTGGTCACTCATAAAGTTGTTTCTGCTAAAGTGCAATTTGGCTAGCACCAGCTTATATTAAGAGATAGTCCAAGAAAAAAAATCTATAAAGCATGTAACTGTATGAAAACAGTTGAAGATTTTGTTCTTCACAGGACACAATGGCCACTCTGTGACTGTCCACAGGGAAAACACATCATTCCCCAGTCCGCAGCAGTCTTCCTTCTGCAAAGCGACCAGTCTGTTTCTCTTATAGGCACCAAGTTACGCAATCCATCCTGGTACCCCTTCGCAACTGGACGCCAGACGGTTGGAGATGAGTTTCTGTCTAATCTCTGAAAACGTATAAAACTTTAAGGTGTATTTTTGTATTCTTTTGGCTTTGACTTTTCTGCCATTATTTTGTTGTTGCCTTACATTTCTTATCATTACAAATTAATTTTGCTCTATTGTATGCTGACTTCAGTCATATGCTAAAACAATGAATGATTAATTATGAATCAGTACTTCTGATGATGACATTAAAACAATGATATTTAAAAGGATAAAGAACAGAGGGCATATCAAACTATACAGAGTTCTAAAAATTCCTATAATAAGGATTCTAGAAGTAGGCAGTCACTCGCAGGGGTCAGCTGCTCAGACCCGTTGGACTTACCATCTTTGATTATTTGTCCCTTCCTTGCAGTGATGTAATGGCTGCTGCAGACCCACCAACTGATCAAAGCAGGATGAGAAGGGCAGGCAGAGGCAGAAGCGCCCACATGTCAGGGCTGAGAGCTGTGCCAGACTGCTGTCCCTACTCAGCCAGGACGAGAAAAGCCCGCCTGTAACATTTCCGGCCCTTAAAGCAGGGGTGGGCAAGTCTGCACAGTTGGGATCAGGTACTGGCTGCAACACCATAAATTCCTCTACAGACATCAACCATGGAAATACAGCAATTCATTTAAATGACCCTAAACTTTCAACCATTACTTTAAGTCATATTCTATTTTCCAGCTTTTCAAGGAAAATATAGGCTCATGTTTAAAATACAGAAACACACAATTGGTGGTTTAAGTGGTTCAATACAGCCTGATGATTGGCATTCTTTTCTAGACAACTTAGCAGGAGTCCACCCCCAAAGAATGATGTCATTGTGGAGCATGGCATATTAGTGCTAGGCAGTGCTTCTCTTTTAGAAAGCACTTGTAAAACCCACAGTATGAACCATCATTTACCCAGATTTATTTAAGTCAGAAATATATATGTGAATATATGTGGTGTTCATGAGAGTAAAGCTAGTAGGGTTCTCTCTCTATGACGTCTGTTTCTGCTGCGATTCTCCCATCTTCTGTTCTGTAGCCACAAACCGAGTTGAAAAGAAACCCCATGACTGTCTGTCTGTTTGGAGGGGACTGCACCACCAGCTAGATGGGCAATCCTAGAATTTTTAATGGAACAAGCTCCAAGCTATGAAGTTAAAGCTCTTCTTCATCCCAAGTAACTCTGACAATGAATTCCAAGATTCAGAAGAAGTTCCCTGAGTTCAGCCAAAGTCTAACTTCAAGGTCTTGTCCAATGCACAGGAAATCCGGGTCAAGGGCATGCTTTCATGGCAGCCACGTATTAGAAACTGTTGGGTTTTTAAGACAGAAGCATGGAGATGCTGACTCATTAAAAGAAGAAACAAAAAACAGAATTAAATAATGAATCAATCATGGTACCAGGTATATTAACACTCATGTGTACTCCAAAGGAGAAAACCCTCACTTCTCAAATGCTCTGCAAAAGGCTGAGCATAAAAACAATTTCAGTGGGTCTATAAATAACTTCACTTAAAGAAAAAATTCAGAAAATTTCCCCAAATAGGTGACTTTGTTGAGCTGGACACAGACTCAAGCAAAGCTAAGAATTTTGTTTAACTATAGTATCTGGCCTCATTTATTACAGCTTAGCGGTACAAGTAATAGTTTAATTACTAAAAACTGGATGTTTCACTCTCTGTCTTACAATGACTTTCTCTGACCTTGGACTAGGCATTTTCTACAGGATTACTTTCCAGGCTTGTTCTGTAGAATAAATATAACTTAAAAAAATGGAAGATCAAGTATACAAGTCACAAAACTGGAGAAATTAAACTAGTAACAGTATGTCTTCATTCTAAATATAGATTTGTTGTGCCACTTAAATGATTTCACCTTTTTTGTAGGAACTGCAGGGCCTTGAAGAAAAACAAAATGAAACAATGTCTTTTTTCACTGAGATTTCTGCCTATATCTGGAGTGTCTACTATTAAAATGCCATTCTTTATGAACTGTAGGCAGCATCTGGCGAACCACTAAAAACACCCTTTTGCACAGGCCTAAGGAAGATAAGAAATTTATTTCTTGGTGAGTAAACAATTCTCCTCTGTTTGTGGGAAGTACTACCTGAAATAAAAGATTTTGACTAAATGGTGTTAGAGTCCCCATCTGATCAGTCCCACTGCTGGGTCCCCTCAGCAGAAAGAGCTTCCCCACCAGCTCTGAGCGTGCCAGCAGGCTCATACCATATTTCCACGTAGGCATCCATGTGCCCACGTGCACGGGAAGAATGACAGAAAGGACAGGCGACAGAGAGCAGAGAGAGAGGGAAGTGATGCCCAGACGCCGTAAGGTAGGAAAGCCCAGGAAAAGCAGGAAGAGCGAGCAGTGGATTCTAGGGTCCGTTCACCCCAATCTCAGTGGCCTCTGGCAGATGAAAACCATGTGCTGCAAAGTGACGACTCCAACTTTCAGAAAAAGAAGAGGCTGAGCAGAAGGAACAGCTTCCATGTTACAGAAATGGCTTTTTCTCTCTTTTCCCATAGAGAAAAAAATTCAAGAATGGGAAAAATACAAATTGTGCATCCTTAAACAAGTGGAAGGGTCAGATTCTTATGCTAGGGATGGTCAGGTATTGTTTGCATAGGACTGAGTCAAATGTATGAATTACAGCTTCACAAAATTATAATTTTATATATTCTTATTATTAGAATTAGTATTTCTGTGATGATTAAATAGAGGGTTGTAGAAGGTTTTTATTATTGGTAAATTCTAGTTATAACAGCTAAAACTTACAGGGTGCTTAATATGTGCCAGGTATTATTCTCTATTTTACATCCAGGAGATGCATATTCCCCACAGCCCTATGATGTAGATGTCAGGATTATCCCTTTTTTCACAGGTGAAATGTGCAAGGCAATTTCCCAAGAGCATGCAACTGCGAAGAGTCGGATGTCAGGATCTGAGCTCAGTCTGTGTGTCTGGAATCCTCGCTCCTAACCATGACATTACCTATATCTACGGGGGCTTCACAGTCACTGTGTTTTTTAATCAACCAATCATAGCCTAAACAGTGGGAGGACAGCAAACCTAGAAGACAAAATATACAAGCCAAAATCACAACCATTTCTCTTGAGTCCCTCACTTCTTTTGTGTGAAACAAAATTTTGTGAAAGATTGTATGTATCTCAAAACCCTTGACAGTAAAAACCAAAAGGCGAATAACGGATCTTTGGCTTCTGACCAGAACACGTGCGGCCACATCCTTTTATCACGTGTCACCAACCAAACCTTTCTCCCAGCAAACAGTCTCCAAAGAGCACGGCTCGGGGTCTCAAGGCAGCACGGAGCTCAAGGAAGTGGTGGCCCCAAAGCCCCACAACACGGAGAAGCCAAGGGAAGATCCTGGGCCAGACCCAGGAGAGGCGGGGGGGGTCTTCGGCGATGTGCTGTGGAAACGGTCCCGACCTGCCCATAGGAAGGCCAAATGCACGCACAAGAAAACAGATGCACGGATAATCTAAGATTTTTGGAAGCACCTTGCCTAGTCAATACCTGGCCTTTTTGTTTTCATTACATCCAAATATAATTCCATAAGCATCATTCTCTTTGGTGTCCACTAAAATCTACTGGTTCTTTTCGGATCAGTAATGCTTTGTCGAGGAATTATTTACTTCTAGTTCTACCACTGTGGGGCAGAGAGGTAGTTTTCTTTGATGATCTAGGAATTCTCTCCTCTAAAAAAAGGTATGAAGGATGAAGAAGAACTTCTTGTCTTAGAGTGCTTTTCCAAACTTTAGGAACCAAAAATCTAAACACACCCCCAGGGGTTCATTCAGAATAGTGTGAGGCAGGTTCTGACAAATTCTGGAATCAGACTAAGAGGAGCTGCAAGACGCAGAGGGCGAAAGGATGAACAGAAGACAAGACAGAAAGTGAGAGGAAGAGGCGAGAGGGATGCAGAAGGCAGTGGAGAAAGGCAGGGGACAGCAGAGGAGGGGCACCTCCACCGGCATATTCAGCACATCTCCCCACGTTTTGGGGAGGAGAGCAAGGCACGTGCTGGGGCTCTCCCTGCACCTCCGGACCCCCTGATGCCTTTGGGGTAGAGTACTTATTCATTCCCACTTGCCCGCAGACTTCAGGGCTGAGCAACAAAGAACTGTGTCTCAGGATGCAAAAGAATGGCGGCTTCCACATGTACTGACTAAAAAGCTGACATCAAATCTGATTCTTTTCAAGCATGTGTTACCTTGGGTATGTGCTGAATTTCACTGTTCCCCTTACTATGAGCTCAAAGCAGAATTAAGGAATTAGTGGGTTTTAGAAATTAGCTGTCATCTGGCTATAATTCATCTATCACGTACAGCTCCCATGTGCCCCAAACTTGCTTGCTCCTGGGCGCTAGGCTTCTGTAACCATGGTTAAAGTGAGTCCTCCATGAGACACGAGTGGCCAGGCTGTCGCCACTTCCTGCAATATATTTTTCTTTTAGATTCTGAGAAATGAATAAACCTTTAAAAGAATCCTCCCGTGTCTCTGCTAAATCTTAAAAACTATAATTTTCCAGCAAGCCACTGACCAGAGAAGGCACACCACCCTCACATACCAGAGGCGGGCCACCAAGAAAAATGACTCGTCTCTGTCCAAATCCAGTAACGGATACCAACTACCTGGAAAAGTCTCTAATCTGACTGACTTCCATCTCTTCAAACAGGCTATTTATAATAGGAGTCCCATGATATCCTACCAAGCCTCATTAGAAGGGTGGTTTTCCAGATTTCTTTAAAAATGAGCCAACTTCTCAAAAGACTTTTGATGGGTTCTCAAGACTAGAAACTTGCATTATCAGCTTCAGGTCCCAAAGCAAAAATCTGCAATTTTTAATGGTACAGGTAAACGGTAATTATGGCATGTTTGTAGCATGTCAAACTAAGAACAGTATTTCCAGTGGGGAAAAAATTTACTAAGTTAGGCACAGTAGTAAAAAAATGAAATATTGAATTTTTTTTACAAGAGCATATTTTCATACAAAGTATCCACAGAGCACAGCAATTTACTAGAGTTCCACTTACTGCTGTCATTTCAGATAAAGGTCACCATTTGAGTTTGTAAAACAAAAAGCACAGCATATGGCTCAACCCACAGTCCCCAGCGCGGTGAGACCATCGGCATCTTGGAGAGGAAATGGCAGAACAGCAGGCGATACTCAGGAGCGAGTGCCAGCATGGTCACTGACAAAGCAAACAGGTGCTGGGGAAGCCGGGACCTCCTCAAGGCTCTGAAGGCCCGGCTGCTGCCAAAACTGAAGGGCATGGGGACATGTCAGCCAGCAGCTGCGAGATGCTGGCTATGCGGTCAGTGGCCAAGACACTCAAAACAGAGTTCCCCTTAGGCCTATTTCCCTGATAAAATAAAAAATGGAACGCAAGATTGTAAAGACTATGATAACAGTAACCCCCAGATATTACTGTAAATATTCCAAAGTGTAAATGTTTTTGCTTCTGCAGCAATTCAAGCCCTAGCAACAGACAGTGACAACTTCCGAAGTTAGCAGGAAAAGAAATGACATTTCATCCTTGTTATATTAAAACAGGAAAATTAAAAAGAAAAATAGTTTTGGAAAATAACTGTAATAATATTTTCAAATAATGTATGTCGCTAAAAACTTCATTGCATGCAGTGATTCTCCAGCATCTCTGGTCGTTTTTGAAAAAGATTAATCAACCTCTTGAGTTTGCAAATGAAAAGTGCTGAGCGAGGCAAGGCAGCCCCTTCAGTGATGAGGGGTTTGGGACTGAAGAGGGCCTGTAACAAGTTACTCCAGAGGTTTCATGAAATGAGATAAAAATGTTGATTTCTTTGCTTGAATATTTTAATTAAGGGCTGAAAGCTTCTCCTTCCTGATTCCTAATTTGTAAACTTAGGCTTTCTGTTCAAGAATTTGTCTCCTGTAAATTAAAGACACCAACGATAGATATGCATGTGCCAGAAGGGACGTGCACCCACCACTGGCCCCTCTTGGGCCCATCTGCTCTGATAGCAAGGTGCCCACTGTCTGGCTGGCCCATTCCTCCTCAGCAGAGCTGCCAGCCTCCTGAGGCCTTGTGGGGGGGCACTGTGGAGGGAGCTGGCATCCCCTCCTCCCAACCGGCACCTGGTCATGCTTTCTGGCTTTCGTGTGCCGCAGAGAAAACACTCTTAGCATGAATAAAAGCAGGGCAGAGCTGCACCTGTAACTTCAGGTGTCAGTGAACTTGAACATCTGCAAAATGTCCTGTAGCAAATGGCTCATAGTGGATGAGGAGGCCATACACGGAAGGGGAGGAGACACCCATCTGTACATTTTTGGTGTGAGATGTGGGCACTATGAAGGCCCGGAGCGAGCACTCTTATCACCCATGTAAACGTATGTTTCCCTCTCTGATGTGGTTCTGTAAAGGTCTGGGAGAGACTGTAAATGGGGAGTGCTTTCCTGTCTCTGGGGCACCAGTACCCAAAGGGACGTGCCCCCATCAGCCCTCTCAATATAACTGGAAAGTGCTGAAGCCAAGGACAGGAGGCAAAGCTCAGTGGCTTTAGTTGGAAGGGATCAGTGAATATATGAAAGGCTCACTGTTCCAGGAATAGCCTGTTCTCAATAAATATTAAAGAGCAACAACAAAAGGCAAATAAGACCACGAATAAAATGATTGACAGAGATCAGGACATATGTCATCTCAATTTTCAGGAATCCTATGTACTTTGGAGGGACAAGGTCAAAGGCGCTGGGCTCTGGAGAGCCCAGGATGTAACAACTGTCACATTCATTCATTCACTCAACAAACCCTAAATGAGCACTGACTGCATGCCAGGTGCCAGGGACACAAAGGGGAAAGACACAGAGTGTCTTCTGTCATGGAGCTTACGCTCTAGTTGGGGAGAGAGACAGAACACCAGACAAACAAGGGTAATAATATCAGGGGAAATAAACTCTATGACTAAAAGGAAGCAGGAAAAAGGGATAGAGAGGGACAGGGCATTAGTTCAGTTAGGACGGTCAGGGAAGGCCTCGCTGAGAATGACACCTGAAGTGAGCCACAGGGAGCTCTGGGGGAGAGCAGTCCAGGCCCCGAGGTGGGCAAAAGCCTGACTCCTCTAGGGAGCCGTGGCGGAGCAGACAGGAGGAGGCCGCGGGAGAGAGTGATACAGATGAGGGGGGCGAGAGTCCAAGCCGGAAGCTGCAGGACTTGTAGGTAATGTTTGGCAAGGACACTAATTTTTAATTTAAGTATGACAGGAAGACTGAGAGTGTTAGGCCAGTGAATAAATGACATATCTGATCTGCACTTTTATAGGATTATTCTTGCTTTGCCTCTGAAGGACCAGCCATGCAGCTACCAAAACATACAGAGAAATACTAGTGACCTGGACTGAGTGGCTCCTGGTGGAGGACATGAGAGTGGCCAGACTCGGGTATATTTAGGGGCACAGCTGGCAGACTTTACTGCTGGGTGGGCTATGGGATGTCGATGAAATGAGAGGCGAGAATAACACCTAGATCTGGGCACGGTGAGGAAGATGGGCAGGAGCATATACCAAGGAAGGGAGGCTGTAAAGGGAAGTCTACAGCTCAGAGTTCTGACATCTGCAAAAACAGGCAAACACTGAGAACTCCCCCACCCACAGCAAAAGGCTCAGGACGAAAGGCAGCAGGCCAGCTCAGGGCAGAGCATGTGGTGGTTCAGTGCATGGGCAGACCTGGGCAAGGTTACTACGCGTCCAAAAGCAATAGCTACCTGGGAAGGAAATGTCAGGGAACAGCACGGGCCACTCCAGGGCTCCTGGGCTGGGACACAGAGCAGCAGCCCTCAAACACCAGCCTCACGTGGGAAGCTGTGGAAGGGGGACTCTGACAAGATCTCTAAGGGCTGAGTCAAAGCCTGTAACTGAAAAATGTTCCCTGGTTAACTCCTTATTTGAAAGCACTGCCCAAGGACACAGCTTTCTAAGCCCCCTGAGCGTGAAAAGCTCGGCAGCACAGCCCATGCAGAGAACGGTGGGCGGCAGGGGCAGCTCCGAAGCTCAGCCCTTCGACACAGCCCATCATACCCACTAAAAGTGCCTTGGGGGCTCTGCAGACCGCGACGGGCTGGAGTGCTGCCGGCCCCAGAGAGCACTTCAGACTCCAGCTTCTCCTGGAATGGAACCACAGCCGTCCATGCAAGTCCATGTTACTGAGTTGTAGGTACTGTGAGATTTCAGAAAAGTATGAAAAGCAGAGTTGGTAACCTGGGGACGAGACCAGGGTCTGCGAACAAGGGAACTTTTGGTACCTTTTCAGATCAGTTTTCTCACCTGTAAATTGAGGGTCTTACTATATTAGCGATTTTCGAAGAGCCCTGCTTACACATCGTTGCTGCAATTGAGAATTTGGGTAAAAGGAGACAGCTTCGTTTTGACCTGCTTTACAGGTCTGCATTAGACTCCTTTGAAAAAACAGCTCCCTCCTTTAAAAAAAGGTTTGAAAAATATTATTCTAAATGATCTCAAATGTACCTTGTAGGAAAAAGGAACCAATGTGCTAAAAATTCGCTACCATTGAGGACTTTCAGCTTGCCATCTTGTTTGGTCCCCAAGGCAGTCCTGTAAGCTCTAGGGTTGTTGATACACCCATTCCACAGATTAGAAAATTAGAACAGTTTTTTTAAAAACCCACAAAACTTCTTTAGCTAACAAAGTTTGTGATCAGAAACACTATTTCAGATCCTAGCCTAAAATGTACCAACGCATAGGGATTAAAGCAAATACAACCTGAAGGAGTCTTTTCTGTAGGAAGATCACATGTACACAGGGAACAAGTCTGGCGAACCTGCAGGCAACACAGGTAGAGAAATCCCTCTGGAGTGGATGGAGAGAGTGCAACTCAAGGTAGAAGCAGGGAGATTGAGCGGAGCCAGCTGTTTTGGGTTTTTTTTGAGCAAATATTTAAAAAGGCATCACGCAAGGGGAAGGGAATCTACCCCAGTAATAGAATTGTTCAACAAAACCTGCACGTTTATAAGTGTCTATTCCAGAATCATCAACCCATGAACACCAGCGCCACCCTCCCAACCCCTACACTCCATCCTATCAAGGCACAGAACTAGCAAAACAAACCCTCTGTGGCCACACTTCAGCACCCCATTTCTTTTTAAATGTGCCTTAGACATTATGATTAAATAACCTACTTCTTTATAAAATCAGTGTGATTCAGCATGGCCCTTACATACCATACTGATGGCTCTCCGAGTGGGTCCCTGGGTCACCTGGGAGCTTCCTAGAGATGCACATTCTTGTCCCTTCCCAGACACACTGAGTCAGGCGCTCTGGGGCTGGGACCCAGAAATCTGTGTTCTCAGAAGCTCCTCAGGTGATTCTGATACATGCTAAATGCCTGAGCCCCGGGTTTATATCCCCACCAACTTTATCTATCTATCTATCAATTATCTATCTATCTATCTATCTACCTACCTACCTATTTCTGGGGTCCCAAACTCCTCTCTGATGTGGGATTAAGACAGAGTCTATTACAGATTTTCTTAAAAATGGAAATAGATCCTTCATCCTAATAAAATCCTGTGACAGCAGAGAGCAAAGCTTAAGGTCCTTAAATATGCATTATGGGGAGTTCTGACCAACTAGAATCTCTATTTGGGCCAATTTTATTTTTTCTGTTCCATCCCCTCAGTTCCCTCCAGGGAGGAGAATCTCTCCTGTCAGGAATCATAACTCAAATAGTGAGGACAAAGAACTCATAGTCTGGGAGCCCCCAGGAAGGATTCAAGTTCCTGCTTGACCATCTACTGTATGATCTCTAAGAAATCACAATTCTGGGCAGACAGGAGTAAGGAACCACTAATTCACAGGATTGTTGTGAGGAGGAATTAAGACATGTGGGAAAATCGCTTTGTCAGCTGTATTTTAATGCGCACACATTACTTTTAAATTTTTCAGGTATTGCTAAAGACAATGAGGTTAGCAGTAAAATATTATTTTTACATCTGAGATCTGCCATGGTTCTCTCCTAATGTATCACTAGGTAAAGACAGACACATGTTTTGACCATAAAAGCTCTTCAGGTTTGCAACAACTCTCTATCAAACTTACAATTAGCATACCTGTATATTTACCTTAGGGGTTCGCATCAATCTTGACCAGTGTTTTCTGGGGTCACAGACTGGAGATTGATGTAACAGATCTAGCCCACAATAACATACACCTGGACAGTTTTAGGAGATGTGGCAAAAGACTTCTGGAAGATAACTTGAGTTCTAAAACTATGTGCAAAGGCATGCCAGTCGGAACAGCGTGCCTGCTCCTTCTGCGGCCAGTCTTGAGCAACTTCTGAAGATGTCCATGAATCACTAGGTGTGTGCCAGCGAGTCTCGGCCACTGCAACGCCCCCATCACAGCCAGGGGCACATCTTACCTCAAAAAGTCACATTCTTCTCTTCTGGCTCACTATTTTTTATCTCATAACACAGTGGTTACTTTTTGTTACAATAGAAAATTTCTATTTTTTTCCCACCAGATACACAAAACTAAGTAAACTGTAGCTTGCAGGATGCAAAAGCATGTTTACCTAGACATTGTTACTAGTCATCTCTCACTTTGGAAAGAGTCGGCTTTAGTTTAGTTTTGTTTTTGGAAGATGTCCCCTTAAGGATACACCAGTTTCCTTATCTGGAGCCCTAACGTCTTCTGCAGACTATAACTCCTCACAAGGACCTACAGCAAATGGTGACCACTCCACGATGGAGTTAGGGTTGTGCCCCTGATTTAAAATGGTCTCAAAGTACTCATTCCACACACAGCTGTGCTCTGTGTCTGTGGGACTCAACTGGAGGGTGGAACACGCATGTGCTGCTCTGAGGTTTCAGGGGCTGCTGCTGGCAGGCATTTGCTTCCCAGACAGGAGGACCATTCACTTTCTCTGTCTGAGAGAGTAAGGCTCCATTTCAATAGTAGCCAAGAATGTGACAGTTCCCAGCATATGACCTAGGGAAAGCAGAGGACCAGAATATGTATGACTAGTGTGTATCTGCCACTTTGAGATGAATATGGACACTTAGAAATAACTCCATTTCTCAAAATAACTCCATTTCTCCACCTGTTAGGATGCTGAAACCCAAGTCAAAACCACAAACTGACTTTTTCCAAAATGGTTGGGGGCATTTTGAACTAGGGGTAATGAGGATCTCTGTCCCATAGCTCAAACCCATCGCCAAGCCCTACAGCAAAGGTGCTCTGGGGCGTCCAGGGTCAAGGTGGGAAATGGTGGAGTGACCTGTGTGCAAGCGGGCCTCGTGCTTAGGAAACAAAACTCAACGGGGTGATCAGGCATTCAACAGATGCAGAAGCCTAGAACAGAGACACAGGGAAACTGTGAGCTACATGAAAATCTCCCAAAATACAAGGAAATATGCCAGAGTTGGAGCTAGTGGGAGTTCGAGCCAATTTCACTCATATTTTCTGAGACGAGGTTATTTCAGGACTTGGGGACACCCGTGAGGCTGAGATAGGCAGACTTGCCTACTATATTTAAATATGCCTATATTATTACTTAACATTTATAACTATTTCTATATGTCTGTGATACATCTTTAGAGAAAGAAAATCTGAAAGCAGAACCTGGTTGTGTAGACGTTCACTCAATCACAACTACAGCGAGGTCAGTGGGATACCCCACTCGACGGGATCAAGGCACCCTCTCCATCCGCCCGGGGCTGCTCAGCCTCATCGCTCACCACCAGAAAGCACTTTTTCTATTAAGAGGGTCTGCACGCTCCTTTCTTCTCCCCCAGCTGGAAGCGACCCTGCCCCCGGATCGCTTACTCGAAGCCCAGACTCAGGCGACTCTAAAGTCACCAGCTGCGTTCTTCTTTCACTAACGACTCAGTCCCAGATCCGAGGAGCTTCAGCTCTCCCGCTTGGCAGCTCTGTGGTATGGGCCAAGGGATGAAGCCTCGCCCTCTCTTCTTCTCATCCAGAAAAAAGAGCTGATAATACTATTGTAAAGGGCTGTCAAGAGGGAGAAATGAAATAACCTATGTGAAATGTTTAGGAGAGTTGCTGACACAGTAATTCTTCAGTATTTTCACTACTTTTATTCAACCAATTTCCTTAGTCTGACTACAGATCCGAGGAGCAAACTTCTGATGGTTTTCCTTCCCGTGGGAATTCTTGCTTCCTGGGCAAGGATCCCTGATCGTGCTTGTTCTCCTGACAGTAATAATTCTAAAAGTGCATTCTTTATAGATAGCCCGTCTCTACATAGATGCTTGGTTAATGTGATGACAGCCTTGACAGAAAGATCAGTTTCTAAATTTATAATGGAAGCTCAATCCCTGCCCTTGCTGAATTCACCAAAGAGATGCTTCTCTGTCAACACCAACCTCTGTCCTTTCCGGCCAACTTCTGCAGCTCGTTTTCTGGTTGTTAACATACACGTCAGAATCACACCAAGAGGTTTAAACTGGAAACCTGGGGATAAGATCCACCCATTCTGATTTTTGAAAAGGTTTTCTGGGTTGTGAGTGCAGATCTGGACTACCCACAGTTAGTGTTAGCCTTAAAATCCTAAAGTCAGAGAGAGAGATTCTCAATCAGTGGGTTGGGGATGGGGTTTAGAAACCTGTACTTTTTAACAAACACCCCACATAATTCTGATGCAGGCGGCCCTTGAAATATATTTTGAGAAACACTACTGTTAAAAAAAAAAAAGGCCTGTTTCATAGCCACTTTGAGCCAGAGGGGCACGCAGAAGGTAAGGTGAGTATGAATTATGCCAAAGGTTAGATCTCCCACAGGATATAAAATATTGAATACAAGAGAATAATGTGGAATGACTGATGGAACAGGAAAGAGGGAAAACCACAAAAATGTGGTCTTGTCATGGGCTTGGAGAAGCACAAGGTGGAGACTAAAATATTTCTAGTTGTGCAGTGCAAGTGACAAGTCTCCTGGTGTGGCCATCAAACTCAGCTGGATGCTGGTGGGGAACAGAGAGAGGAAAGGTGAGAGAAGGGAAAAAAAAAGGATGGAGAGAATAAGCTGCAGGAAAAGACAGGCAATCGCTGGAGACTGTCATTTGCTCGCACATGAGCAGAGGATTAAGGCTGAGAAAGGAGCGAATCACCGATCTCTCTGTGCCCTCCGTCGCCAACCTCAAGCACTCCGCGTGCTCACGCCCGTGAGGTCAGATGCTCCCACGGGCCGGCGCTGCCTCTGCCGCCCGTCCGTGCAGCCTGGGGACCAAACCACCTTCCTGGGGCTGTTTCCCCTGTCTACACAGGAATCAAACGATGAATATAGAGCAACTCCTAATTTCATATCTAAAACACTACAGGCATTTAGAGAATTTTAAATTTATAGCTGTTATGTCACATGCTCCTAGAAAATAAGGCGTAAGAGAAAAAAATCTTAAACCAGTAAAGAAAAAAACAAGAAATGGAAAACACCTTCAAACAAAAAGAAGTGTAATCATCACACTGACCCTGAGGAAAACAAAAAAAAGAGCAGTCAGATGCTTTGAAATGTTTTATTTTAAAATTTTGATTCATGGTTTGATCAAATTTTCAAAACCAACCTGAATCATATCATTTCCTGAAAGCTGTTTAGCAGCGTTGGCAGGAACTATTATTTCATCTACATTCCAACATTAAACGTTACTTTTACAGTGTCTAGGGTAAGAGGAGGCGGAATTCACCTGCACAGGGACAAACCCACCTGTACACCCCGTGTTTACAAACAAGCTGGGGCTGTAGGGCCCCCAGGCCACCGCCCACGCGGGGCAGAGACGCCCCTCCTCCCTTCCCGGTGCCGCTTCCTGCCCCCGCTTACTGTGCAAGCGTTATTTTTCTTCGCATTTCAGCCTTCTCTAACCATTCTGGAGATAATTTAATTGCTGCATTAAAAAAACACCGAGTGATTAAGAAAGATGACACGTGACTAGTGCCTCCAGGACGAGAGGCCTCTTTTTAAACAGGCTGAGTGTGTGCCAGCATCTGCTGCGCCACTGAAAACGTGTTTTCAGAGGAGGGTGGTTCCCCCAACCTGCCCGAATGGTGTTATTTAACCAACACTGTATCATGAAGGTTTGGAAAAGTCTTCTCCCCAAAACGTTGCAGAGACACGCCATTTCCACACCCAAGCAAAATGAGTGAAGCAGTGTCACCGGACTGAATGCGCAAAGGGGGCAGAGGGGTTGGAAAAGGCGACACAGCTGGGGCGAGGAACGCTGAAAGGGTGAGAAAATAATATTTTCCAGACCAAGAATGCTTGTCATTCTAAATCAAAAGCAGGAAAACTGTTCATGAGCCATTTTTCTAGTTAACAGCAAGACACCTTTAAAAAGGTGCATGGAGTAAAGGGTTTATGGGCTGAAAGTTATCATTTATTGAAGCTAAGACGTTCAACTTAAAAAGAATAGTAAAATGTGGTAACTAATCAAAAAGCAAAAGTATTATCAACCAAAAGTGGTAGATACTAAGTGAACTCAAATCTATTATGTTCTCAAAGTTTAGTGAATTGCTAATTGAAAGTGTAAAATATTATAAACTACTACTTGTAAAACTGAAGCATATTTAGGAACAGAAGCCACAGACTACTTCTCAAATCTGCATCTATCTGTATTCTATTACACTAACAAAACATTTTGTAAACTTTTGAACCTTTTACTTTTGATTTTGCCTTTCAGGGGGTTTGTAACTGCACCCCAATTATAAAATCTCTATTCAGAAGCATGGTTTCTCTTTCCTCAGGACAGCCTCAGCGGCCACGAAGTCCTTTCATCTCACATGGCCATGGGCAGAGCTGATGTGACAAAGAGGAGCCTGGACGTGGACACACATCTGTCGCTAACAATACTGTGCGCCAGGGTCTCCTGAAACACATCTTCCAGAAGTGATGCAGAGATGCCCCCACCCTCACCTCCAAATACCTCCATGATCTGTGTCAGCTCTAGCAAAGAACATAAAAACAGCCCCCATGCCCGCATTGGTTTCCCAGGGGAGCAGAAAGCGTGGATTTGGAGTGAAAGGTCCTCCCTGCGGTCCCTGAACCTTAGCACTGACAGCGTGAGCTGGGGTCCTATCAGCCCATTGTGCACGTGCGTCCCTATCCCGCCAACTGCTAGAATGCTTATTATTCAAAACCAGCTCAGCAGCACCCGAGACATCAGGCGGTATTTCTCAGTTTACAGTGTGGATGGGCTTTGGTGAGGAAGCCCGTCCTCACAGAGGCGCAAGCACTTTTCCCTACTCCTCCCACTACGTCCAGGTGAACACCCCGGATGTCACCCATGAAGCAGACTCGCAGACTCTGGAAGCCAGAGAGAAGGTGGACGGGCTAGGAGGCCTGGGGATCCAGGCAGTGACGGGCTCTGAGGTCCTTGGAGGAGACCGGAGACCCAGAAATGATACGAGGCGCAAAGAGGCTGTGGAAGGCACGGCACGGTCTGTCCCGCCACATGGCAGCAGCGGGGCAGCGGGGCACATGGGAACGTCTGGGCAGAACCTGCTCTACTCCGGCCAACTAAGAGACAAAACCTGGGCTCCTCTGTGCCCGTCCCAACAAAGGACGCGCAGTGGGCCACAACTTCCACACTCATCGGCCCATAACAGGTGCCCCAGCTCCCCTCACCCTCACCAAGACTCCCTACCTCCTGCTCCCAGGAAGCTGTCAATGGAGGCTCTGTGGGGAGCGTGGACTCCCATCCCCACCTGGTGCTGCCAGGTGTCCCCTCCCCATCTCCACCGAGCGGCGTCAGGACGGTCACCACGCCCGGCAGTCATCAGGCCACCTCCACACCCCGTGCTGCCAGCGGAGGCCATGCGAGGAGCAGGACAGAGGAGCGCCGGCCACTCACAGCCAGGCAGGCATCACGGGGGCCCAGCGCGGAGCCCGAACTCCGTGACCAGGGGGCTCCGGGAGGAACCTGCGCTTCCGCCCCCACCCGTTAGCCGTGAGGGGGCGCCATCCCGTTCGGCCTGCTGGGTGAGTGGCAACTAAACAGCAGACAAGTCAGGTCCAGAAGCTCTTCACAGAATAAGAAAACAGGTTTCACTTGAAAATCATTCATCATACCAAGAACCTGGGAAAACAGAAGTTGAATGAAAAAAGGCGTTTGGCAGATGCCAATAACGGGATGGTGGCGATGTTAGGACTGTCTGGCAAAGGTTTTAAAGCAGCCATAATAAAAAGTTTCATGAGCAATTAGACCATGGTTGGAACAAGTGAAAAAAGTGGGAAGCGTCACCAAAAGAAGAGGACATATTGGAAATTTTACAACCTGGGAAAATAAAGCAATCACCAAATATAAACATTTGTGGGTGGCCCAAAAACAGAAGAGAAGGGGCAGAGGAAAGATCTGTGAGTTGGGTAACAGAGCGAGTGGAATCACCCTTCTGAACAAAGGAGAAAACAGACTGAAAACCACAGCAGAGCCCCAGAAACCTTTGTGGGGGAGGCTGGATAATGGGTCCCAAAAACACTGAGGCCAGCCTGAGTCTCTGTGAGCTGCGGACGTCAACTTACACGGCCAAAGGGATTCTGTAGACATGATTAAAGGTCTTGAGGGTAGCACAGACAATCCAGGTGGGCCCTAATGTGATCACAACGTCCTTGAAACAGGAAGGCTGAGGGAGAGCTGCCTGCAGACACGGGCCGGAGCGAAGTGATGAAGGGATGCGAATCAGAGAGTACTGCTGGCAGGCCAGGGAATGTAGTGTCCTCTGGAGCTTTTAGAAGGAGCCAGTGAAGTGATTTCCGACTCTGGCCTTCAGAACCGAGAGAGAGTAAATGTGTGAGACGCCACGTCTGTGGCAGTTTGTCACAGCAGTCACAGGAAACTGATGCACTGTGGGCTGTAACAAAAGATGTCACACTCGTGCCTTAGGGACCTGAAGGAGAGGAGAAGATGGACAGTGCTGGAAAACTGCTTGAAGAAGTAATAGCTGAAAAGTTCCCAAATTTGACAAAGTACATAAATCTACAGATTCAAGAATCCGAGTGAACTTGAATGTCAAACATATAATAAGCCTAAAGAAATCCATACCAACATGTGACAGCATAGTTAAATTGATAGAAACTAAAGACAAAAAAAAAAATCTTTTGAAAAGGGGAAGAGAGAAATGACACTTCACTTACAGGAGAAAAATCAGCTAGAATCATAGCAGATTTCTAACCAGAAACTATGAGGACATAAGGAAGTAGTGCAACCATTTTCAAGTGCAGAAAACAAAAGAAGTATCAGCCTAGAATCCTATATCCAGTTAAAATAAGCTTCAGGAATGAAGGGAAAATCATGACATTCACAGATGCAGTCACACAAAGATGCCTTGCCACCAGGAGATCTGTCTGCCCTAAAAGAATGGCTAGATGAGGTTCTCAAAGCAAAACAGCAAGAAGGGGGTGTTGGAAAGAAGAAAGAACGTGATAAGCAAAAATATGGATAAAATGCAAATGCACGTTCTCCCTCCTCCTGAGCTAACTGAATTGTATTTGGCAGTTGAAGCAAAATTATAACATTGATGTATGTAGAGGAAATATTTAAGACAATTTTATTATAAATGGAGGAGAATAAGGGATGTAAAGGTGGCTAATGCTCCTATGCATCACTAGAATTGGTAAAATGACAGTACAATAGATAGTGATAAATTATACATGTATGAGCAACCACTAAAAAGTGTATAAAAACACTATAGACAGATAAAACTGGAACTCTACAAAAGCTCAAGTAACTGTCAGGCAGGGGAAAATCCCCAGAGAAACTAAAAACAAAAACAGGGGAAAAAACCCCAAATTAAAAATGGCAAACATAAGCCCTAGCACATCAACTATAGTAAATCTAAAGGTCTAAATGCACAATTTAAAGACAAAGACTGGCAGAGTGGATTAAAACACATGACCCAACTATACTTTACATACATGGAATTCAAATCAAATATAATGATATAGGTAAGTTGAAAGTAAAAGGGTGGAAATAGAGATATGAAAACATCAATCAAAGAAAAAAAGCAGTGTCTATATTAACATCAGATAATTGGAACAAATAAAATCACCAGGTTTAGAGAGGATGTTATATAATAAGAGTCAATACACCAAGAAGACATAGCGATCCCAAATATTTATACACCAAACCAGAGAGCTGCAAATATGTAAAGTCAAACCAATAGAAGTGAAAAGAGAAAGACAAATCCACAATTATAACTGGAGTCCTCATATACTCAGTGATCTGTCGTACAATTAGAAAATCAGCAAATATACACAAGATCTCACCACCAATGTTAACCAAGAGAATCTAGTGTGCATTTATAGAACTCTGCCCCAACGGCTGACCACGTAATCTTTTCGGGTGTCCATGGGACATGTAAGATAGACATCATTTCAGCCATAAAATAAATCTCAAAAGATTTAAAAGAATTGAAATCATAAGAGCTTGTGTTCTCTGATCAAAATGAACGTTAACACAGGAGATAAGTTTCTCTGATCCAAACACAGAAAGCTAACAGTAAAATCTCCAAATATCTGGAAACTAAATGTCACACTTCCAAATAACTCAAGGGTCAAAGAGGAAATCTCAAGAGAAAATTTTAAAAGTACTTGAGCTAAATCCAACTGAAAATACAACATATCAGAATGTATGGGGTACAAAATGTATGGCAGTGCTGACAGGGAAATTTATAGTACTAAAGGCATACGTTAGAAAAGAGGAAAATCCTAAAACCAATAATCTAGCTCCCAGTCAACGAAATAGAAAAAGATGAGCAAAATAAACCAAA
This sequence comes from Smutsia gigantea, assembly GCA_032199065.1. Taxonomy (NCBI): domain Eukaryota; kingdom Metazoa; phylum Chordata; class Mammalia; order Pholidota; family Manidae; genus Smutsia; species Smutsia gigantea. The sequence continues at coordinate 181,336 of JAVSCE010000381.1, read as the reverse complement.
AGCAAGCAGAGCGGAGGAAATAATAATCAAAAGAACAGTAATCAATGAAATGGAAAACAGAAAAATAATAGGGAAAAATCAATGAAACAATGTCTTTTAAAGACCAGTAAAACTAAGAAACCTCTAGCAAAAATGGCAAAAGCAAGAAGACACAAATCATCAATATCAAGAATGAAGCAATGATGTCACTAGGGGCTCTGCAGACATCAGAAGAACAAAAATCAACATTATGAGCAACTCCCTACAAATATGTTGGACAACTTAGATGAAATGAGCCAATTCCTCAATAAACTTAAATCACCACAGCTCACACAATATGAAACATATCATCTGATTAGCCTATAATAAGTACTGCTACGGGCTGGACTGTGTCCTCCCCAAAGCCCTATGTTAAAGACCTAATGCCCAGTACAGATGTGAGAGATGGAGCCTTTAAAATGGTAAGTTAAAATGCGGCAATTAGGGTGGGTCCTCATCGAATCTGACTGGTATCTGTGTAAGAGAAGGAAATCCAGATACACAGGGGACACCAAGGATGCACGCACACGGGAAAGCCCACGTGAGGACAAAGCAATGAGCTGGCCATCTGGAAGCCCAGGAGAGAGGCCTCAGAAGCCAGCCCACTGGCACCTCCATCATGGATTTCCAGCCTCCAGAGCTGTGAGAAAATACATTTCTGTCATGTAAGCCACAGTCTGTGGTGTTTTGTTACGGCAGTCCTAGCAATCTGATACAAACAGTAAAGAAATGGAGTTCATAACTAAAAAAAAAATGTATCAAAAAAGAAAACTTCCAGACCAAATGGCTTCATCAAAGAATTCTACTAAATGCTTAAAGAAGAATTAATGCCAATTCTACACAATCTCTTTCAGAAATTAGAAGAGGAGGGAACATGTTGTGATCCGTACTATGAAGCTGGTTTCGCACAGGCGCCAGTAACAAAGACAGCGCCAAAAGGAAAAGTGCAGACCAGTATCTCTCATGAGCATAAATGTAAAAATCTTGAACAAAATATTGGCAAACAGATGATAAAAATAATTCTATGTACTGACTAAATGGGGTTTATTGCAGGTATGCAAAGCTCAATAGTCAAAAATCAACTGGCTCCACCATATTAACAGGCTAAAAAGGGAAAATATGCCAAAAGTTAATTTATATTCATGACAAAAACACACAGAAAAAAATTGGAATAGAAGGAAATTCTTCAATTTGATAAAGAGCATCTACAAAAAAGCTTACAGCTGATTTTGTACTTGGTAAAGACTGAATGCTTTTCCCTGAAAATCACAAGAAGGTATGGATGTCCCCTCAGCACCCTTATTTAACATATACTGAAAGTTCTAGCCAGTGTAATGAGGCAAGAAAAATATAAACCTGTCCTTATTTTCAGATGACATTGAGACAGGGACCGTGGGTGTAGTTAGAGCAGGGGGAGGGCCTCCGGAAAAAGCAGGGCAGAATATTTTCAGTCAGAGCAATGTAACTACATGCAAGGAAACCCCCTTCCAAAACCCTGTGTTAAACATTAAGCTCCAGGGTCATTCTTCAGTAAGATCAGTTCCCCAGATAAAGAAGAGTACCCCATGTTGTTATTATGCTAATCACTTGTAAGATTCACTTTAGCATGCTAAAACGTCCAGGCCTATGTGCTGTCTTTCCTCTTTCAGATATGATGGGGTGGTTTTGCAAACCAGGCAACTAATTTAGCATGCAGACCCAGCTGTAAACAACACAGTAAAAGGCAGCAAAGATTCCACCTTAAAAGATAAGATTCCATTTTAACACCCAGGAAGTTTGGGAAGCAGGATTCTTAACTTACTCTTTAGCAAAGAGACAATACCTCAGCCCACCTTGGGGGCTGGGCAGGCCACCTTTTAATATGCCCCTAGACCAAGACGCCAGTATCCCAGAGAGAGATGGGGCGAGAAATTCCTTGTGTTAATTCTGGGTGTTCAGACACCACTTAGCAGGTCTGCACCCCTAAATTTTTTTTCATGTTCTCGAAAAATCCTCATCTGCCTATAAAACCCCTAGACAACACAGCACACTGGACTCTCTTGTCTCCTCCTGACGTGAGCCGGGAGCTCTGTCCTACCACTTTATTTCTAAATAAAAGCCTGTACCTTGCTCTCCTACCTTGCGTGTTTATGAAGCTCATTCTTCGGCTTCGTGAACAAGAACCCCGGCATCAACATGGTAACTCTACATAGACAACTCTAAGAAATTACAAAAACCTTTTAGAACTAATAAATTCAATTAAGTTCCCGGGATTTAAGATAAACATAGAAAAATCAATGAATCTCTATATACTTGGCAATGAATATTCTAACAGGTGTCATGATATCTCATTGTGGTTTTAGTTTGCATTTCTCTAACAGCTAATGACGTCAAACATCTTTTCATGTGTTTAGCTGCCATTTGTACATCTTCCTTGGTGAAATGTCTCTGTCTTTTGCTCATTTTCTAATTAACGTTTTTTATCTGTTATATTTTAAGATGTTACCATTGGGGGAAACTGGGGAGAAGTGACCATGGAATAATCGCTCTACATTATTTCTTACAAGGGCAAGTGAATCTCCAATTATCTCAAAATAAAAGGTTTAACTAAAAAGTATGGGTTGGATATATTCTGACTTTTCAGATTGTGTTGGCAATGTAAAATACATACAGCATGATTTCTAAGTTTTTATCTGTATTACTTTTCACAATAACATATGATACCACATATAATACTTTTGTTCACGCTGGAGCAGATAAAAAAAGATACACACATAGCTCTTCTGCTTTCCATACCATGTACATACTACCAAATCTGTTCAGAAAACAGTGTGGGTGCTCTCTGCAGGTCCTGGCACTATTCTTGGTTTGTGCTTGCTATCAAATAGGCTACCTCATGCATGCACTTAAAATAACCCACAGCTTTATCATCATTCCTGACTAAATACAACCTCCACTGAAAAAGGGATCTCATCAGTTGCACAAGGTTAGCCTCTGCTTTCTGTTCTGGAAGTTTTATGCAGGAATTACCTTCCTCTGCTAAAGTTCTAAAGCACAGTTGGTGGGGATTCTATTTTTACATTAAGTTCTAAATCCTTTTTGGTGATAAAACGATTGAAGTTTTATGTGGCATTAATCAGACCGTTCACTACTATTGCAGTTTTCTTCCATCTGGGCCCTTGATAGGACTGTACTTCTCTTCCCTCTTCCAGTTAGGAATGGTCACATGACCCATTTGGCGGGCCACACACGAGTGGAAGAGGCAGGTGCTGCCGCCTCAAAAGCCTTTAAGAACGCGTGTGTGGGTCATCATGTTCCCATGCGCCTGATGAGGGATGAAGACATTTTGGGTGGGTGGCAGGTGCTTTGTCAGCCTGGATCCCTAACTGACGAACATGTTTAATAGTCTTTTATTGACCAACATGGGTACACAGCATTTAGCAAGAAATCAGTTTTTGTTATTTTCAGCCACTGAAAGTTTAGAGATGTTTGTTATGACTGCATGACCCAAACTATTCTGACTAATGTATTTTGTATTTACATCCAACACACAAAACCCTTTGAAATAGAACACTGCACTGTGACATCAGATTATCAACTCCGGTTGGTGAATTGTTCATTGCTGTGCTTGCCGGCATCCCCACGCTGATAACAAACACAAACACATGCGCAAAGTCAAATCAAGTCTTACATTTCTTCCCTCGTGGTATAAATTAGAGCCACAGTTCACTTACCACTGCATGGTGCCAAGATTTCTATGAAACTGAGCAGAGAAATGATGTGCCACATTCCTGATAGGGATACAAGAGTCACAGAAAGTATACACACTGCCTTAAGCCTTTCCAACAGCTTCAAAGAAGAGAGTCACGCATCTGTGTACGCACACTGTGTGTGAGTCGTGACTCATGGTTCACACTAGCATTAATCACATCAGCTGCATGTTTCCCATGATCTGCAGGGAGAAATAGCACCAGCATTTTCAGACACTGTGCGAAGATCTCTATATGCATTAGCACACTTAACCAATTAGTACTTTACTATCACGTACCATGTGTCTTTTTGGTTAACATTACTTGGGAAATATTTAAATTTAAATTACTGCTTTTTTATTACAACAATCACCATGAGTCATATCAAAAGATCCCAATGTAAAAATTAACATGGTCTTTTTAATTTTACAGAGATAATTCAGTTCAAGGATTAAACATAAATTATAATTACACCCTCCTTGCAGTGCACACTCTGAACAAAGACAATATGGGTAGGTGAGCCAGGCAACTTGAACTTCTTAAGTTTATTAACGGTCATAGAACTCCCTGCTGTTAGATATTTCCCTAGTTATCTGCAATGCTAAAGTGTATTTTCTTGATGTTAACAATTTCAATGGTTTCAAATTTCCAAGTTACTATTTTTGAATTAAAAAAAAAAAAAAATATATATATATATATATATAATGAGAAATTTCTCATTACCTAGCAGTCTCCAGTCTTTGTATTTTGGCTATAAATTGTGGGGCAAAAAGTATTGATCTAAAGGAAGTTCTATTTTTATTCTGATTTTTTATTAAGGGAAAATAACCAAAGGATCAAATTAGAAGATGTTATTATTTTCAGCAACGATGGGAAGGAATTTAATGCACCAGTGGAACAACGAACCAGGTGCTGTGCGTCAGTAGTTCCCAGTGTGGACTACAACATGAGAGCGCCTGAGGCCAGGGTCTTCTCCGCCTCTGTGACAGTGGCCATGATTATTAGCCCCCCTCGGGCTGCAGTTTCACCTTCTATAAAATGGGGCCCGTGGTATTCATGCAGACTTCATAAGGTACTGTGACAAATATATCAGTTAATTTACAGAGTTCATAGAATTATGTCCCGCACATGGGAAGTATTCAATATTTTTAGTATATTTGCTTTACAAATAAGTATTCAGTATTTCAGTATATTAGCTTTACACTGTTAATATCCATTTCCCCAGCAGAGTCAACACGTAATATCACCACCCTTACCCTGGGGCCTCTTCTCTTCCCTTGGGCACTTCAGAGAATCTTAGGGACGATGTCATGAATAAATCGCATTTCTACTTTTAGACATCCTGCCACTTTAACAACTATACACACACGCACACTACTTCTGAGAATTTGAAAGTAGCTGTTAAGATACAAAAAGAAAACGACTATATTCCATTAAACTTAAATTTAACTCTTTGCAAACAGTATAACCACCAGATAAGGAGAGCACATGCCCTATGCGCTTTAGAAAGTATTAATAGTTTTGTAAGCCTCCTCGTGTAGATAGGTGAATAATAAGGGGAAACAGTATGTCTCCTGGTCATTACAGACTGTAGAGATAATCAGAGGAAGACATAGTCCTCTGCTTCAGAAAATAATTCAGAGAACACTTACGAAAGCATTTAGGAAGACAACCTGGCTTAATAAACACCTCCTCACTCATCACACCTGCACAAATACTTCTTGGGTATCCTGTTCTGACCTCTGTGTCTGGTCCAGAATCCTTTATTATGCATTCTTATAGAATTCCTTCTTTCAGAGAATTCACCAAAATTGCAAATAAACTGTTGTTTAATTTATTGTATAATTATTTACTCCTACAGTTTATTGGTATAATCGTTTTGCTAAAGTCTGACCCTCTGTGTTGGCCAGGCTGCCATCCTTCTGCTAACCACAGATCCCCTGATCTCTGCTCAGCACTGGAACCCAGGCTCCAAGCAAGTAGAGACAGTACAATTCTCCCAAAACTAAAGGTGAGGGACTTGAAAAGTCAAATCCACCAGATGAGGTAAAAGCAGAAAGGAAATGTTCCTCTAAAATAAGTGACAGAGCTTGGAAACTGGAACAACTGTGAATCAGTTCAGAAAGGATACATGTGAGCATCATAGGATCAATGCGTTGGTAACAATGAACATTTTATATAGACTTGGAAAATTCAGATTCAGCTTCAATGTCAAAAACGTCTATGCCCAATGGCATGCAACTATTTTGACCACAGCACCCCAAAATAAAGACGCAGCCACAGTTTGGGGTATGGAGAAGGTTAACTACTGAAGAGTGGGATGATTTTTTTTCACATCCAAAGACCTATTTTCATGTAGTTCAGTTGGATTCTAGTCTCTTTTCACGTATATTGAATAAGAATGGACTTAAAATGTGTATATTTAATTTTAACTAAAAGACAAGAATTAAGGAAATCAATGAATGTCACAATAATTTTGAAACTCATTATGTGAAGTAGCAATAAAATTTACTTGGAAACATAATAGAGGAAGACTTAAGAAAGAGATCTGTCCAATAAAAGAGTAGCATGAGAGTTCCGTGATAAGCTTGAGAGTAATTTTCTAAATATGTGAGGTTGGAGGTCGCCCCACTGAGACCTTCCTTCGCATCATGGTTCATTTAAAACAAGTGGAAATTTAAAAATATTTCAAGTTAGAACTAATGAGCATTTTTTATTTCAGTCTTCACTGTCACACAGCTTTTTATAAAGTACATACAGCTGGCTAAAAGGCACAGGCACGAACACACTCAAAATGTAGCCTGCTTTTAATCACGAATAGTTGAAAGAGAATTGCATAATTCTTCTTTTAAAAAGGCCTAACCTCTTGTCAGAATAATTGGATTAAAGAGATTAAACTTAATCAAAAATTCTACAAGATGGTGTTCTGAAGATAATGATGGCCCATGCTTTGAGCCAAGAACAGATTAATACCTTAGGAAGTTTAAAATTAAGTGCAAACAAATAGATTCAGCCATCGGCTTTACAATAATTGACCTTGCTGATAAATCTTAACTGCTAAAAAATCTTAACTTTGATGATAAATTCTACTTTCATTGTCGGCTGTTGTAGGAAACTTGGTTAATTGTAGCAAAAGGAAACTGCTCAAAGATTATTTGCCAGAATTACAGCTTTAAAAATTAGAAAAAGAGTTAATTGCTCCCAATGCGTAGCACATAGTTAAGAGTTTGGTAGCGATGTGGTTGGTAATACACCAAATATAGAAGATCTGAGATACAGATTGGACATATTTTTACAAATGTGTGGAGTTGGAGTTGGTTAAGAGCACACCAGGGCCCACCAGGGTGACACCTGGTAAACTGTGTGACCTTGGTAAGTTATTTCACCCCCTACGCCTGCATGTCCTCATTTGTAAACCTGGCTGGTCGTGCCACCTAACCCGTATGGTGGTCTGGGAATTGACAGAATGAAGCAAAAGCCACAGGCCTCTGCCTGGAACAGGTGGGGAGCTTTTTGTCTTTTTTATCTAAAGTTTCTACTTCCGGAATAAGCAAAGTAAGTATTTTTTTTTGTTAAAGAAATTACTAAGTATGTATACTTTAACATAGGTTCCAGTTATGTTCAAAAGGAAACACACACACACGAAATAGCAAGTGATCATAACCGTCACAGGAACACCTGAGCATAACCACCACCTCCCAGACCGTATTTTGGAGCAGAAACTAGCCTGAAGGCAAAGGGTCCACCGCGGGGTACACCCGCACTGCCCGGGCCCCGCACGCGTTCCCAAGCCGCCCCCCAGCCCTGCCCGGGCGCAGCGTCCCCAAGTCCCAGGCCTGGAGCCGGGCCCCAGCCCCGCCCCGCCCCGCCCGCCGTCCCCGGCAGGGGCTCCGGACGCGCACCTTCCGCGCCCCGCGCCGACCCAGAACCGCCCCGCCCTCCGCCCGCCAGCAGCGCTGAGGCCCCGGCCCCGCCCGGCGCGCCCCGCACCGCACCGCAGTGCGCCGCACCGCGCGCAGCCGCCGGGGCCGGAGGGGGCCGGGGACCGGAGCCGGGGCGCCCACGCGAGGCCCCAGCTGGCCACGCCCTCCCCGCAGCCGGGCCGCGAGGACCCCGGGGCAGCGGAGGCGCTGGGAGCAACTCCACGCGCGACGCCGGTAGGGAGCGGGCTGCGCGCGGCCGCGCCGGGCGGTGGGCAGGGTCCCCGCCGCGGCCCCACACCTGCTGGCGCTCGCGGCGGCCGTGCTGGCGCACAGGTGGAACCCGTGGGCGCCGCCCCGCGCCCCGACCCCGCGCCCGCCGGGCTGGGCACCCCCGCGCCCGGCCCGCCCGGCCCGCGGGGACAGCGCCCGCTGCACACCTGGAGGGACGCGCGCCGCAGTCCCCGACCCGCCAAACTCCTAGAAGGTGTCCATTGGTCCGCGGAGAGGCTCGGGCACGCAGCGGGGGCCGCTCTCGGCGTCTCCGGGGTGGCTGCGAGTGCCGGGTGCGCTGCCAGAGTTGCGGGTCATGTGGGCGCAGCAGAGGCGGCCGCCGCGCCAGGGTTTCCTGAGGATCCTGGAACTATGATCTCATCCTGCTCCCGCCCCCGCCCCGCGGCTACACGCCGCACGCGCGCACGCGCGCACTCCCCGGCGCGCCCCAGCTCGGGCCGAGGACGCCTCGGGGCGGGAGCGCGCGGCGCCGGGGAGAGATCCGCTCCGGGTGGAGACTGTCCTCTCCCGAAGCTTGATTTATGTGCTTTGTTTTATTTCCTACAGTTCTCGCTCACAGGTGCAAGGGATCCGAGCAGGGCCTCCGAATTAAAATTTAAAATGATCTTCCTCTTACGTTGACCCAGATTTTGGTCAGAATCCAAGGTCTCAAACAGTACAATTTCCACTTAAAACACAGGGAATAATGCACCAGGCTTGACCATAGAATAGTAATTACATCTGAAATGTATGCAGTGGGCTTCGTTCCCAAGCTGCGAACATCTCCCAAGCATTACCTCATTTGTTTGCAGAGCATCGTTGCACGGGAGGTGGCCCAGAAGGCAAACAGCGTTGTCACTTCAGAAGCCCAGAAGCATAGGTCAGACATGAGGTACCCAAGTGCACAGAAGCCATCACCTCACTGTAAATATTAATTGCACAGATACAGGCTGCTTATTCACTATGATCAATTATTGGAGACTTGTTACCGAAAATAATGAAGATATTCTTGATTATTTTTAAGTTACTCCTAAGATTGTAAATTCATTTTTCTGTGTGTACATGCTTTCATATTTTTTTCTTGTATATTAGCATTTTCTCCAGTTTCATGGTTTTATATTATTTCCTTTCTTCTTTGGTGGTTTGTGTATGATATATGTCTATGTATCCATATGTACATTCCTATTCATTTGTGTTGCTTAAAATCCTTAGAAATATCAATTATTGTCAGTGTGTCCAGGGTACTCACAAAATTCATAATGGTTCATATATTTCACTCAAACGCCTTTTGAGTGCCTGATGTATACACACAGCTGTGCTGTTTCGAAGGCCACAGAGAAGTTTAACCCACAGAACCTGTCCTCCATTAGTTTACTCTAGTTGTTGAAACAAGATACATACTAAGTGACCTACAGGTGAAACATTTTAGTGTTTTTGGTGTCAGTGTATTATCACAAAGTACAAGATACACTCCTTTATCTTTTTAACCTACTTACTTTCTGTTCCATGTCAAAATTATTTCATTTGTTTCTGTGTGCCACATCTTTCACTCTGTGTTTGGCCATCACAGAACCTCAGTGGCCAAGGGTACCTTTGCCCTGCACCCGCACATATTCATGGAAACACTAAATGGGTGTGTGTTTTTACATTGTAAAAGTTCTCACAAAGAGCATTCTTAGGTAGCTTTTGTTCAGGTATATGTAAGAAAATTCAGCAGATAACCAGACTTCTAATAATACAAAGAGAACAAATGGGGTGTGAGGGAGAACACGTCAAGGAGAAAGCTGAAGAGGAAGCAGTGAAGAATGGGGGGTGGTGAGAACAAAAGGGAACTAAGGAATTACAGGAAGAAGGAAATGTAAAAGGAGAAGGAAAAGGCTCAACTTTCAGCTGAAAGCTAAAATTTTTCAAATTTTGGTGCGTGGCAAACAAATTTAGGAAATCATAGACTTTCTTATTGTTATCAAACATTGTTTTTTGATCAGATACTGGAATTTAATGGAAAAAATACCAGGTGTCAGTCTGTAGAGGCTACCCTGAATGATCTCAATTTTTTAAATTGAGTGGATTTTTTTAAAAAGTGGATTCAAGTATAGTATCCAGTAGGAAAAATAGACTGGCCTATCATAAAACAATAATAAAAATGATAATGGGAGCAAATATCCATGTTATAAATAACATTGTTTAAAAGGAATTAACACTGAAAATCAGGGAGGTAAATGGAAACCCAAGTCACATTCGTGCTAAAGTGGGCGAGAAAGAGTCACGCTTGAGGTATTTAGAGCAAGACAATCGGAATAACAATACCTTATATTTTAAAAGCACTTTAGATATTTCAAAATGTTTTTCACAGTCTTTTCTGAGCCTAATAACAATGAGAGGTAGGCACCTTGGTGGGCTTTGTTTCAAAAGAATATAAGAATTCTCCTGTTTTCTACATGTTGAATGGAGAAATGCTGAAAACCTGCAGTTTGTTTGGAAATAGCATTTGTAATTTCTCATCAGTCAGCCCTAAAGATGTCTCTCAGTGTCTCGCCAATGGGTTTCAGCCCAGGCAAGTTCACTATGGACTCAATGTGACCAAAGAAATGACGGTAGAACGTTCTTGGGGTGAAAGGGTTATACCCAACTTTATTCCCACGGTGGCAGGTCAATCACTAGAATCCCATCCACTCAGAGCGAGTCTGCATGCAGCAAGCCGGTCCCTGCCTCTGGGCCTCTCTGCCCTTGCAGCTGTCTCAGTCTCTGTCCTCGGCACTGCCACCACTCCAGTCTTGCCTGCTCTCTGGCAGCCGTGCCACTGTGCCGCCCGGAGTACCGGGGGGAGCTCTTATAAAGAGTCAGTAACGACATATTGCCCACACGTGTGTAGTGAGTGAGCCGACCAGGGCCAGGTGAGAATCCTGGCCACAGGAACCTTCACTTTATCCGCACTCAGTGTACCCCTCCTCCAGTCACTCTCATGAACAATACAGCTAGATGGGTTCCTGGGCATAGTTCGCAACAGTGATTTATAATCCAGGTTTGACACAGGCTGTTGGAGTTACACTGGAAGCTCCAGCATGTGGCTGACTCTAACGGCTTTGCAGTATCTCAGGGAGATCACTACCCAAGAGGTGGAGGCCTAAGTTGAGCGTCAATATTATCAAGAGAACTTTCCTTTTGATCTGCATACTTACGGCAGGATTTGTTTTAATCAGAGGTGTATTTAGGTCTGACAAGTATAATGTGCTTCAGAAATGCATGTCAACATCATGGCTGAACAGTCACTGGCAGTTTGTGCCAGAAAACCTTCATCTAGGGAAAAAATATTTTTAATATGGCTATGCATATGTATTTTTGGTTCATGCTAATTCAGGCTATCTTTACCAAGGAAAATAAAGTACTATTTTGTTCTTATGATTTCTTGATTTTTAAAATAGGTTAAAGGTAAAATGAGAATGGCCACGGGTGACATCGGAATGTTTACTAGTTACAGGGAAACTGAGTGTGTGTGTGTCTTTTAAAGAGGGATGTATGCCAAGTATATGTTACAGGTGAAATCAGAGTACTGCCTTTATGAGCTGGTAGTAATTTGAGGTCCTGAGGAATCAGTAGTTGCGGAGTATTTTAAAAGACTGCATGACATCAATGTAAAAGAAGGTGTATTCAAAAGGACTTAAGACATCGCTACTGTCCAAGTTAGAAACTATTTCGCGCCCTGGGTGAAGGGAAAGGTGCTACAGGGGCTTGAAGTACACAAAATGTACATGTAGTGCGCTGCCCTGGGACACCGATCAGCTTTCCGGCACGAAGCCACGTGACCGTCCACACGGGCCAGGAAGGTGGGCCTGCTGAGCCGTGCCGTGGGGATCCACGCCTAGATGTTTTTGGTGGGAGAGTGAGAGCCGCCGAACTCTGAGGCCCAGGCGGATTCTGACAAAGTCACCAAGTGAGCAGATCTGGTTCCTGTCCACGTGCTTTTCCCACGCCCTCTCTTCCCGCTTCCGGGCCCCCTTCCCCGCCCCCCACCTGCGCGACCACAGGCCCCCCCCACGCTCGGGGCGCAGCCTCCCTCCCGGTGCCCCCGGCGGCCCCCCCCACGGTGCTCGGCCCCCGCATCCCCACAGCCGGCCTCCCTCTCCGGCCAGCTCCGCAGGGGAGGAGCTCTCTGCTGTCCCCGTGTGCCCAGGCAGACGGGGAGGACGCCGCCCAGGGACAGGGGAAAGTGACCAAGTGCATTTTGCTCTCTCATATCGGGATGGGGGACTCATCCCGCTTGGAGCAGCGGCCGCCTGCCCTGTGGACACGATTCCCGGGGCGTACAGCGCTGGCCGCGGCCCTGGGGGCTGCGTCCCACGCGCCCTACCGAGCTCGTTTTCTCAATGGACCATCGACAAAATGAATGGGAGTTCAGTGCTGTCGCTGGGGCGAAGTGAAAACCAGCCAGCTGCAGAGGAGAGCTTTTCACAAGGTGCTTAGAATCTACCCATCTGGCTGCTAGGACTGCTTTTAACCCACTTTAACTGCTTTGGGGCTGAATGTTTTTCTTTTGCCCAAGAATACAGAATATCCTGATACATGTAACTAAGAATAATACTGAATAAATCAGGAGCATTAATAACAAATACATTTGATCAGTGTAGATGATCAATCCAAGTAACTAAGGCCAAAAAAAGTGCATTTATTGAAGATGAATTCTTTCGATAGCTATCCACATTGTCTCAGGGAATGTCAAATTTTTTTTGATGATTTCTAAATAAAACCTAATGTTCTTATAATACCAAAGAAACCTGTTACAAAGTGAAAAGCTTAGTCAAAACAAATTTACTTATGTTAAATCAGTTTGCCCTACTTATTTCCCACTGAAAAGATTCTTTACATGTCATATAGACTTAGCTCAAATCTCCTGTAGACCATCAAGAACCATGTAGCAAACACACGTTTTAATTTAAAAGGTAATCCTTACAGTAAATATCATATAATTTATTTCATGCTGCAAAGGGGGTAGGGAGAGGAAACTAAACAAATCATTATCTCTAAAAGCATATTATCAAATTTGTGGGTACATCTGTAATTAAAATTTATTATTGGAAATAATGGTATTTTACCTTTTAGGGGATACATTTTGAGATATCTCAAAGTATATTCTTATGAGCTGATAATATATTTACTAATATGCAAATTTTCTTTATTAAGATGTTTCTCTTTTCTTTGTGCCTCAGGTTCATGCATGCATGACTCTCCTGCTATTTCCGCCTTTTAGTCCCTGACTTGCATTATCAGATCAGCTCGAACATTCTCTGTGGCTTCAGTGCTTTTTACTTTATATGTGGCTCTTACCTTCTCCTTTTTTATGTCAGTCAGCCAGACTGAATGCAGCAGGGACGGTGGACATCTTGTAAAGTTTTATCATGACCCAAAGCTTTACCTTTGTGCCCAGTTCCTAATCCATGGTCAGCATCATTTGTGTGGCCCACTAGACATGGACATTTCCTGATCTTGAAGTTGTCTTCTTTTTATTTACATATATCTCAAAAAGCATTTTAAGGTTCTCAAGGACAGGGGCCATAATAACACATCCTTTTTTTGTCTTCCCTAGAGAATCAGGCATGTTTATTTCATATAGCAGGTACTTGGAAGGTACTTGGAGGTTCAGGGTAAGGATGACAGTAAGGAAAACTCAGAACTTTTACCTCTGGCACCATGCAGCATATGAAAAAAATTATTTTAACTTTGTAAATACCTTTGACAGAGCATATTTTTGTATGCTTTATATGAACAAGCTGGACTGAATGCCCTGTGTGGCTTGCTTTTGGTATTGGAATACATACAACTTTTTCTCTTTATCTTGAAACCAAAAACACTTTTGGCCGACAGAATTATATACATGTAAGGATATTCATTTAAACATTGTGATCAATACCAGCACAGTATATTTCTCTTTGTAATTAAATTTCTTTAATTTAACAAAGAAAAATAATTTTAACTCCACTTGTCTATACCTGTCTTAAATATTTAGAAGAGAAACAGAGCTTCTAAAACATATTTCGTGGTTTACATTAAAGGAAATAGTGGATATTTTAAGATCTTCTGTTTCTATTTCAAAGAAAATAGCAACATTTACTTATTTTATAGAAGTAGTATAAGGATTTTATGCAGTGCACAAAGTATTCTATTCCAAATACTCTCTGTCCTTTTCTCACCATCACACAAGTGCATCCTCCAGCCTACTGTTATCTATCCATTCTCCATGAACCCATATGAGACTCATTCCTGGAAACACTACCTTGAAACCTTTTCACATTATGCTTTGTTAGCTGATCGCTTCATGTGTGTTAGACATCAGGATTGTGAACTCCTGTACGTGCACCACACACCTCTTGTGTTACACAGCATCTTGTAGTGATTTAGGAAATACTTGCAGATTGTTGATTAAGTGAAAACAGTTTTGTTTTGACATGATGTTGCCCCAAGTACAAAAGAGTCATGTCTTTATTATTAATCTGCATGCATTTCCAAGTCTTTATATAAATGTATCTCTATTACAGCATTAACATTTTTTACAATGATTTTAAGTTTGAAAACAGAAATCTTCCTTCTATATCTAAATAAATAAATAAACAAATAAGAATTAAATCAAAGTCAGTTTGTTGTTTAGTTATGACAAGTAATGCTATCTATGATCTCCTCAATTTCTACCTTAACCAGATAGGATTACTGCAGTATCATTCATTTGGAGTAACATCATTTTATTTTTTATGTTAATAATCTAAAATTTTAAGCTGATTTATTTTTCCAATTATATGCTCATCATGTGACAGAATGTCTATATATTTGTTCAAAGAAAATAGATAAATATTTCAACAACAGAAAATATTTATTGATCGCCTAATATGTACTAACCACATTTGCTTAACATTAGGTCATATCAAAGAGCTGCAGTGTACAATCAATAGTCTTTAGGAAATTCAAATTTGCTACCTTAGTTTTTATTTCTAAAATAAGTCTCAGCAATAATTTTCATGTCCTGAATAGAAAAACTAAAGGCACCAAGACCGGCTCTGTGCCACCCCACCTCCCCGATGTGAACACGTTTTTGGCGCCCCCTCGGGTTAGCTAGGCTGCTCCTCGCTAGGCCGTGACAAAGGACTTGGATCCTCTTAGCTCTGACCTGCGCCGTCCCCGGGGCACCTGCAGCCTCCGAAGCCTTCTCGAGGCAAGGCCATCCCAGGCAGCCGTCCGCAGTCCAGCCGAAACACAGTCACCCAGGAGATAAACCCTGCATGTGGGCCTTTAACACTTGGCAGCAGGGGCGCTCCATGACAGTAAGGTGTTTGGAAAGAGTCACAGTACTTATTCTTTAGCTGGTGTTAGCATACTTATATTATGGTTTCTATGGATTTCTTTAGCTTTCTTGCAAATATACATCATAGTTCCCATTACCCAGCTATAGCTGAGTGATAATTAATAAAAGTAATAATCAATCCATGCCCAAATCCTCCACATACCCATTCATCCCTCTACCCATGTTATTTTGAAGCACATCCTAGATGTCATACATATTCATCTGTAAATATTTCAGCCTATGGCTATACAATTTTAATTTAAAATTACCTAGTGGGGATAGATAAGCCAGAATACCATAATATTTTCTGTGTTCAGCGGCTTTACAAATGCTCACATGGCTCTTATTGCACACATACATACTTAAAGCTAGTGTAGTTGCTTATAAAATAGAAATTACATGCGCACAAACAATTACAGTGCGATTGTGTAGGCACAGGGTGAATAAGGAGGCGCCTGTCCGTTCCCTGGAGACTGCCTCTTCTTACCTCTGTGCTCACTTCTGAGTGCTCCAAGTTGGTTTTGTTTTGTAACTCCTCTATGCTTTCATACCTGGTCCAGATTAATTTCCTCCTGCAAGATCCTGGCCAGTTTTTCTCTCTTTTTTTGGTTTTGTCTTTTCATATTCTCTCCCTCTGTCCTGCCTCTTCTCCCTCTCCCCACCGCTCTCTCCAATCAAGTGGACAGTCTGAGGATTTAGATAATGTATACACCTTTATAACACATAGATCAAGATACAAGGAAAACTCCCTCGTGCCCCTTGCTAATAAATTCTTGCCTCCCTCCTCTGCTTTCATAACTATCATCATAGTATCAATTTGCCCATTCCAGAGCATCATGTGAATGGAATGATACAATATATACACTTCTGTATCCCTCTTTTATCTCAGCATTATGTCTGTGAGATTCATCACAACTAATGTCATTGTCCCAATAGCTGATTCCTTCTTATCGCTAAGTTCCAGTCCATTGCCTAAATACATCACACCTGGTTTATCTGTCCTCCCTTTGATAGGCATTTGGGGTATTTAGTGTTTGACACTTAGTAAAGCTGCTATGAATGTTTTTGCACAAGCATTTTTGAGGGTCCATATTTTCATCTCTTGGGTAAAAATGCCTGATAGGCTTTATTTTTGTATCTATATTTTCACTTCTCTTTGGTAAACACTTGGTAAGTCTTATAGAGATTTTATTTATCCACTTTAAAAAAATCAGCTACTTTGGGGTTACTTTGTTTTCTTTTTTATTGATTTCACTCTTTATTCCTTCTTTTTGCTTGAGGCTTAATTTCCTTTCCTTTTTCTAGTTCCTTATGATAGAAACTTAATTATTGATTTGAGACCTTCTTTCTTCATGTTAGCATTTTATGTGGTAATTTTCTCTGTAAGCATTACTTCAGCTTCATCTCAAAGATTTTGATATACTGTTTTTCAATTGTCATTGTTAAAAATTTTTTCCAGTGATGTCTTTTTTGGCCCATTCTATTTAGAAGTGTGATTTTAATGTCTGTATAATGGGGGTGTGGTCAGACATTGCTCTGTTGTTGATTCCTCATTTAATTCCATTGTGGACAGAAAACATACTTTGATTTTGATCCTAATAATTTATTGAAGTTTATTTTATGGTCCAGAATATTATTTATCCTAATAAATAATCTGTGTTCACTTGAAAATAATTCATTTTCTTCTGTTATTGACTTAAGTGTTCTGTAAATTACATTTAGGGCAAATTGGTTGATTATATTTTTAGAGTCTTCTATATCTTCATTATCTACCTATTTGTGCCATCAGTTATTGAGACAGGTATGTTGACATTCAGTTCTGTATTCTCTGGCTCAGAAAGTAGGAATTTTATCCACTCTGTGCATGGTGCCTACTGAAGCATCCTTTTAGACTAAGGGCTGTTAAACAGGTAAGATCTCCTGCTACTCCTTTCACAAGCATTGGCCTTCCCAATGCCTTTCTGCTTTTCTCACCCAGCAGCGTCCCCAGAGGGGTGTTCAGTCAGGCAGGCAACCCTTGCGTGCCCGGGAGCGCACACACCGCACCATGCTGACTGAAACCAGTGGCACAGTGCTCTTGATTCTAGTCCCAGGTTTCTTTCAGGGACCATATCAGACAGGCAGTGACATCACAGGAGCCCAGATAAGATCTCCATGTGTGTCTAAGATGTAAGACAGGCACGCAGGATGGGATCTCCTCATCTACAGGGTGTTTTCTTAATAGTGTCTAACTGTGGAGATGGGAAAGACCTGGAAATGTTAGTAGTTTATAATAAAGCAAAGTTTGAAATGCATAGATATTTATAAGTTATTAAATGATTTAAAAGCTGTGTTGTTATAGTTTTTATGGTATGGAAATCATAAAAACATTGTATTTATATGATTAGACAACAAACGTCAGGTTTAATATTTTAGAGATACTAGTTCTTTATATAAAACTTTTAGTGTAGTACTTAGCAGAGTAGATGCTCAAGAAACATTCCTTTCTGTTTGCTTTATTCTTCTCTTCTCCATGTCAAATCAAACAAGTACTTTTTGCAGTTAATTCAGTTTACTAATTTCCAAGCATCATTGTACCCCTATGCTTTAAAAAAGCTTAATGAAGCTTAGGCAAGAAATAGTCCTTTGTGTATGACTTAAAGCAATTTCAACAATAAGACTGTAGAGAAGTGGAACATGAATTGTGAAATGAGAAAGAGCATATGTATCTTTGGTCTAGCTCTCCAGATGCTCTTTGCTTTGCCTCGGTGAAGGAAGTGGCAGGGAATAAAGGACCTTGGTTGAGATCTCAAACTTAATTTCTCTGTGCGCTCCTTGGCTAGAGTGGAGGAAGTTCTCTTAATGGTCTCTGCCACTCTTAGTGGGATCTGATGCAAGCTCCTTCCTTCATGAAGAATGTCTTCAGGGTCACATTTATTTTACTAAGTGACATCATGATTAACTCAAGACAAGACATCAGTGGCTCTCCATGGCAACATGGTAAGTTTTCTCATGCTCTGGTGGGGATCCAGTAGGATTGTATACCAGGACTTCCTAAACTTGAGTGTACGCAGGGATTACTGGGGATCTTGATGAAATGCAGATTCTGTTTTGGTAAGTCTGGAGCCCAAGAGTTTGCATTTCTAACAGGATCCCAGGCAATGACTATGCTTCTGATCTGAGGATCATGCTTTGGTCTCCTAGATCAGACCCCTGTCTTGCTGTGCTGGCAGAAATGGGGCTTAGAATGTATGCTCCTATTCCCTCTCTTTAAGACTGTGCTTATTGCATGGTACGGAGCTTCCTCAAAATGCTAAAAATAGAAGTACCGTTTGACCCAGTGATTCCACTCCAAGGAATTTACCTGAAGAAAACAAAATCCCTGATTTAAAAAGATGTATGCACCCCGATGTTTATCCC
Source organism: Smutsia gigantea (assembly GCA_032199065.1). NCBI lineage: Eukaryota > Metazoa > Chordata > Mammalia > Pholidota > Manidae > Smutsia > Smutsia gigantea. The sequence goes on along the minus strand of JAVSCE010000381.1, from coordinate 162,671 downwards.
TACACTACTGCAATAACCAAGATATGGAAGCAACCTAAGTGTCCATCAGTAGATGAATGGATAAAGAAGATGTGGATACACAATGGAATATTATTCAGCCATGAAAAGAAAATAAATCCTGCCATTTTCAGCAACATGGATGGAGCTAGAGAGTATTATGCTCAGTGAAATAAGCCAGGAGGAGAAAGACAAATACCATATGGTTTCACTTATTTGCAGAATATAGAAACAAAGCAGAACAGAAAGAACAAAACAGCAGTAGACTCAAAGACACTGAGAAGGGATTAGTGGTTACCAAGGGGGAGGCAGATAAAGGGGCACAGTAATTCAAAATCATAATAGAAGTTCATCCTAGGGATGTACATTTGAAACCAACATAAGATTGTATATTAACAACACTTTAATAAAAAAAAAAGATTATGCCTCTTGCAATCACAGAACACTTTAATACTCAGGACATAAAGGCTTTGTGTAGAATAAACTCCATACAGTATCAGTCATGACATCCCATGGTTTTAGGTTATGCTGGCAATTGTTCCTTCTGACACGTTTTTTAGTACACCTGACATTGAATAAGAAGATATTTTTGTTTTCTCAAGACTTAGTGTTTACACATAATAAAATGTACTAAGAGGAAACAGCCTATCATTCCACTTCTCACTTCCTAGATGAGGAGACTGAGGATAGATTTATTACGTGACTTGACCACTTACATGCTTTGAGCCTCTTTAACATGCCCCCCCCAAATTATGCCGATTTAGAAGCAGATCATATGATGGCTTTACCTACCAAAAATATCAAATAATGGTTTTGATTATAATTTAACCAATAAATTCCTTAAAATTGAATTATTTTCTCACTGCTTTGAGCCACTTAGTTACTTTAATATTATATAGACATAATATATGTAGAGACTGTGCCCCTGCCTACATGGAGTCAGCGTGCCAGCCACTCCTGCAACATATGGGGGCAGCCTTAAGTTTATGAAATGCTACCATATAAATGATGGCTTTTAATTTCTTTTCTCATGATAATACTGTAAAGTAGATCAAACTGACAGGGTCCACCCAGCTGAAACGCGAACGACAGAGCCGGGACTCAAATCCTCATCCATGCCTGGTGCTTGCTGCATTCGATCACCTCCTAACACTGTACGTTATTTACAAACACACACCCATATTTCAGTAGGACTTACTGTTCTCTGGATCATCTCTATAGCGGCTCCATTTGGAATTTAAAACCTGTGGGTCTGATAAGACAATAAGAGATACTGCAGTTTCTAAGTCCTGTTAAAAAACAAATGGAGGCATATTAAAAATTTAAAGAATTTATTTGAGCAAAAATCAATTCGCATGGGGCAGAGCCAACTGAGAGGCAGTAAGGAGTGACTCCCTGGCTGAAGCTCAGGAAAAGATGTTCATAAAGAAACAGTACAAGCGAAATGAGCAGAGCTGACTGGCTACAATATAAAGACAGCTGGCTGTCTCTGATCAGTTATCCTAGATTTCAATTTTGCAACCTTCAGGCATTTATAGGCTTAGATTTTGATTTACGTAGGGCCCATGGCATTACAGCCACCTCCTTGTTTAAGTAATTTAATATTCCACATGCCTAATCTCTGTTTTTAGTTGGCTTTCTCTGTCTCCGCCCACCATTTCTTACCCCCATTATGGAAAGTCACCTTGTGTAAAAGCCTTCTACTCTGAGCTTACCTCCGTCATGCTACTTATCACCTGACTATAAGAGACTCTCCGCACTAGAATTAGCTCAGCGCCAGGCACACACCAGGTGGTCAGGGAACTTGGTCAGGTGAAGAAATGGCTGACTACGTACGTAGATGTGTTTTGTCCTAATGTCTTCTTGATTGGTTTCTGTTCTCTAGCTGGCCGATTTTTTCCTCTCTTGCTCAGCCTGGGCATTATCGTTATGACCTTTTATTCCTCTCTCTGAGCCAACATCCAAAGATAAATTAAGCTGACTGAAAATTTTGGTGACATATGATTTATGGGTTTATTGCTTGGCTCTCCTGATTGTGTGTGAGGCAAATTCCTTGGAAACCCTAGGACTCCAATTTGAGTAGATGCCCCCAGATGAAACTTAAGCTTATAGTTGTCTACAAAACAACATGCTTCCCCCAATTTGGAGACCTCAAAGGGAAAAAGGTGATACACATACAGGTGAATCATTTTCAACTTTCCTACAGTGTAAAACATCATCATTTAAAATAACAAATAATAATAAACTGTCCACTTTCTAACACTTGCATACTTATTTTAACAACCATATTATTCAGAAAACTTGTTAAAAAAATTAAAGCATCTAAATACAATTTTGTATTTGCCTCCCAAACTTCATCTACTTACCATTTTGCTTTTTTTTTTTTTCAGATTTCATCTGAAAGTTTGGATAATTGCTCATTCTGAACTTTGAATTAGTCAACATTATTCTTTTTTCCATCTTGATTTTTAACTCCATATCTCACATTTTCAATTTTATTTACAACTCTTCAGGGGAAAATTATTAAGTTGCCTTCCTAAAACCCCTATTATTGATGTGAAAATGTTAGGTAACTATAAATTGTAACTGCATATTAGTGTTAATTATTGTCATTCTTTTCTTTTTACAAAGAAAAATGATGTTTGAAAATAACAGAGAGCAACGATACAGATGACTGCTGCCATCCATGGATCTTGATACAACTCCCATTTAGTGGGACATAAACGATTGACACAGAAACTCCATCAAGGCAGTCAGTGAGAACAATTGTAAACATGACTATAATTTTTATACTTCAAATGAAGAAGTAGCCAGACAGGAAAAGCTTTCCTGGCAAACGAAAGGTTTTCTAATGTGCGGTGACTACACACACTGGTTCTGGAGTCAGGTGGACCTGAATTATTCTTCAAAACTGAATTAATTTTTTAATCACACAAGTGCCTCATGAATCAATTTTCCTGATAAGAATTCAAACACAACAGATAAATACGAGCTCTTTTGACCATATTTTCTGCCCCCTCAGCCTAATCCCTTTGCAGAAATAACTATTGTCAGTTTGGATCTATTCCCCCCAAATTTTTCTAAAATGTCCACAGGTGTACACATAAATACATTACAGCTCTTAGTAGATATAACTAGAACTCCACGGAAAACATATACTTTTCATTAATATTTTATTCACTCAACACTGTGTGTCAGGAATTTTTCCATAGTTGGCAATGAGTACGAATGGTTGTTTCCATTTATTTGCTCTAACAGACAGAACAATGATAGTGAAATAAATATTCTTGTGCCAGTTTCTTTATGGAAATATAGGAGGCATAAGATTGCTGACTTGGTGTATGGACATTTTTTTTGTGTTCACTGAGCACTAAGGTGCCTGGCAGACATTCAAGCGTGAGGTAAGTGCTATTATTTCCCCATTATCCACATCAGGAAACCGAAGCATAGGGAGGTTAAGATTTTTAGTAAGAAGATGGAAACCATAATGAGAGAAATTAAGTAACTTGTGAAGGTCATATGGAGTTGAACGGCAGAGCCTGAGCTCCGGCCGCGTCAGTGAGCAGCCCCTGGAACAGATGCCAGCAACCCAGTCAAGGAACCGAACGGATTCACACTGTCCCTGGTGCCCGCGGGAGTTCCCATTACCCTCACCTGCACCACTACTTGACGGTATAAAATGTTTAAATACTTGCTAACTCGATGGGTAAAAGAATAGGATTTTGTTATTTAAATTTGCATTTCCAGATTTCTGCAATGCTGAATATCTTCTTATAGTTTATTAGACATTTATATTTCCTTTTCAGGGATTTATTTTAAATATCTTAAAACTGAAGGATTAGATATAAAGGTGAAATGAAGCCATACTCTGGATCTCTCTCCATACACATACACCCTCACACCCTAAGGAGTAGATATGCTTAAACATAAATACATGCAATACATGAAACCATACCATCAGTGTGCACACATGACAGACTTACACTGTGGCCTTGGTGTCAATGAGCAATACGTTGGGCACTGGTTACTCTCAGCTGGTCCCCATCTAGCCCCACCGCCTGTCTTCTATGCCTTGCCCTGGAAGAATGACCTCTAAGGGCTGCATCACAGGTTCCTTACCCTTCAGCTGCTGGTTGGGTTCCATAGGTGGAAGGACCTGCAGGTGGCCAGAGGCAGCAGGAGAAACAAGCCTGCTGGCCACCTCTCTCCTCCATGTTGTCTCCCTGTGGGGGCAGCGGTTGCCTGCCTGCGGCCACAGCTCCTGCTGGGAAGACAGCTTGGAGGGCTCCAGCTCTCCTGGGACTCAGGTGGGACTGCTTTCTCCCCAACCCTCTGAGGCCCAGGGCTTGTCACAGCTTCCCACTCCCACTGGCCACCTCCCAGAAGTTTCCTCTCCCTGTGGGTCCCTGTCACTCTGTGCATGCTCTGCCAGCAGTCCTTTCACTGACAGGTCCTCAGTAGGTGATTCTGCCTGTCCCATCACTTTTCCAGGACATTGCTAGGCACACTTCTCATTAGGGTACTAATGACATCCCAATCTACAAGAAGCTAAGGAAGTATCTTTCCTGATTTTGGTCAAAATCCTCTTAAGAAAATGAGGTTGCACATAATCTATTTATTTGGTCTATGTGGAACAGATCTCTGCCAGTCAGCACTATTTTGAGCATTTGCATCTGTCATCATTATGATTTTTTCTACAAGAGTACAGTCTGAAATTCAAGAGGATATTGTTTTGTGCAGTCTAAACTTCTGCCCCAAATAACATATATTTTTTACTTTGGAAAATTTCAGACATATACAAAAGTAGGTAGAATAACATAATACACCTACTTATACCCTGAACTCAGTTTCAATAATTATGAACACATACACAATTTTATTTTATCTATACCTCCACCCACTTGCTCTCTTCCTATATTATTTTGAAGAAATCTTGTAAAATTAATCTTAAAAATTATTTTGAAGAAATGCAAACCAATATCACAATGAGATATATCCTCACACCTGCCAGACTGGCTTGTATCAAATAAACAAAAGATAACTTGTTAGCAAGGATGTGGAGAAAAAGGGACCCTCATGCACTGTTGGTGGGAATGCAAACTGTTGCAGCTACTGTGGAAAACAGTATGGTGGTTCCTCAAAAAATTAAAAATAGAAATACCATATTATCCAACAATTCCACTTTGGGTATTTATTTATTTGAAGAAACTGAAAACACTAATTCAAAGGACTTAGGGCTGCTGCATTCATCACAGCATTATTTATGGTAGCCAAGATATAGGACCAGCCTAAGTGTTCCTGATAGATGAGTGGGTGAAGGTGCAGTACATAAATACAATGGAATCTTACTCAGCCATAAAAGGAACAAAATCTTGTCTTTTGTAACAACATGGATGGACCTAGAGGGTGTTATGCTAAGTAAGAAATGTCAGACCAAGAAAGAGGAACACCCTATCAGGCAGATGGTCTCTGATAGCTTTCCTGCTATCCGCTATCCAAACGCAGCTTGCACATCTCTGGACTCAGCCCCTTCTCCTAGGGTCCCTGTTTCTTTCCTTAGATGGGGGAATGACTTTTCAAGATCAGAATCTGAGTATTAGGGGTGTTTGCTGCTGTTGTCTTGCTCTTTGTTTCTAGGCCTTTCTACTGGCAGAATTCAGAAATAATGATATAAAATATGAGTCCTTGTTATTCCTCCAGTTAGGTCTACATCTGCGTCTGAATCACTTTTCTCCTGCACAGAATGCAGGTCTCCAGTGTGCTGGGAGTAAGTAGAGCGTTATAGTTTTATAGCTCAAAATACATATATAACGATTCACAGTACCATTAACAGCAGTACCACCAACATGATTGCTTAAAACAGTTGAATTATTATCGTTTGTGCAGTTCTTTTTGTCTTAGGTTGTATCTAAGTCAAATTATTGTGCCTCTCGGTGTAATTATGCCACAAACTGTATTCCCATTTTGGTGCATTTTTTCATTTTATATGAAAACTTTTTCAGTTTGTTAAAATGTAATTTAATTTCCTAGTTATGCAAAATGTTTACAAGATTCCAAATTCAAATCTCCAGTCCTATTACTAACTCCTCAGCTCTTTGGGTTTCTTGAATAGGCTAACTCCTTAGTAGATTTCTCAGAAAGGGCCCTTGTTTCTTAAATTCCCAGATGTTTCTTAAAGATTTGTGGCTTTTCACATAACATGTGATCATGTGACATTTCATCCTAATGCTCAGAGCCCTGAACAGCGCCCCTCACAGAACGAACCCTGAAAATGGTCTCTTCCTGCCGCAGTGGCACATCCCTGATGCACTTAACAAAACTGCCCTTTTCTCACCAGGGGCTCCCCGATAGGAGTCTTTCTGATTTTCACATCTTCTCGTACTTGCATTGAACCTGAATATATATGTCCTTAATTTTGCACTATTCCTCGAAATTTAAAAATACTAAGATTGTTAAGTTTTATATAGCCTGTATACTCTTAAAAGTAATTTTACAGTACTGTATTTTACTTGTGCAGTGTATATAACATGTGTTACACATACATATTCATGTATGTGATTATACACATATGTAATGTATATAATTAGGAACATATGTACTGTTAAATTATATATAACAGAGTATATACCATACATATAGACACTTATATGTGTGTGTATATGGATTACTTGCAGGAGAAAGATGAGGTGAAGAGGAAAGACAGACTCAGTAAGTTTATTATAGGAATAAACTTCTAGGAATTTATCCAAAGAAAACAAAATCCCCGACTTGAAAAGATATATGCACCCCTATATTTATTGCTGCATTATTTACAATAGCCAAGATATGGAAGTAGTGCAAGTGTTCATCAATATATGAAGAAGATGTGATCCATAGATACAATGGCATATTATTCAGCTATTTGCAACATGGATGGACCTAGAGGGTATTATGCTGAGTGAAATAAGCCAGGTAGAGAAAGACAAATACCATATGATTTCACTTATTTGTGGAATCTAAAAACAAAGCAAAAAAGAATGAATAAAACAGCAGTAAACTCATGGACACTGAGAACTGACTAGTGGTTACCATGGCGGGGTGGGGAGGTGAGGGCATAAAGGGGCACAATACTTGGCAATCACAATATGAGCCGGTCATGGGAAGGGCAGTGCGGCACAGAGAATATAGTCAATGATTCTGTCACATCTTTCCTTTTTTTTTTTGTCACATCTTTCTATGTTGACAGTAACCACACTACAGGGTTGAGGATTTAATGATATAGGTAACTGTTGAGCCACTGTGCTCTATCTTGAAACCAATATAAGATTGTCTATCAATGATTCTTCAATAAAAATAAAGGAAAAAGAGAATCAAATACTTTGTACTTAAGTTTTTCACTCAGCATACTTTTTTTTATCCTAGAGGAAGGAAAACACACATTTGCACACACACACACACACACATACACACACACACACACACACACACACACACACCTGATAAAAAATGTTAACAGCAGCCTTATTTGTAATATCTCCAAACTGGAAATAACCCAGATTTTCCTCAATGGGTGAATGGATTAAAAAAATGGTGGTGCATCTGTAAAATGGAATACTATTCAGCAATAACAAAGAATGGCCTTTTGATGCACAATTGGAGGCTAACATGCTGAGTGAAAAATTCCAGGCTCAAAGTCTCACATACTATATGATTCCACTTACACAAACTTTCTGAATGATGAAAGTATAGTAGTCATCAAGCTCTAGCATGAAAGGAAGATTCTGGCTATAAAGGAGGAGTGAAGATCTTCTCTGTGGTGGGAACAGTTGTGTGTCCTGATTTGGGTGCTTGTTACACAAATGTGTTTATGTGATAAACGTTCATAATAACATACACTAAATAAAACGGGTACATGTAAAAATGATGGAACTCAAAAAAGGTACATATTTAGCAAGTAGTATTGTAATAATACCTATCCTGATTTCAAAAATCAACTGTGGTTATTTACAATGTGTTCATCGGGAAAGCTGGATAAAAAATAGAAACTGTACTACTTTTTGCAACTGCCTGTGAATTTTAAATTATATCAAAAATAAAATAAGTTTGTGAAAATATTTTATAAGCAGTTGTGAATGCATATACACACGCACACACACACATGCTATGTAACCTGTTATATAATTTGCACACCCCTAAGGACATATCACCTAAAGACACATACTGACAGAAACATTATCTACAGTAGTTTTCTCATAGTCTAAATCATAAGAATGATCACAGGTTCTAAAGAGACCAGAACTTTTAATTTCTTCCAGTCAAGACTCTTTGTCAATAAGTAGAATCAAATTAAAATGTGCTTCCAAATATTTACCTCCTAAGTGTTGTTATTTAAAAATGCTTCCAAAATATTTTCACTTAAATTCTACCCAAAATGAATCCAACTTCCTCCCTCATCAATTCCTTCTCTCATCAGCAATCTACACATACCAAAATATCACCAGAAAGAACTTCCCTTCACATTTCTCATTTCCATCTGGCCCAGTATAATACCCTGCTGGGCCCAGGGCTTTAGCATCACCTGTGCCTCCTCCCCTTGGCTCTTACATTCTCTGTAGTCAGTGTCAGGTCTCCCTCTGGAGGCTCTTGGACTCACTCCCGAATCTCCGCTTCCACCGCACACCCTCTCGTATGCCCATTTTTAGCGCAAGGCCATGCTGTACTTTTCACTGGAATAAGAGTGGATTTTGAAGCCATAGAGGGCTTGGTTCAAATTCTGGCTCTGCCATTTACTATTTATGTGATTTTGCTATTGAATTACTCTCTCCTCTTCTGAGTTTCCTCAGAAAATCTAGGTAACGTTAATTCCTGCAAGGACAATGAGTAGTAGAGATAATAAAGGTCTTGACAAGAACATTGTGTCTGGCATATAGTGGATGTTAATTAATGTAGAACTATTTATTTCTGGCCTTTTATTATCTGGCCCCACCAGATTCCAAATACCCTTTCTTCCTCTTTAACAACCTTGGCAACTCGACCAGCAGGCATGGCCCGTCCCCAGGAGCTCTGCGTATCCATTTTTACTTTAACCAGGATGAGTATAAAGGCCTTCGGCCATCAAATAGTCTCTTCCAGACTATCTCCTCTTTGGATTGTGTAGCCCGAATCTGAATTGACTGTATTTTTCCTTAATCCTAATTTCAGTCTTCCTCATCACAGAGCGTGGACGTCGGTTGGCGGTCCTCATGTTCCTGAACTAATGAGCTGCCCAGTGGCCCAGTCCCTCCATGGCCGAGGCGCCTGCTTTGCCCGGGACAGGAACAAGGACCGGGTCTTCCTTCTCACCCAGCTCACTGGGTGGAGCTCTGCCAACCGTTGGCAGATTTCCCAGCTATGAATGGCCGCTGAGCCACCGCTTATCTGTACGCTCATGTCTCCAAACGCCCTACGGGCCTGGATTGCTCGCTGATACATGTGCGAGCCCACTTGGTCCCTACTGATTGCGTCGATGCTAACTGCTTCATGGAACTTCTGCTTACCATATGAAGAATGCACCCCAAAGTGCGACAGGGCTTATCTACTCAGTGTCTGGTCCTTCCAAACGCGTAGCTCTGTCTTTACCTGTATGTCCTTCCTAGTTAATTAACAATGATATGTGACATCATTACCTTGTCGTTGCAGTTTTGAAACAACTTATCTGTTCTCCCTGCACCCAGATATCCCGTCAACTGAAGCTACACTAATATTCAAACACATAGCTCTTGCTCTGTTACTCCTTACTCAGTGACTGACCATGCCTCCACGTTAGAGCACATCCAACACTCCAAAACCTTCCTTTGAAGTTCTTCTGTTAGCTGCCCCTCTCAGAACAATGTTCTTACTTCCACAGGCACCCTCGACTTCCTCAGGCCTTCTGCACTGGCCTCTCATCAATCATACTGCTTATCGTCCTGCACTTGCTCTGTTACTCCATTCTCCCCTCCTGCAATCAAATACCATCCTGCCCGGAGTTCCAGCCAATCTCTACCTTTCCCAGAAGCCTTCTCTAACATATTCCCTGTCCACGTTCCTCTTTTCTTCTCTGCTGTTACAGTCTGTACCCAGTACCACTTGCCTTCACAGTGTTGATGAGGAAAACTTTCCTCTACCCTTCAAGGTTCTTGTAACTTGTCTAAGACTCAATAGATGTGATAAAGACTAACAGAAGAAAATAAAACTTAATTCCATACATACTGGGAATCCACATGGATATGAGATCCCAAAGACAGCTGGGAAATGAGGTGTGTGGTCATCTTGAACTAAGGAGGAGGCAGGTAGGGGGGTTTCGGACTTTAAAGGGAAGGAAAGGAATTCACTTTTGATATGAAAGAGTAAATGTTTGATAAACAAATGTTTGCTGAGCCACACAGAAACAATGGGACATAGAAAGGAATTTCAACACACTGACTTCTCTAAATTCCTCTTCTTCCACCCCTACTTCATATGCAGTGTAGACCTCTATGGGGACAGCTCCCTCCTGGATCAGGTCCTCCATCGAATTATTTTTAGGCAGTTAGAGTGGGGGTCAGAGCTTCTTCCTGAGTCTTTTAGGCCTTGATTGTTTTAAGTTTGAAGTAATCTGCATGTCAAAGAGACACATTTTGGGATGCTCTGCCCTTGGCCCCTATAATAGTGCACTTGATTATGCAACTAATTAAAATAATTAGACACAGTTCAGGTAATGACGTCTGCAGAGTGGGCCAACTCAGAAACCCGGCAATTATTCTGGAACCTTCTGGATTCCTTCCACAGCATATTCTCACCGATTTTCCCCCAACTCTGTCCTGAATCCATCCCTTCCTATTTGCATGGCCCCTGCGAAAGCCTGCCTGTTTCTCTCTTGGCTAGCTGGACCTCCCCCTACCTGGGCTCCCTCTCTCCAGTCTTGACTCATAGACACCTATATTCCAGGTAACAGCCAGAGCAATCTTTATTAAAGGTAAATTCTCCCTCCTCTCCCACATTTAGCACTTTTATTGGCTTTCTGTTGCTCTTAGGGCAAAATCTCAACTCATTCGCATGGCTCAAAAGACCTACATATCCTGCCCTGGCCTATGTCCCCCAGTTTATTTTGAACATCTCCCCACCTCCCCCCATCTGATGGCCTTTGTACCGCATGTCCCAGGCACTCCAAGCTCTCTGGGGCTCCCCCTGTGGGCATACTCTGACCTCCCCCCGGGCTCTGACCATCAGTCTCCTCTCTGCTAGGAAACGCCACTGCCCGTCTGGCCCCCTTCTCCTGGACAACACTCTTCTTTCCCGGCTCCACCTGGTATCATTTGCTTAGAGAAGCCTTCCCTGAGTCACCAGTCTAGGCTGTCCATCGCTGTTCTTTTTTACCATAGCCTCTGTAACTCTGGGGGGAAAATATTTTCCTAGCCTGGGGCAAATTGCCTTTGAAACCAAAATCAGTCAAAAGGTAAAATGAAATGAGAGAAACCCATTTATTGCTTACAAGCAGTCATCCACTTCTGCTCGCCCATGTCTCTCAAGATCCAGCTGCAAAAGGGACCGCACCCAACCTCTCTGGTCCAGTTATGCCCTCCTCACCCACATAATCACCTATTGATATGGAGATGGACTACTTCTCTCCACCCCTTGGAAAAACCTGTTGATACAGAGATGCACTAAGGCCAGGCAAGAGATTCTGGAAATACTGCAATTTTATCCATAATGTTATTAGTTTTCTATTGCTGCATAACAACTTACCACAAATTTAGCAACTTAAAACAATACTCATTTATCAGCAAACATTCTGTAGGTCCCAGGTTCAGCATGATGTGGTTGAATGCTCTACCTAGGGCCTCACAGGACTAACATTGAGCTATCAGCAGGGCCGAATTTTTGTCTGGAACTTCTAAGAAAAATCTGCTTTTGGTCTCAATCAGGTTGTTGGCACAAATTAGTCCCCAAAAGTTTTAGAAGTGGGTCTCAGTTTTCTTGATGTTGGCAGGGGCTGCTCTCTGCTCTTGGAAGATGTTCTCAAGCCCTTGCCCCACGGCCCTGGTCATCAGCAGCACCAGAGGATCTTCTTGCAGTGAATCCAGCCACGCTTCGAATCTCCAACGTCCCTGTTTCTGACCTCCACTTGCAGACCAAGGGTTTATGTTATAAGTTAGGTCCATACAGGTAATCTCCCTATCTTAAATGCAACTGAGTTAGGAGCATAATTACATCAATACAACCTCCTTTGCCATATAAGGTAACATATTCACAGAAGTGGTTTCCATCATATTCAGATTCTACCCCAATTCAAGGCCAGAGAATCACAGAAAGGCAAAGGTCACTGGAGAATATCTTAAAATTCTACCATAAATACTATGTAATATTTATTTATTCCTTGTTTGTTTATTTTTTTGGTGTCCGTCTCCCTTCATTAGAATGAAACCTTAGTGAAGACTAGGAGTTTGTGTGTTTTGCTCACTGCTGTATCCCACTGGTGCTCAGAACAGTGGCTGGACTATCACGGATACTTAATAAATATTTTTTTGAATGAATGTGTCAGATGCACAAATATGAAATCTTGCTGTAAGTTTTGTAGTTATTCTGACAAATCTTTGAGATGCAGAAATGAAGATCTAATATCTAAGTGGACATTAACTAAAGATGTGTTATTTTTGTAACAAGAACCTCACAATCAAGTCTCTGTGTCAGAAGGGATCTGGTGATGGTTTACTATGGATGTTTTCCCATGTCACCTGGAGCACGAAGCAGAGACAGCCTGCCTGACAGTGAGACAATTCATAGCAGCTTTCCCAAACACAGTGGTGTTTTATCTTCTTTGACCTTTCTTCTGGACCTGGAAAAGCCAAAGTTGGCATGCTTTCTCTCATTCCCTCTCTCCCTCCCTCTTTCTCTCTCTCTGCACATACTATCAGGACATTATTTAGCATGACGTTAATTCAGCTCAGTCTTCAAGCCTTGAACTCCAGTTGGTCTAAGGAAGGAATCAGTTATGCCTGTATGGCAAGAGATCAGGTTTATATATAGTGTTCTAAGATAAAATAAAAGGTGAAGCTCTAGCACAAGGTGCTTTTAAAATGAGAAGAATATATTAAGTTGCACCGTTCTGGTAAAATAACACATTCTACAAAAGGAAATGACTATATTAAGAAACATGTACCTAAATATGAAGCAATTACATACTGTTATAGAAACAAGGTTTTTAAGAAAGTGAATCAATCTCTCTGTCACATGCTTGAATTTTTTTCCACTCATAATTACTTTAAATCATTATTTTGATAACACACATGGAGTGACTTTTTAAATGGACCATTTGAATCTCTGATCTTACATACATATAAATTATGTATGTTACATTATTAAAATATAGGTTATAGCTATATGACTAGAGTGAATTAACGGACAGACCATGACATTTAAATTGATTTTGTTTTTATTCAACTGAGCACATGAAGAGCAATAAGCAACTACTTTAAAAATCCTAGAACCCTGCTCTGCCATTTAGAGGAACTGTGATTACATTTTGGAGGAGGTTTGGGAGTGGTAGTATTTATTACATTTTTAAATTCACATACATAAATTCTAAGAATTTTTCTTAGAATTCAGGTATGTGATGAAAAGTATATAATAAGGCAAGAATAGCACCATTTTTTTAAAAAGTTGAAATACAGTTGATATACAATATATTGGTTTCAGGTGTACAACATAGTGATTCAACATTACATCATACATTATGTATAATTCAACAATATACATCACAAAGTGTTCACGACAGTAAGCGCAGTTACCATCTGTCACCAAAATATTTCAGTATTATTGACTATATGACCTATGCTGCACCACTATTTTCAAAAGAGAAAAAAATAAAAACAATCAATATGCTCCTCATTAAAGAATTAGGTAAATTGCAGGAGAGACATACAACAGAACACAATTCAGTAATCTAATATCTAACAGTACAGTTGTATATACTGAAATAAAATTTTATCCATATGCACTGGTAAGAAAAATAACTACATTTCATTACTTTTCAATAACTATATTTCATCTATAATTGCATCTTTGTAAAGCAAAAATTATCTATACATATAATTCTTTTGCATAGGAGCAAAATTTCTTAGGACATATACTAAATTTTCTGCTGCACATGAATGAGGAGAAAGATTTCTGCTTTTTAGTTTTGTGTATTTCTATATTGCTGAATGTCTTTTCAGTAAGCAAGATTTCTGTCCCCAACCTCAAAGAATTAATAGTTGTGGGAATTGTACCCCGGAAACAACAAGAAAAATGAATGAAATATTGAAATGATGGTTTTCAGACCCTGGGAAAGAAAGAGCAAAGGCCTGTGAGTCTTGAAAGAAAGGAAACGAAGGAGGCTCGCCCTGTAATTGCCCTGGCTTCCTGCCTGGATGCAGTTTCCAGGCTGCACTTTTAAAAGAAGAATCTGGACCAAGTTCAGCAGACTTGCTGACTTTAGGAAACAGAAAGGTGTTCAGGGACACAGGGGTTGCTCTGCCAGAGCACCATAGATGATGGAGCCACATGGAGACACACATCAGGTAATTTTAAGAAAAAAAACTGGAGAGAACCGCACCATAATCAAATATATGATTAGCACACATAATGTAGGTGGGAGGACATGGGGAAGGCAGTACAGCACAGAGAAGACAAGTAGTGATTCTATAGCATCTCACTACACTGATAGACTGTGACTGTAATGGGGTATGTGGTGGGGGACTTGATAATGGGGGAATCTAGTAACCACAATGTTGCTCATGTGACTGTATATTAAAGATACCAAAAGAAAAATACTTAGAGACTTCAATACCCACTCTCAATAATGGCTAGAACAACCAGACAGAAAAAAGCAAGGAACAGAGGACTTGTACAACACAATGAACTAACTTGATCTAATATATATACACAGAACACTCTATCCAACAACACATCCTCCCCAAAACACACATCCTTCTCAGGTTCACATAGGACATTTCCCATGACAGATCATGTTAGATCGCAAATTCTCAAAAAAAAAGTCAAATAGATGATAACCAGTGATAAAAAGAAAAAGTGAAACATTTTAAAAAGTGGCCAAAGGTAAATCATATTACATATAAAGTGTATTTTAAACACTAGATCAACTACTACAAGAACACAAGTCAAATATGGCTAATAAGACATTAATCAAAATAAATGGAAACATAGAAAACACACAATCCAAAGAAACGTAAGGAAAAGGAATAAAGAGATAGGAGAAATAGAAAGCACATAGCAAGACAGTAGTTTTAAACTCGAGCATAAATATAATGACGTTAATGTAAATGGCCTAAATATTTTAATTTAAAGGCAGAAAGTGTCAGGTTGGATAAAAAAGCAAGCCCCAACTATAAATTGTATATGGGGAAGATACTTTATATAAATGTAAAGATACTTAAGTTAATAGTAAAAAAATAACAAGATATATTATGTTAACATTAATCAAAGGAAAGATGGAGTATTTATACTAATATCAGACAAACTATGGTCCAGAGCAAGGAATCAGAGCAAGAGATAAAGAGACATTATATAAGGAGCTCAATTCATCAAAAAGATGTAAAAAGTTTAAATATGTATGTACCCATTAATAGATCTTCAAAGTATATAAAGCAAAATCTTATAGAAATGAATTAAGCAAGAAATAGGAAATTTCATAATTATAAGTAGAGAATTCAATGCTCCTTTTCAGTAAGTAATAGCACCAGTAGAGAGAAATTTACTATGGACGGAAGACTTGAACAACTGGATCAAATTGCTATTTATGGAACAGTTTACCCAATAACAGAATAAACATGTATTTCAAAAAACAAATCTCAACAAACTCAAAGGGATTTCAAACAAAATATGTTCTCTGATAATACTGGGATTAGACTACAAAATCAGTAACATAACCATATCTATCAACTCCTTCCATATTTTGAAATTAAGCAACATGCTTCTTCCCCCTACTCAGATTAATCAAGATATAATTGACATATATATACCATTAAGTAATTTTAAGGTGTCCACCATGACTTTGAAATGATTACTACAATAGGTTAGTTAACACATCCATTACCTCACGTATTTTAAAATTTTTGTGCCGAAGAACTTTTAAGATTTACTGTCTTAGCATCTTTCAGGTATGTGACACGGCACTGCCAGCCACAGCTGCCACGCCCCACATCACAGCGCCAGAACGCATTCCTTATGACTGGAAGTCTGTACGTCTTGGCTGCCTTCACCATTTCTCCTACCACCAGGCCCCTGCCTCTGGCAACCACCAATCTGTTCTGTTTCTGTAAATTTTTTTTCCTTGGATTAGGTGAGACCACACAGTGTCTCTGTCTGACTTACTTCACTTAGCGTAATGTCTTTGAGCCTCATTCATGTTGTCACAAATGGCAGGATTTCCTTCGTTTTTTAATGGCGGAATCATATTCCATTGTATATATAACCACATATTTTAAAAATCCATTCAATTGTTAATAGGTAAATAGGTCGTTCCCAACCACATGCTTCTTAATAATCAGTGGATTGCAGAAGATATCACAAGGGAAGTAAGGAAATCTTCGAAGTGACTGAAATTGAAAGTACAGCTGCGGTAGCTAGTGGGAGTGTGGCCCCTGGAACAGCTTTCAAGGGAGACCTGCTGCGAACCGTCAAGGACCTGAGCTTTACCCTGCTTGCTAGTCAGCAAGTCAGCCTAACACAGTGGGTTAAAGGCAGTGGACTTTATTTCCCTCAGCATGGCAAACAGCATGTTCATCAGCATATTACCATCAGTTTCCCTTGGCTCCAAATCACGGGGTCAAAACAGATGAGCCCAAATGGATGCCAAAGGTTGCACTGCACAAGAGCCCTGAGCTTAGAGACCAGGCATCTTTCATATTGAACAGTAAGTATAACTGCCTTTTGCTCTAGATGGAAACCTCCTCTGTCTCCTAAGGTTGCTTGCTATTCACATATCCTTTAAAAAGTGGTCAGTGCTTCATAAGAGCTGTAGAAATGAGAAAGACCTGTGGAGAATCATATCCAGCTAAGAACATACTGTGAGGAGTGACACCTTCACCTGCCACGCCTCTGGGCTTCATTGCAGCATTGACACCGAGGCTGTGCGCTCTTCCTGGGTTTCCTGGGCTGCCCCTACCTTCATTGCCAAGCACAGAAGGGAGCAGACTGGGTCATTCCTACTCCGTATGGAGCTCCACTAAGTACTCTAAGCAGTATTTACTGTGAGACTCGCCAGCAGGCTCGCTGTGCTTTTCTCAAAATTGCAATTTAGTCTGAGGCATTTCCTACCCAAACCTCCTTCCTTCCCACACCCCTTTCACAAGTGTCCATCATATTCTGAGATCTTCATACCAATTCCTATTCCTTCTTCTTTACCCTTCACAGGTGTTTTCCCCAAGAAAATGCTTGTTTACCTAATTCTATGTTGACATTTGTTTTTTGGAGAAATATTTACTTGACATAGTAAGTACTAGGAATGGTCTGAGAAAATAGGCAGTAAGACTGGGTTTGGGGATTGGATCACTTACTCCCTCGCTGGAATGTGAGGCATAAATAATCCCTGACAAAAGATGAAAAAGGATGCATTAGTTGCTTAAGATTTTACTGGTTGTGACCCTAGACCATGTTCCAGTGGGGGAACTCCTTGCTTTCCGTTTCCCTGGTGCCTCAGAAACATCTCAGTCTGAAGGTTCTCAAAGCCTTCTGCTTCCCCTCAATATTCCCCTAATAAATCTCTTGCACATGTAATTTAATTTTAAAATATTCTTCTGGGGAAACCTGAGGTGATACAACTTACCAAATTTGTGGTGTGCAGGTAAAGCCATGTTCAGAGAATGAATTATACACCTATGTTCTAAGAGAAGAAAGGTCTAAAATCAATGATATAATCTTGTACCTTAAGAAACTAGAAAAGAAAGTAAATTAAACCCAGAGTATTCAGAAGTAGTAATAAGAACAGCCAAAATTAAGGAAATAGAAAACACAAAGAATAAAAGCAAATCAATAAAACTAAGTTTTTGAAAAGATCAATAGGATCGATAAACTTCTAGTCAAACTAGTCAAGAAAAAAAAAGGACACAGTTATCAGTATCAGGAATAAAGGAAGAAATCTACAAGATTCAGAGAATAATAAGGAAATAGTCTGAACAATGCATGCCAATCAAGTAAGCAAGTTAGATGCAATGGAACAATTCTTGAAATACATGCACTACCAAAGCACACTTGTTAAGACATACTTAGCCTGAATAAGTGTGTTATCTATTAAATAAATGTAATTACTTATCCAAAAATTTCCCACAAACTCCAGACCCAGATGGCTTTGCATGTGACTGCTACCAAACTTTCAGTTTGAAAAAAATATCAAACTGACGCAAACTCCCCCAGCAAATAAAATGGGAATTCTTTTCAACTAATTTTGTGAGGCCACCATTGACCTGGAAAACTCCAGACCAATTAATGAGACTAGCTACAAAAATCCTTAATATGAATTTAGTTAATTGAATGCCACAGTATATACAAGGATAATATATCATGACCAAGTGAGGTTCATCCCAGGAATGAAAGATTGGCTTAACATTCAAAAATCAATCAAGGCAATTAACTATATCAATAGATCATATGACTATTTCAACAGTGAAAAAGTATTTGACAAAATTCAACAGCCATTCCTGATAAAAACTCTTTAAAAAGAATAGAAGGGAACTTCTTCAGTCTGATAAAGGGCATCTATGAAAAGCCTGGATCTAACACTACTGTTGATGGAGGAAGTCTGAATGTTTTTTTCTTCCTAAGATCAGGAACCTGTGGCTATCTGTTCTCACCACTGCTGTTCCACCATTGTACTGGAGTCCTAGCTGGTGTGATAAAGCAAGAAAAACACATTCAAGGAAAATGCCTTGCAAAGGAAAAAGAAAAGCTGTCTTTATTTGCAGTAATATCATTTGTATAACTAAAAAAGCCAACAAAATTTGGGGGTGGTGGGTAAAAATGAATATCATATTTTTACTTCCTCTATCTAGTTTTCTATCAATAAATATGTTGAAACTACAATTGAAAAAAACTGCAGTACAGAGAGAACTAATTTCATTGAAGATGGTAATACAAATATTTGACACATATTCTTTTCAAACCAAATAGTATAAAAGCAGCAGTGGATATAAAACATACTATCCTGCAAGGTCAAATAGTCATGAAAGTACTCCAACTAATCCTAGAAAACACCTGGTCAGAGAAGCATGGGGGAAATTACATGCAGAATGAAAAAGCGTGGTGCCTGGTTTCTTCCTCAGTTATCCATATAATTCAAGCATTACTTTTAACATATAAATAACTTAAACATATGAAGATAGAATGTTAACTGTCATAGTTTTTGTTTTATTATATAAAGAAGGAAATGAAATATAAATATAATCATGGCTGTTTGGTTCATAATTCAGCTTTTAAATACAAATTGTATAAAATTAAAGTGAAACAATGGGTAAACCTAATGACCAATCGCTGAGGTAATTTCTGGCTTTTTAACTTCAATTCTCATGTTGGCTTTGAAATAATTGTGGCTTATAAATCTTATTTGAAAAAGTTTTAAGGAAATAATGTAATTGTTATGATGTTGGGTATAACATTACATATTTTGACACCAAGAACTTTCTATCTTGGAATTTTATTGCAGTTAAGTAAAACTGCTGTGAAGATTATCTCACATTCTAAAGATTGTAAAGAAATTTTGACCTTATTCTTACTTTACAACTAGTAAATAGCTTGCAGTGTTTTACTATAATTTTTCATATTCAGGAGATTGGCTGTTCGTTTTCTAAGAACTAAGTCAACTGCAACATGTAGTGTTTTCCTATTATTTTGGGAAACTAAATGTAAAGAAAGCACTCTCACCATTCCAACCACCTGTTATGGGTGTCTGCCCATGTAAATGCCGCCATCTCCATCGCTGTGAGTGAGGACTACTGTGCAGCAGGGAGGGTGTGCAGGCTGTGAGTTGTAGTTGAGCCTGTGTCCTGACTTTTGTGTCTATGGACATTTCAAGTTTTGGGGCCTCAGTTATCCTAGCAGTAAAATGTAAATAATAATAATTCTCCCATAAATCTCAGATATTAAATATGTGGAAATTACTTAATCTATTTAAATTATCATTAAGAGGGCCATTTAAATTTGACAAAATCTTTACGCTCTCCATCCTCAGTCATGGGTCTGTATGGTCACAAGAGGGAGAGTGTAGTAGCAGAAAGGGTGCCTTTCTTGGAATCAGACAGACCTAATCTGAATCCTGGCTCTATTGTGTACCAGCTGCAAAATCTCAGGCAAATTACTCAGCTTTTTTGAGTTAATCTATAAAATAAAATCAACAACTTCTTTTGGAGTTTTGGGTATTAGAGTTACTATACGATGTAGCTGGTGCAGTATATATGCCTAATAAAGGTGCACTTACTGTTTGGTGCATCATCTTTCCTCTTTGCTTCAGAACATTTCAGAGCTACAGGAACAGAGTGAAGACTATCTACTTCATTACATGCTCTGAATTTAGGGTGGAGTATGGAGGCAGCATCTGTAGGAATTCCGCCTCCTCAGAGTAGCACAGTGATATCTGGATGATGGAACAGTATCTTTAACCCTCTATTTTCTCACCTGTAAAAGTGGATAATACCACCATCTTCCCAGGTTGGCAGGGAACAATATATATGTATGTATCAATCACTTAGTACTGTGCCTGGTATATAGTGAATGTTTGATAAACATGTCATTGTTTTTACTGAACTTGGTAAAGATAGCACATTTTTTATTTTACCACTGCCCATTAAACTTGCTCAGTGAATTAATTCTTTTTCCTGCATCAGGTCTCTGACACACCCCATAGCTTTTCTCATTTTTTAATCGTAAGAACAAATTTCATCTGAGCAGTGTAAGCATCTGTCTGGTATGAGCAAAATTTTAAATTCACTCAACTCCCCTCTCGCAGTTCAGTGCGGGAAGCCTCCACTGAAGGAAGGCCTTTTCCCTTGTTTCATTTTTGTCCCCTCCTCCCGCACCCCACCCCTCCTCCCGCACCCTGTTGCCTGTCTGGTAGCCAGTGTTTGTGAGCCCAGGGAAAGAAGGCATTAGGGGGAAAAGCACTGTGTTGCACAGCTGCTTTCTCAGGACAGCACTTTTGTGTTTCTTAGAGACCCCCCCCGCCCTCCCCAGGGCATCATTGGCCATCTTCCATTCTCCCTCTACCTGTTGGTACGCTGGCTTCTACCTCTCACGTGTTACCTCTGTTGGGATCTCTTTGTTCTCCAGAAAAGTACTCCTCTTGAGGAGAATCCATCTAAAAATGACCCCAGGCTTGCATTTTCCTGAAGAATAGATAGGCTTCGGAAAATTCATGTTTCCATGTCCCAGTCTGTAGAAATACTCACCAAACTCCGGAGAGTGATGCCCTTGTAGCTCCTCTGGCAGTTGATGCTAATCCTCCCCTGCAGGGAGGGGCAGGCTAGGGTAGTGAAGCCAACTACCACCCCCAAACTCACTTCCTCTTGACCTCCTTACTTGGCACACTCTTCTTCCCTTAGCTTGTCTTGGGAGGGAAGCCCAACACCTAAAGACTCTCTCCAAAGTTCTCTTCTCCTCTCTTACAAGATTGCAGGGGGTAATCCAAAACTGGTAGAGCCTGTTTCACAATCCAGTAGCATGTTTTTCATATAAACTCTCAATTTAAGATCTGGAAAATTTTGTGCCTATTGCATTGTTCTCAGACTTTGAGGGTCAACCTAAGGCAGAGTAATTCGATTTTAACATTTTGTTAGAGATACTGAACATGATAACTCAAGTTAAAGTTGATTGCCTCATGTCCAGACATAGCACCATTCTTTTTTTTCTGCTGCATGAGCAATTAATTTTATTAATAATAAAAAAAGAATCAGCAATAGGGTTAGTTAAATACTGTCAATTTTTTCCCAGTTTTATTGAGAAATAATTGACATACATCACTGTATAAGTTTAAGGTGTACAGTGTGGTTTTATTTACATATATTGTGAAATGATTACCACAGTAGGTTTACTAAACATCCATCATCTCACATAGATAAAATAAGAAGAAAAAATTTTCACCATTGATGAGAACTCTTAGGGTATATACTCTCTTAACAGCTTTCCTATATATCATACAGTACTGTTAGTTATAGTCATTTTGAGTACATTACATCCCTAGAACTTACTTATCTTATAACTGGAAGTTTGTAGTCATTTTGAGTACATTACATCCCTAGAACTTACTTATCTTATAACTGGAAGTTTGTATTTACTGACCACCTTCCTTCAATTCGCACACCCCAATCCAACTCCCTCCATCTCTTGTAATCAGAAATCGTCTTTCTCTGAGTGAATTTTACTCAGCATAATGCCTTCAGGGTCCATGCAGGTTGTCACAAATAGTAGGATGTCCTCATTTTTTATGGCTCAGTAAAATTCCTTTATATGTATATACCGTAGTTTCTTTATCCATTCATCCATGGATGGACACTTGGGTTATTTCCACATGTTGGTTATTGTAAATAATGCTGGTATGAACATGGGGGTGAATATACCTTTTTGAGTTAAGTTTTTTTGTTTCCTTTAGATATATTCCCAGAAGTGGAATGTGGTTGGATCATATGGTAGGTCTGTTTTTAGTTTTTGAGGACCCTCCAGATTGTTTTCCACAGTGGCTACACCAGTTTACATCTCTGCCAACAGGGCACAAGGGTCTTTCCTCCCCACCCACAGCAGCATTTGTCAGGTCTTGTCTCTTTGATAGCAGCCATTATAACAGGCTTGAGGTGGCATCTTACTGTGGTTTGATTGCATTTCCCTGATGACTAGTGATGTGGAGCATCTGTTTCTATACCTGCTGGCTGTTCATATATCTTATTTGGAAAAATGTCTATTCAGGTCCTATGTCCATTTTTTAATTGGATTTTATTTTTTTCTACTGAGTTGTATTTTATCAACCCCTTATCAGATATGTGATTTGCAAGCATTTCAACTTATTCTGTGGGTTGTCTTTTTAATTTGTTGATGGTGTCCTTTGCTGTGCAGAAGCTTTTTAGTTTGATGTCATCCCACTTTCTTATTTTTGATTTTGTTGTTTGTGCTTTAGGTGTAATTGTATTATAATCAATATCAAGACCCAAGTAGAGGAACTTTTTTCCTATGTTTTTCTCTAAGAGTTTCATGGTTTTGGGTCTTACATTTAAGTCTTTAATCCACTGTGAGTTAATTTTTGTAAGCAACATTCTTTATTCAAAGAAATACAATGCCAAAATCCAGAGAAGAGAAAAATCATTAAACTGTAATTTAAAACTTCAAAATTTTGGTCTCACCTAATAATTACAAACTTGGGATTACATTGCAATAATTGTGTTACCATTCTTACTATCTAACATATTAACAGTTATGAGAATATAATTAAATCAGTTGATTTTTTTTGGTGTATATCAAGGAATTTTGCAAGGATGATAGAATTAGAAAGGATGAATAAATATGACTTCAATTAATGCAGAGCCTAAAGTTGTATTATCAGTCTTTAGCTTTTTTAAAATGATACAGAGTGGTTTCTCTTTGATCACATAGGTTTATTTAAAAAACCAATTCTCTATAAAAAATTCAAAAGCCTTTTTGTTTGCTGTGATGGGCTATGCCATGAAGACACCTTGTGAACTTTCACCTGATGTGGACATGGTTATAGAGTTATGATACTCGCTTCTAGAAAATTTATTTCTGAATGGATAAATTCCTTTAAAAAATTAACCATCAGACAAGGAAAAGCATTACTGTCTTTGCAAATCTATACAGTCGAACATATTTTGTGTTCTAATCATTCTAAGGAGAAATTCATACATTAGTCAAGGATGATTGGAGCAAACCTGACAAAATGAATGCCAGAGGCGGCAGAGATCTTGGCAAGGACAGGAACAGGTGGTTAGGAGCTTGACTTTCAGGATGGCTACATATTAGAATTTGGGGAGGGGGAAAGAAGATCAGCTATGAAAAACATTAAAGCTAAAGAACTGAGGTGAAACTAGATCATACAGTCTTGTTAACAAATTCAGGAACAGTAGATAGGCAGTTAAGAATTCTAAGTTACGTGTCTTGACTTCCTTCCTAGATTGTAAATCCCCTGATGGTCCATTTTTACATGCTTTCAGTGATATAAGCATTTTGTCCAGTGATGTGCACAAAGTAGGTGCTAAAAAATATGCTCATTAATGATAATGAGGAAGATTTGCTCCTAGAACATTAATTTTGTGAAAGCACGTAACTAAAAGTAGTCCTCTATGAGCTATGGATTTTAGGTTAAGAGAATATAATATATACACTTTTTAAAAATGTTTTTTTAATATGTGAGAATTTAGGGAAACATAAGGGCGGCATGAATGGAAAACACACTGACTTACAAGTTAGACAGACGTCTCAGTCATCTTAGTCAATGAAGTAATCATAGGTAAAGGTAATACTTCATTTCAAGCTGCTGCAGAAATTAGGAAGCAAATGAGAGCAGTGAACCATGATTCCCTAAACTGTGAGATTCTGCACATGCATCAATTTATCAATATTTTTGTTTCACAACCTAATAAAATGTTTTACATTCATAATGACATTTGTTCAAATAAGGGAAAAAATTCATTTTTTTTTCCTGATTATAAAATAATGCATACAACTCAAATTGTAATTTTTTTCCAAAATGTAATCCTAGTTTATTTTTCCTATGGTTAGAAAGTTGTAAAATGTTGAATAAAGCTCATGCAAATCCTCTGTGGAAGAAAAGACAATGAGATCAGCTACTAGTGGGTGAGCACAAAGCAGGGAAGATGGCATGGGACAGGGCTGTTTGCACTTAGTGAGGGAACTGATTTAAGATGACTAAACCTAGAGGTCCTCTGGAAATGTTAGCAGCAGTGTTTCTAAATTTTGTTTTGAGAACATTTAGCTGGGAAAATTTTAAAGTAATTTCTGCAATTAAAATTTATGTGTTATTAGTTTAATATTAGCAGAGATAATTAAAGGTAGAAAATAGAGTGTGTGCTTATTTCTTAGAGGATAAAAACAACCATTAAATACAGTTTTATGCTCAAGAAAAAAAAGGGAGAGAAATTCCTAACTGGACTCTCACTTATTCTTCACCAAAGCTCTAGAAAAAAAATATCTTAATGAAAAAACAAAAGCAGGACTCATCTATCACGTGGCTCAGGGACTGCCAAGAGATTCCATGCCCCCTTTAGGAGCCGCCCTTGCGCATCTCCTCCCCATCAACCTGCTGGGATGGTAGATGGAAGGTGGGGCAGGAACCCAGGCCCACGAGGGCAGCCTATGCAAGGGACCCGTCCCCAGGGTTCTGCGACTGTCAGCTTGAGATGCTCCCCTTAGAGGGGCCTCACCTAACTGCCTGCTGTGGACTGAACTGCATCCTCCAAAAAGATTGAAATCGTAATCCTCTAAGTGAGAGATCTGGGGACCGAGACACGGGGAAGCCCCTATGACCGCAGAGGCAGAGACTGGAGTGAGAGCTGCGCACCGAGGGCACCTAGGATTGTGGGCAGCCACCAGCAGCTGTGAGACGCACGAAAAAAGCCCCTGTCGCTTCACTTTGAAATGAACTACGAAGTCAAACCTCTCCCTCAAGGTTGCCCTCTAACCAGTCCTTTCTGAGTTTCGGCAATTTCGCCTAGAGCCCCCTGGAAACTACAGGAAAGGACACTCCATTCCCGAGGCAGTTTTGAAGCCCACAGCCTCCCTGACACCTGCAAGTCTGTTGGGAGACACTGACCCTGGGGGTCCCCTGTACAAGCTCTCACACGGAGATGGTCTTGGGGTGCCATCTTCCAGGCTGCCAGCTTTCTGACTGAAGCAACCTTTCCTTTTTCCCAACACCTGTCTTTCCAGTTTTGCCTTTCATGCAAGGAACAGCTGAACCCTGGCTACAGCTGGGTACTACAGCAGGGAGGGGGCAGTGAGCGATACTAAGGATCCTGCTCACACCCTGATTTCAGACCTGGCTTCCAAAACTGAGAGAGAATAAATTTCTGTTGATTCAAGCCACCCGGTTTGTTGTTATTTGTTAGGGCAGCTCTAGGGAACTAATATATCCCAGATAAGGCCTGTTCTCTGTGATAAGCCTCCGTGAGCTTCTCTTCTTTTTCCTCAAAGCCCTTTTAAAATTAAAGTGAATGAATAAATGTGTAGTTGTTTTAAATGTCCTTCTTGCTTGCCAGAATGTAAGCAGGACATTCTGAAGAGAGGGACCATGCATGTTTTGTTTTCTCCTGTGCCCTCAGCCCCACTACATTGCCTGAAATAAACAGGTGCTCAATAAATGTTTCTTTAATGCAAAAATGAACTTACTTGCTGTGTTACCTCTTAAATGCATATGGATCATAACTCCATTTAATTCTGAGGACTCAGTTTCTGTGTGAGTTAGAAATCTTTTAGGTACATGCAATGGAAAACAAACTCAAACAGCTAAAACAGACAAATGAACGAAAGAGTTAGACACTGGCTTTATCCTAAAAGTCCTATGGCACAGCTAGCTCCCGGTGAGGGCTGAGTGGGCCAACTGTCCAGCCAGTATCGCCACGGCCTGGTTTCTCTTTGCTCTCAGTTCCGATCCACTCCTGTCAGCTTTGCCCTCAGGCCACAGGGCGGCTCCCCTCCTGTCACAGAATGTCTGTGCAAGACTTATATTTTCAAACGATACCATCTGAAAATAGATCAATTACCATAGCTTTGGACATGTCATGGGACTTTTCCTCTTTGTTGGTCCAGAATGGGAAAAATTTCCATTCTTGAACCAATTACAGGGCTCAGTTCAAGGCTGCACGTGGGGGTCAATTCCATCCCCGCCACATGGCTAAGGATTTGGCGGGCATGAACTTTCCAAGGAAAATCTAAGTACTGTTGGAAGGGAATAGAAGGAATGGATGTCAGGGTGGCAACCAGTTAATTTGCAGCAATTTACTGTAACACTGGTCACAATAAAATCTAGGGTTACAAATATCTAGCTATATTCATGAGAAATTTTGCACAACAGAATTAACCAGGTGATTATCAGAATTAGCTTTAAAACGAACAAAAGTATTTGAATAAATGAATGCAAAGTCCATGTTCTATGTGTGGTTTTAGGATGCCTACTCAATTGATTTAAATTGTCCTGTTACTTTATATTTTACATATGATGTGAAGAGTACAATAACGTAATTTTCATTCCTAGTATTTGTATGGCTCTCCTTGCCTACTTAGTATAAAATCATGAACCTAGAAGGAGATAAATCACTAATGATTACAGTCACTGCTATCATGGAATTCAGTATGAAAATTTCATTGATACTCTTTAAATGACTCATAATCATAATTCTGTTCCTTAAATGGAACTTTAAGAAATGCCTGACATTAGATGATATAAAAATATTGATGAAACTGAGAGGTAAAGCCCCTTCTATATATACATGCCAGGACACTGCATGATGTGTTAGTAAGAAATTTAGATTATTTGACCAAATCTGAACCTTGGGTATTTTTTACTTATATACAGATTAGAGTAGACAGTTATCTTAGACTCACTGTAGGCATTGGCTTGCAAAAGTATAATGATCCAGTTAATATTTACTACTTACACAAATACACAAAAACAGCTTGAATGCCAGTGATTTACAGGATGCTGTAGTCTACTAAAAATGTTCATTGAGCTTGCTTTATTCTGTCTAGTTGCTTTTCTCACATCTATTAAAAAGAAGTAAACAGGCAGAATTCATATGCATGCGTAGCACCCTTCTAGGAAGAGAGAGACAGGGGGCTTAATTTGGCAAACGTGAGCATCGGTTTCTCTTTCCTGAGGCCTTCATAGACGTCCCTACAACCTGAGTGAAATATTTTGAAGAACACCCTGTGCTCCATTATTTTATGTTCACTGAATAGATTTTTCTAATTAACTTCCTAAATGTCTGCTCTGTAGGAAAAGATTTGCCCTGGCTCGTGAGCAAAAGTACTGATGTGCATTCCAATTTAAATTAATAAACTGGCATTCTGGTTTTCTATTCAGCGTCTCGTGAATTTGACAAATCTGACTCTTCTCAGTTCAGGGAAGTGATGAAACTGCATTTCTGGAGCAGCCCTGGGGGGTCCAAATATGGCACACAGTGGCTGCTCCACAGTGTGGCTCTTCCGCAAGGACTGCCTGAATGTGCTGCTGCCTCCTTCTTTAGTTGTACGGGTTGGGATAATGAACGCAAAGAAGGTGCAAGGACCAAGGGCAGGCCGCCCCAAGACGTGTCATTGTGACACGCACATTATTTTGAGCTGAAAAACTACCAAGGCCGAAAGACTGCAGAAGATACTTCGTCCTCCACACACCCCGGCCACAAATACAAATTTAAACGGGGCACCTGCTCCGGAGGAGAGCTATCACCATAAGTTATATTATCATGTAAACTAGGGGTGGTAAACTTCAAGTGGCTAAGTATGTTAAAATTTTCTCTGTGAGCCATTGTTTCTGTGTGGGGCCATCAAGCATTTTGTTTACCAAACATTTACTCTTTTCAGGTTCCTGTGAATTCCCTTTTCCTTTGTGGTCTCAGATCCATACCCCCTTTATCCTTGGTTCAGGATGACATATTTTCCTCATTCTCCCCAGATTCTTTGGAACCCAGGTCTATGGCTTCCCCATAGGTACGTAATTAAATTTTGTTTTTTCTCTCCTGTTAATCTGTCTCACGTCAGTCTGACTCTTAGACCAGCTAGAAGGACTTCAAGAGGTCGAGGATATTTATTCCTCCCCAACAAAGGGTATTCGGAGGGGAAGGGCAATCACCACTTCATAAGGAAAAGTGAAGAAGGGAATGCCGTGTTACAAACAAGCTCAGGCTCTACTCAGGATTCCTGAACGTCAAACATTCTACTGGAACTAGATAAATAAAGCAGCACAACCATAGCACATCCACCTGGGTCTTTACCTGAAGAGTGTAGTTAATTAGTTTTGAGTCTAAGCTCAAGATTTTGTGTTAATTTGAAAGAAATAAACATTTACTTATGTTTCCAACTCACCATATTTAGAAGATTTGTTTTTTTTTTTAACTTTCTAGGCAATTTGTATTCCAAATTAGGTGGAAAAAAGCATATGGATTAAATAAAATGATAAATAAATACATATGTAATATTACTTCTAAGGGTTCAGAAAATTGTAACATTTGTTTTAAACAGTCATGGTAAAGCTGCACAATGAGAGGCACTTATGGGCAAACAAAAATGCCCATTTCTACTGCTCTTGTTTGAACTATTAAGGCAGTGAACAGTGAATATCCTATGTGATTCTATATTCTTCCTGTTCACCTGTGCACCCAACAGTTATGTACCTACATACAAGGACAGCAAGATGGTCAAGTCTGACCTCACAGAGACAGGCAACTATATAATGGATTACTAGAAGGTATGATAAGGGGTCACCATGCATCATGTGGGCCTTCTGCTAGTTAGTTTGTTGGTTAAAGCAGCAGTTATCAACTATTTTTCTTCCATAAGCCTCCTGACAGATGACACTTCCAGTAAGATACCATGAATATGGACAACAGTCAAGACATTCCAGGCTGCTAACCATTCTTTTCTCATCAAAAAGTACATTGGAATCTAAGAGATGGGAATAATACATAGGAATAAAATTGAATTAGCATGGATGTAAATAAAAATAGCTTAAAAGTATATCTGACTTTCTTGTTCTGAACTTCAAAATTGATCACAGCACACTATTTTCTTAGGACCATTTAGATACAGAACATCAACCTACCTACCTGTTGGTGTTTGATACTTTAAACAACTGGCTTTTGGGGGAAAATATGTGTAAGTATGACAAAAGGGAATATCTTTTATATATGAAGCAATCATTTAAGTTGGCAATAAAGTTCTCAAAGAAATTGGAATAATAGCATGAGTAGATTATGCATAGATGAATAAATCCAATGACTAATAAATGCATGAGCAAATATTAAGTCCCAATTGCAACTAAAATATGCAAATGAAAATAACTAGGTACCAGATTCTATCTTTTGCATATCAAATGATGAAAAACTAAAGAAAAATAATACCTATCATTGACTAGGGACTGTGATATACTTTTCATACCTTTCCTAGTTCATTGCTTTTAAGAACTTTTAATTTTAAGGAAAATTATTAGGAAAATAATTTTGGCTTCATGGATATCTGAAAGGTGATTTTAAAAATGAGAATATTGCAGATAAAATTGAAACTACCTCTTCCAGTCTAAAAGCTATTGTCATTCTTCCTTTCTAGAAATGACTGCTATTCTCAATGGGTGTGCAGCCTCACCACGCAGCTTGTATGCTTGCACGTCTCGACCAACATTACGGTCGTTTCAGACATTTACCTGAATTGTATCTTGGACGTGACATGGATCACGAATGTCCTCTTCTCCCGCCATCAGCACGTCTTGCGGTCGCTCCCTGTTGGTATATGTAGACACTCGGTTACAGTTTGTACAATATCCCGCCGTGCAGCTCTTCCAGCTCATAACCGTGTGCGTGACTCTTTGCAGCGCTGCCCGCGGCCCACGGCCCCGCCCGACCCCTGGGAGGGTCCCGCGCGCGGGACGGGGCGGGGCGGGGGCGACGCCCGCGGACAGAGGCGGCGCGGGCGGAGTGCGAAGGGCGATGGCGCCTCAGTGGCGGGCGGCCCCCTGAGGAGCAGCCCTCGGGCGCCGCGCACGCTCCTCCCGCCGCAAGGTCCGGCAGGAAGCCCGCGGGCCCGCGCGGCAAGGGGAGCGTCGGCAGCGCGAAGCTCCGCCCGGTTCCCTGGGGGCCGCCCGCCCGGCCCCGCCCGGCCCCGCCCCCGCCCCCGCCCGAAGGCGGCCCGTGGGACACGGAGGTGGCCTCCTGGCGACGGGCCGTGTGGGGGGCGCGCCTCACGTCTCCACGCGCGGAGCCGGCGGACGGCGTGGCGCACCCCAGCGCGCCCTCAGCTCACCCGCGGCGGGTCTCTGTCGGGTGTCCCGGGACGTGGCCGCGCCGCGGGAGCCCGTCGGGGGCGCCTCGCCCCAGCTCCCACCCTCGGTGGGTGCGGAGTCGGCCGAGGGGCCGAGGACGCGCTCCGGCCGCCGCGCACGGACGCTCGCCGCCAGCGGGGGCTGAGGGAGGCCCCGCTTCCCGACCCGGGGAAGGGCCGACTCGCCCACACCTTCTGGGGGATTCCCTCTGACCTGGCGATGGGTTCCTGTTTGTTCACAGATGGGGAGCAGCGCCTGTTCACAGACGTGCCGAGCAGCTTGCCGCCCTTATCTGGCTCCAGTCATCCGAAGCTTGCGTGCCTCTGGAAGTTTTATTTCCACTCTGACCCCAAGCCGGCAGGCAGGTATGGAATTCTATATTCAGTGCCTGAGAAGGCAGAACCGTTTCTAATGGCTAATTTCATTTAGTCCCAAGTGCGCGGTTTCTGCCTTTGTCACCAAAGAACCATGTCAGCATATGGGGAAAAACCGGAACCGCTGATGGTCTGTGATCCAATACAAAAATTAACTGCTTCCTGTTAACAGAATATAAAATTTCTTGTTAAAAATTTTCATACACTGGAGGGAAAAGACTCTCATGTTCATATTTTCCTAAACAGTGAAGTGGTAAATTATTAGTTGTCTGTGCTTTATTTATTCTTCGTAAAAGATATGTACGGTTTGTGGGAGCTTTTAGAAGGCAGTTAACTTCGTCAATTCTTATAATACACAATTCAGAAACCCCTAAGACTCAAATTAGAGTAAATAGCTATGGTAACTTTCAAAAAAATCTAATAACTTGGTTTACTATTAGTTTCTAATAAATAGTTTAAAACTATACCAAGTTCTCAAAGCTGTTTTCCTGATTGCATTCTGCAAGACTCATTTAAAAGGAGATAAAAGCCTGCCCAATCTCCTTAAAATATGAAAGTTGGGAAAATAAATGTATTTTTGAAGATTTCTAATAATTGGAATAAAAAACTTACAGGATGAAGTCAACGAATTTAAGTAAAAATGTAACTTTTACATTTGTAACACTGAGTAGTCAAGCAATTTATTCCTGTCTGCACACATTTTTCTGCTGAACTGTATCATACTTTTAGACAGAAAAGAGCCAATGAAATAAAGTATTGTTTAAATAAGTAAATAAGCTGTTTTCTGTGTTAATAAATCTTACATAAGTGAAAGCATGGAATGGGAGGGCATACATAAGCAAGACTCAGTACCAGACTTCCTCTAGGCCCTCCAAACACTTCCTTCCCAAGAGCTAGAAATTAAAATAAAAATAGCTGTTAAAACTACATGAAAACAGCTATGAAATTATAAAACATAAATTGTGCTTTTGTTGTGCAGTAATGTAAAAATCAGGAATATTCTAATTAGTCAGAAAAAAAATCACAGAAAAGATACAAGCACCTTTACCTGGAAGGATCCACTCCCACCGCAACCAAGTAACAAGTACCCCCACTCCTAGTATTTTAATTATCTATGTGTGTTTCACAGTTAATTTCAGAATTTTTGTCAATGCAATGACTTAACTGCAATAATTGAAATGACAAAAAATGTATACATTGTGACTTGATGCTCTGAAGAAATAGGTATCTTTATATCTGGCCATCCATCAACTGTCTATTTCTATCAGTCTCTGTCTTAAGAGGTGGTAAAGGATAATAATTAAGAACATGAATCTGAGCCCTGCACTTACTCACTGTGAAACCTAGTATAAGTTTCTTATCCATTCTGAACCTCAGTTTCCTCATCTGTAAAATGGGGATAATATTAGTATCTATTGCCTAGTTTTTTCCTGGGGATTACTGTATTAATACATGGAAAATGCTTAGAAAAGTGGCACATGGTAAACATTGTGACAGTCTTTGCTTTTGTCATCTATGTGTTCATAATATATAAGTTTTATTTTTTAAAAAGCTAGCCTCTTCAAGAAAGAGAGTGCTGGGAAAAGGAAGGGAGAAGAGTGAAGTAAAGAAAAAGATCTTTGATTGTGAGGGATATAGGTGGCCAGATGGAAAGGTTCAGCTCAGGAATCAGCCACTGTGTTGATCACCAGGTTAAGTTCAACTGATCTGGACATACATGTCTCACCCACAGGAATCTGGGCTTGCTTTAGGACCTAGGAGAGAATTGGGCACAACTCCTGGTCTGCTCTTCAGTGAGTTTTACCAAGTAGGTTCCTTTATGAGGAAGCTCTCAGTTTTTCAGAGCTGCACCAACGTTGGTCCAACACTCAGGTTTTGTACTTGGAGGCTCAAATGTGTCTTACGTGTGTCTTGTCCAAAGGCAAGAGCCACACTGTCCATGTCAGTCTTATGAAATAAAAAAGTACTTTTCCCACCTGCCTTCCCATTGTTCTAACATGGTTAGTACAGAATTTGGGAGGAAAGGGATGAAATTTATTGAGCCCTTTCAGACCCTAAGTCATACTCTTCCCTATTCTTTCACAAAAATATCAAAAGAACAAGGAATCATAATTTCTAGGCAGACGTTTTTTCACAACAACTTTGAAAACATTGTGTATTATTTCTTTTATTGCGAGAGAGAGAGGCCAAGATTTTACTATACTTGAGAGTGACACTTCACCAACCCCTGTGGATTCCCACAGGAGACATGTATGCCATTAGTTGCATTGTAAGAATTAAAAATTCAAGTATACAGAGGGAAATATGAACCTAACATTTTTTCGAAGTGATGATCTATCCAGATTGAGTAAGTGCATTCTTTAGGCACACATAAGAGTACTTCACGTACTTGGTAGATGCGCCATATAAACTGTATGATTATATCAGGGAAATAGCATAGAATGTGCTAGGAGCTCTGACCTGGGGAGGCTAGATGGAGCTCTTCTGGAAGGACTCAGAGGTAGTTTCTTCTTCCGATATATAATGAGAAGAATAGATAAGATTGTTTAACACCAGCTGAGAATAGGCTGGTAACAGATGGAAGATAAATTTATGTATAAACTTGAGAGATATCTCAAGGTGAGAGAAGATTATAAAGAATAGTGAATTTTGTATGTATGAGTCTAAAAACAGTTCAGTTTACCATCATGGTTATTTGTCATTGTTTAGGTTTACCTTTTTCTCATCATATAATTATGAGTAGCAATTGTTATATTTTATGCATATGTGCTTCTGTGATTATACTGTTTATTTTTATGGGAATAAAACTCAAAAAAGTGAGTGGTATATCACATTCTTGTCCATCTCAGTATCCAAGCCTGATCTACTAAAATTACACCATTTGATACTTCCTGTGTGTAAGATATTGATCTAAATACTTTACCTCATTTGATCCTCACAGTAATCATTGTAGATCATTACCAATATTGCAAAACCCCATTTTGCAAATGAAGAAATTTATTTTTAGAGAGGCTAACAGATTTGCAAAGGCCATACTGTTCTTGTGCAGGGACATTGAGTTTTAAAGACCAGTGTGATTAAACACTACTCGAAACTCTCTCAGCTAGGCCTAACTGCTGTAACAGAAACAGGTTAGCAGAAACCACTTAAGGAGGCCTAATGATTGTAATCCTGATAAAAGAAAGAGAGAAACTATACCAGCGATAGATTCTGGATATACCTTGTCGAAAAAAATTACAAGAATGGGAGCTACTAACATTAATAAAATACAGCACGACCTAAAAAAAATTCAATGCAAAATCAGACATGATATATTACCACTTATGGTGTGTTTTTTCTTCACAAGAAAGAGGCCATATCGTGCAAGGCAGGATGCTCAGAATGGCAGAGTAGTAAGTTTGGCAGACCCCTCGGTTTACCGTTTAACTAGATATGATTATTAAAGAAACTAGTCATTTAAAGTCTCTGGAAATTACTTTAAGGACTCCAGCAAATGGAGAAGCAGCCATTCAAGAATCTCTAAAAATCACTGTAAAAACAGAGTCTGTGGCATTTAAGCTGCAACTTTCTCCTCTGCCTTTGTCCCCATCTTACAGAGACCCCCTTCTCTGAAGCTATGCTATGGATGAGCAAAGGCAAAGTATTGAAAGCCTGAGATACTGAGAAAATCTTGAAAGTAGTAAGAGGAAAACAATGTGCCATATATAAGGAAGCTCTTGTAAGATCAAAAGCTATTTCCTCATCAGAAACAATAAAGTTCAGAAGCAAGTCAGGTGACATATTCAAAGTGCTGAAAGTAAAAACTATATTTATCAACCAAAGCTATATATATCCATAATAACTTTTTTTAAATGTGTTGGTTTTTTCTTAAACCAGAAAATGACGTATTCGTATCCTATTAAAACAGATCATAATTAATCTCAATTTTATTGGTCGACCAAAAGTTCAGACAAAATAGAAAAGAAATTTATTATGCATTCAGGTGCTAATTAATATTATTGTTATGGATATTTGCAAACATCTGAGTATTTGAATTTTATATTTTTCAATTCTATATTTGGCATTATATAGTCACCCTTAAGTGTTAGGATGTTTGAGTGAGTATAAATTAATTCTTTTCCCTTTAATTAGAGATAGAAAGGGCTCATTGATACGTCTAATATGACACAATACTTTTTATATGACTATGTCACTTATATTTATTTAAAATATGCATATGGGAATAATAAAGATTTTAATTAGTTTGGTTCCTTCAATAAAAAAGGTAGTATCTATATTAACGCCTTGTTTTAATGATTGAGTTTAAAGATTTTGAATGTTTCCTCTAACCACTGAATAAAGGATGCATATGTTTAAGCTGTTGTTTAGGGTTTCTAAGTTAGCACCTATACTCAGCTAACCAAATTTCTGAAGTTAAAAAAAAATACTTAGGTGAGGGAGTGAAATAGGTGAAGGGGATAAAGAGGCACAAAATCTCAGTCATAACATAAATTAATCATGGGGTTGAAAGTACAGCGTAGAGAATATAGTCAATAGTTCTGTAACATCTTTCTGTATTGGCAGACAGTAACCGCACTAGTTGAGGTGAGCATCAAATGTATATTATGCAAAATATTTATGCATTAATGTAAATGTATATTATTCAACTGTCAAATAACTGTGTGTATACTTAAAACCAATATAGTTTATCAACTATAATAAAAATCTTTTAAAAATACTTAGAGTACTTATTATAGGCACATTTTTTGGGTGGATTTTCAGAAGTTACCAATTTTCCCTGCAACTACTCTCTGGATCTCAAAAGAAAAAGACTATCCTTAGTGATTCCAAATACTGTCACAGACCAGTATAAGTTGAAAATGTTTTTATTGATCCATAGTGATATGAACACAGTAAGGATAAGTTAGGAAATTTTGCTAATAACTAAATTCAATTACTTATTCCAAATCATAGTTTTAAATTAAATTTATTTTATTAAATGATAGTAATAAGCTAGGGTCTCCAGTTTTTCTCTTTAAATATTTTCTAGCCTAAGAAAATACAAAAAATTGAGGACCATTGGTTTATAAAATTACAAACCACAAAACCACACAAAACAACAATTGCTTTGCATTCAGTTAATCAGAAGGGGACACACAATATACTAAAAGACACATCTTTTTTATTAATAGTCAATTACATTTTAGTCCTGAAACTGATACCACAGAAAAAGCTTATGTAATAACAAATATCCAAGGATATACTTCAGTAAAAGTTCACTTAAACTTTCACCGTGATGGGAAAAATGGACACCTAACACTAAACACTGATCTTTCTCAGTTTTGTGAGGAAGTAAAAGACAACAGTGACAACAGTAGTTAATGAAACATACAATGATGTTGGCACCGTGTAGACGTAGATTGAAGCTGAAAAAGTCTTAAAGTTGACAATATGAATGTGACATTATGGAATTTATTTTACCTTTTTAATTGTACTAGTGCTTCAGAGCTCAATTTCCAGTTGTACCTATTCCTGAAGAATGAAAATGGCGTCTTTGGTAGTGTTAAAATCTCTATTTTCTGTCCTGCCCCCTGGCCCCGGCCCCCATCCCCAACCTGTTCTGAGCATTTGTTGCTTCCACGTGACCCGAGAAGCCCCTCGGCAGGGCAGTAAGCTGGGGAGGAACTGACTCACCCTCTTCTCCCGTGGCCTGGGCCGCTTTCGGTGTCTTTGCGTGGCTTCTGCTGACTGGTTGCTCTTTGCTGACTCACAGCACCTGGGCACGGCTTTCTCCTGGTCGTCTTCTAATATCTATTTCATCACAAACTTTTAAGATAAACTTTTGTGCGTTACTGTTCTTTAATCACCACATCCTTGGTGGGCAAATTTCTTAAGCTGACCACTTAATAAACCATTATAGAATCTATAGACCAGCTTTCTTGAGTAAGGTGATCATCCTACTTCGATCTGCAGTGGCCAGAGAAGAGTGGTCTTGTGGAACAGGTGATCACAACTCATAACCCTTACACAACAGGCACAGTCTGAATGTATACCTTGTAAGACAGAGTAATAGTGGGGCTGCCGGTGAAAACATTAATGGTGGTTGCGGACATCAGGCAATTAACCTACCCAGCAGAGCAGGGGAATATAAGGGGCTTTTCTAGCTTCTAGTAAGTTGTGGTTAGTGCTTTGTTTACTTATATTACCCAATTCAACCTAATTTATATTAACTAATTCATTTTGATCCTATAAAATAGGAATTATTCTCTGTATTTTATAGATGAGGAAGCTAAAGCTCAGAGAAGTTGCCCAGTCATACAGCTGTCAAAAGTTAGAAGTAATCTAGATTCATATTTAATCTCTATATCTCCAAAGCTTCCCTGTACCCACCATATTCCTCAGCATTACATTTTAGGATTTAGAGGTAATTTGAATTTAACAGTATTCCTAACTTATATTGATTAAAGAATTGGCTGTGGAAAAGTCTACATTTCAGTTATATGAGAAGAGGTCTTTATATGAAATAGATATTTTTCTCTGGAATACAATTTTTTCAACTGTATAGTTGGTTATTAGCATGGTCCAACTATACACATGGACCAGGAGCCATTGTATGACATCTGCAAATTATATAAATTTTAAAGTGCTATGTAACTACATGTAAGCCATTGTTTTCCTATTATAACTAATACATATCTAAATGAATTTCTAGAAATGTATAGTAGTAAGGATGGTATCAATTTGGAATCTAAAATCAGATGTATAAATAGTTCTTAAACTAAGGGTATTGTGCTTTCAAGTGTATTACAGAGTTTTAAATTTGTGGGGGATTTGCAAAAATCTATCATACATTTAACACACAGAAATAGTACATTTTATATTGTGACATATTTTTTTGTTTATATACACTTATACACATATTTTCTTTATTTTTTATCTATAACAAAATTGAGATTCTACTTCTACTGTACTTAATATTCTAAATCCTTTTCTTATTTAGCATTTCTTCAGCATTTTCTTATTAAGTACTTTTCAAAAGTGTTATCTTAGTGACTGCATGATGCGCAGTTGTATGAAATTGATCATACATTAAAACAACACAGAGTTTTGTGAATTTCATTATCTTTATGCAAGAGCCAGGTTACTTTTCTTTGTATTATTCCAACTTTACTATGTATAACCAATAAACTCACCCTCATAAACATATCCTTTAACATTTCACCGATATCCAAAGGTAAATTCTAACTACAACATTTGAGACTTTTAATGTGTCCTCAGTGTTTTCTTACTTTTCACTGAGCAAAATTCAGTGTGCTTAGGCTGTGCTGGTTGTCGAGGCCCTGCTGTGTGTTAGTCAAACTTACCCGTTTTCTGACCCATATTTACAGTGGGTCCCACATTCTCATGTCTACATCTGTTCAAGCGCTTGAATCTGACTGCTTACTTTTTTCAGTTCTTCAAGAACCACCCCAGTTTCACTCCCTCAGTGAAATTTTCTGTCCTCCAAGCAACCAAGAGAAGCTGTTTCTCTTTCAACCATCACAGCTTTTTATTAATTTTTCTTAACGATACACATTACTTTCTTCCTTGGATTATTTGATGGCTTTGAGGGGGCCTGGTACATTAGCAGCTACTCTTTTCTACTTGAGTTTTGAACAAGAAGAGAAGTAAGAACTTAGCAGATGGGAATCAAATAGCACCCTAATTAATGAGAAAGCAAAACCGTGCTTTCGCACAACTTCCCAGCCTTATCACTGACAAGGTAAAATTTATGGTGCAGAGAAGATTCCATTCTGTGCTTCCCGTAGGCAGCTAATTTCCTCTCTCACACCCTCTGTCAGGTGACTTAGTTTTGTGGGAATTGAAAGGCTGGGAATGAGGCAAGAGATGAGTATTTAGTGACAGTCCTTCCTTATGAAAACCATGTGAGGTTCATACAAATATGCACCGCACACAGCTTAGCTTTGTGGCTCCTTACCTGTTGGGCAGCATCACTGAAGCGTCCAGTAGCCCAGAGGGGTGTCTGTGGTCTTGGTCTACAGGTGATGAGAGGCCTGTTGGGCAGCCCTGGGCCTGTCTTCCTGGGGCTGCTTCCCCAGGAACACTGTTGGGTGAGTATAGTGGAAGACTCCGAAATAAGCCTGAACAGTTTGTTACTTTAAAGGACTCCAAGGCCACTCTGGATTCAAGACTGAAACCTCATTTGCTGTTCTGTTCCTAGCCACAACTGTGTCTGTCTGTGTTCTCCCCCCTGGAAAGTCAGAACTCTTCAGATGTTGCATCTGAAGCTGAAGTTCGCTGGAAGGGGCAACTTCTTTTGGGCTGTGTATGCCCACTGTTAACATGTTTTCAGGTCACACACAATTATCACAACACTGAGTGTCATTTATGACATATCCTTAATGGAACTCCTTTGACAATAAAGGAGCTGACCTGAGCGTGTGTCTACAGTGGAGCACGTTTCATCTTTGGAATGGGTGAACCTAGTCTGAAGGAGGGACAAAGTGCGCTTCCCCGCTAACATCTATTACATGTAAGGTGCTACGCTAGGTTTTTTTAGTGTGCATTATCTCATTTAATTTTCAAAACAATGTTGCATGTTAGTTACCATCTCCCTTTCATACACAGAGCATTTGAGACACTGAGAGGCAGAAGGATTTGCCCAAGTTCCGTGACTCTGCACTTCTGAGCTGGGTATAGATCCAGAGCTGTCCTCCTCCACACAGTGTGCAGGTTCCTCTGGGGATAGCATGGCCTCTGGGCACGGGTAGAAATCACATCACCTCCACAACAATATACTTCATGCCATGGTTCAAGCTGTCGTCTCCACATGCCCTGACTGCTCTGTCGTGTCTCACACTTTGCCTTAAGGCTAGTACATTTTGCTTGGTAATCATTAAAATAACTGGATATCTTTAAGACACAAAATACATGTGAAAATATTTTTTAAATGCCTCTCTCCTTGTCATCTTTATGAAAAAGCAACTCCTGTTGGACCAGCTGTGGGGCAGTCTGGTCTCTGCAAGGCCCTGCACAGACTCGCCTGGGTCAGTTTCGGAGCGATACTGGGAGTCATGGCCTCCCTGCAGGGCTTTGCTATGTCAGTGGGCTTATTCTGGGTTATGGATTATATACAGGTGGTGTTCAGGGGCAGCACCCCAGGCTCTAAATTAATGCTAACTGCAAAAAAAAAAATAAGCAGGCTGATGAATATTAACTACAATGAAAATACACCTATGATTCAGTGGTCCTGAGGACATAGTTTACTTAGTAAAACACTGTCTGAGAAATTTCTTTGAAAAAAGTAATGTTTATTAACACTAAATCTTTTTTTCCATTAAAGCCTTCTAGCATATTAATTGCATCATCAGCCCATTAATTGATTTTAATGCCTTGCAGTTCACTAATAATGAAATTCTCTCTAGATGCTTTAGGATTCCTTGAAATTTAATACCGTAGTTTGGGGATAGAGAGGTTCCACTGGCTAGTTTTAATTAGAAAATACAATATAATGAAAAATAAAACTCTAGGTTCACCAAATTACTTTTTGTTCATTGGGGGAAAAAATCCAGATAAATCAGACTTTCTTTCATTTACTTTACTAATGAGGAAATACAAGCCAAGCAGAATAAATCTCCTTTTGCTGAAATGGCTGTTTGTTAGTGCTGGATGTTTTACTTCTTATTGATTAGGTAATGGAAATAAAGAGACTCATTACGCTTGAGTGCTCTGACTTGAAGAATGTTAACGTGGGACAACTTTGGAGAGACTAATTCTGGGGGTACCCCTATAGAGGATATGCGTATTCTGTTTTGTTGTTTGCTTTTACTGTAGACATTCTTTTAAAAAAAAAGCAAGTCCAATAAACAAATACAAAAATTTTCCATTTAATTTTAAAAATCCAATTCAGCACTAGAAAATACATTTAAAAATACTTTTTGTTTTAATAATTTAAATTCCTCAAGCTTAACCCTTGCGTTTGCTCCCCAGAAGCACAGAAC
Organism: Smutsia gigantea; assembly: GCA_032199065.1. Classification (NCBI taxonomy): domain Eukaryota; kingdom Metazoa; phylum Chordata; class Mammalia; order Pholidota; family Manidae; genus Smutsia; species Smutsia gigantea. Next base: position 121,305 of record JAVSCE010000381.1, on the reverse strand, counting down.
ATTAGATCACTGAAAAGGGTCCAGAACCTCAAAGACCTGAGAACACTGAGATTTTTAGGCATGTCTCTGTGTGAGCAGCAGTCCCCAGACCTGAAGTTACATTTACACCTAGGGTATGGGGCTCTTCCTGACTATTCCAGATGTGATGCTTTGAGGAGTATCCTTCTAGTTTTGGTGTTTGGCGGAGGATGTGACAGAGATCAGAAAATATTGGTCATTCTTATTTTTTTATTTTTAATTTTGCTATCATTAATGTACAATTACATGAACAACATTATGGTTACTAGACTCCTATTATCAAGTCCCCACCACATACCCCATTACAGTCACTGTCCATCAGCCTAGTAAGATGCTATAGCATCACTACTTATCTTCTCTATGTTATACTGCCTTCCCTGTGTCCCCTGCCCATGACATTATATGTGCTAATTGTAATGCCCCTCTATCCCCCTTATCCCTCCCTTCCCACACATCCTCCCCAGTCCCTTTCCCTTTGGTAACTGTTAGTCCATTCTTGGGTTCTGTGAGTCTGCTGCTGTTTTATTCCTTGAGCTTTTTCTTTGTTCTTATACTCCACAGATGGGTGAAATCATTTGATACTTGTCTTTCTCTGCCTGGCTTATTTCACTGAGCATAATACCCTCTAGCTCCATCCATGCTGTTGCAAATGGTAGGATTTGTTTTCTTCTTATGGCTGAATAATATTCCATTGTGTATATGTACCACATCTTCTTTATCCATTCGTCCACTGATGGACACTTAGGTTGTTTCCATTTCTTGGCTATTGTAAGTGGTGCTGCAATAAACATAGGGGTGCATATATCTTTTTCAAACTGGGCTCCTACATCCTTAGGGTAAATACTGAGGAATAGAATTCCTGGGTCAAATGGTATTTCTATTTTGAGTTTTTTGAGGCACCTCCATACTGCTTTCCACAGTGGTTGAACTATTTTACATTCCCACCAGCAGTGTAGGAGGGTTCCCCTTTCTCCACATCCTTGCCAGCATTTGTTGTTTGTCTTTTGGATGTTGGCCATCCTAAATGGTGTGAGGTGATATCTCATTGTGGTTTTGATTTGCATTTCTCTGATGATTAACGACGTGGAGCATCTTTTCATGTGCCTGTTGGCCATCTGAATTTCTTCTTTGGAGAAGTGTCTGTTGAGCTCCTCTGCCCATTTTTTAATTGGATTATTTGCTTTTTGTTTGTTGAGGTGCATGATATATTTTGGATGTCAACCCCTTATCGGATACGTCATTTATGAATATATTCTCCCACACTGTAGGATGTCTTTTTGTTCTACTGATGGTGTCCTTTGCTGTACAGAAGCTTTTTAGTTTGATATAGTCCCATTTGTTTATTTTTGCTTTTGTTTCCCATGCCCAGGGAGATATGTTCATGAAGAAGTTGCTCGTGTTTATGTCCAAGAGATTTTTGTGTATGTTTTTTTCTAAGAATTTTATGGTTTCATGACTTACATTCAGGTCTTTGATCCATTTTGAGTTTACTTTTGTGTATGGGGTTAGACAATAATCCAGTTTCATTCTCTTACATGTAGCTGTCCAGTTTTGCCAACACCAGCTGTTGAAAGGGCTGTCATTTCGCCATTGTATATCCATGGCTCCTTTATCACATATTAATTGACCATATATGCTTGGGTTTATATCTGGGCTCTCTATTACATTCCACTGGTCTATGGGTATGTTCTTGTGCTAGTACCAAATGGTCTTGATTACAGTGGCTTTGTTACAGAGCTTGAAGTCAGGGAGCGTAATTCCCCCTGCTTTATTCTTCCTTCTCAGGATAGCTTTGGCTATTCGGGGTCTTTTGTGATTCCATATGAATTTTAGAACTATTTGCTGTAGTTCACTGAAGAATGCTGTTGGTATTTTGATAGGGATTGCATTGAATCTGTAGATTGCTTTAGGCAGGATGGCCATTTTGACAATATTAATTCTTCCTAGCCAAGAGCATGGGATGAATTTCCATTTATTAGGGTCCTCTTTAATTTCTCTTAAGAGTGTCTTGTAGTTTTCAGGGTATAGGTCTTTCACTTCCTTTTTTAGGTTTATTCCTAGGTATTTTATTCTTTTGGATGCAATTGTGAATGGAATTGTTTTCCTGATTTCTCTTTCTGCTAGTTCACCATTAGTGTATAGGAATGCAACAGATTTCTGTGTATTAATTTTGTATCCTGCAACTTTGCTGAATTCAGATATTAGATCTAATAGTTTTGGAGTGGAGTCTTTAGGGTTTTTTGTGTAAAATATCATGTCATCCCCAAACAGAGACAGTTTGACTTCTTCCTTACCAATCTGGATGCCTTTTATTTCTTTGTATTGTCTGATTGCCATGGCTAGGACTTCCAGAACTATGTCGAATAAAAGTGCAGAGAGTGGGCATCCTTGTCTTATTCCTGATCTTAGGGGAAAAGCTTTCAGCTTCTCACTGTTAAGTATAATGTTGGCTGTGGGTTTGTCGTATATGGCCTTTATTATGTTGAGGTACTTGCCCTCTATACCCATTTTGTTGAGAGTTTTTATCATGAACGGATGTTGAATTTTGTTGAATGGTTTTTCAGCATCTATGGAGATAATCATGTCGTTTTTGTCCTTCTTTTTGTTGATGTAGTGGATGATGTTGATGGGTTTTCAAATGTTGTACCATCCTTGCATCCCTGGGATGAATCCCACTTGATCATGATGGATGATCTTTTTGATGTATTTTTGAATTTGGTTTGCTGATATTTTGTTGAGTATTTTTGCATGTATGTTCATCAGGGATATTGGTCTGTAATTTTCTTTTTTTGTGGTGTCTTTGCCTGGTTTTGGTATTAGAGTGATGTTGGCCTCGTAGAATGAGTTTGGGAGTATTCACTCCTCTTCTACTTTCTGAAAAACTTTAAGGAGGATGGGTATTAGGTCTTCACTAAATGTTTGATAAAATTCAGCAGTGAAACCATCTGCTCCAGGGATTTTATTCTTAGGTAGTTTTTTGATTACCAATTCAATTTCATTGCTGGTAATCGGTCTGTTGAGATTTTCTTTTTCTTCCTGGATCATCCTTGGAAGGTTGTATAATTCTAGAAAGTTGTCCATTTCTTCTGGTTATCCAGTTTGTTGGCATATAATTTTTCATTGTATTCTCTCATAATTCTTTGTATTTCTATGGTGTCCATAGTGATTTTTCCTTTCTCATTTCTGATTCTGTTTATGTGTGTAGACTCTCTTTTTTTCTTGAGAAGTCTAACTAGAGGTTTATTTTGTTTACTTTCTCAAAGAAACAGCTCTTGCTTTCATTGATTCTTTCTATTGTTTTATTCTTCTGATTTTATTTATTTCTGCTTTAATCTTTATTATGGCCCTCCTTTTACTGACGTTGGGCCTCATTTGTTCTTCCTTTTCCAGTTTTGTTAATTGTGAGTTTAGACTGTTCATATGGTATTGTTGTTCTTTCCTGAGGTAGGCCTGTATTGCAATATATTTCCCTTTTAGCAAGGCCTTTGCTGCATTCCACAGAGTTTGCGGTTTTGAATTATTGTTGTCATTTGTCTCCATATATTGCTTGATCTCTGTTTTTATTTGGTCATTGATCCATTGATTATTTAGGATCATTTTATTAAGCCTCCATGTGTTTGTGGGCTTTTTCATTTTCTTTGTGTAATTTATATCTAGTTTCATACCTTTGTGATATGAGAAGCTGGTTGGTACAATTTCAATCTTTTTGAATTTAGTGAGGCTCTTTTTGTGGCCTAGTATTTGATCTATTCTTGAAAATGTTCCATGTGCACTTGAGAAGAATTTGTATCCTGTTCCTTGTGGATGAAGTGTTGTCTAGGTGTCTGTTAGGTCCATCTGTTCTAATACATTGTTCAGTGCCTCTGTCTCTTTACTTATTTTCTGTCTTGTTTATCTGTCCTTCAGAGTGAGTGGTGTGTTGAAGTCTCCTAGAATGAATGCATTGCATTTTATTTCCCCTTTTAATTCTGTTAGTATTTGTTTCACATATGTAGGTGATCCTTTGTTGGTTGAATAGATATTTATAATAGTTATATCCTCTTGTTGGACTGACCCCTTTATCATTATGTAATGTCCTTCTTTGTCTCTTGTGTCTTTGTTTTGAAGTCTATTTTGTCAGATGCAAGGTCTGCAACTCCTACTTTTTTCTCCCTATTAGTTGCATGACATATCTTTTTCCATCCCTTTACTTTCAGTCTGTGTATGTCTTTGGGTTTGAAGTGAGGCTCTTGTAGGCAGAGTATAGATGGATCTTGTTTTTTATCCATTCAGTGACTCTACGTCTTTTGATTGGTGCATTCAGACCATTTACATTTAAGGTGATTATCGATAGGTATGTACTTATTGCCATTGAAGGCTTTAGATTCGTGGTTACCAAAGGTTCAAGGATAATTCCTTTACTATCTAACAGTCTAATTTAACTCACTTCATATGCTATTACAAATACAATCTAAAGGTTTTTTTTTTCCTCCTTTTCTTCCTCCTCCATTCTTTATATGTTAGGTATCAATTCTGTACTCTTTGTCTAGCCCTTGGGTGACATCTATTTAGCCTTAGGAATACTTTCATCTACAGGAGTACCTCTAAAATGCAGTATAGAGGTGGTTTGTTGGAGGTAAATTCTCTCAGCTTTTGCTTATCTGAAAATTATTTAATCCCTCCTTCAAATTTAAATGATAACCTTGCTGGTTAGAGTATTATTTTTTTGAGGCCCTTCTGTTTCATTGCATTAAATATATCATGCCACTCCCTTCTGGCCTGTAAGGTTTCTGTTGAGAAATCTGATGATAGCCTGATGGGTTTTCCTTTGTATGTTATCTTGGTTCTCTCTGTAGCTGCTTTTAAAAGTCTGTCTTTATCCTTGATCTTTGCCATTTTAATTATTATATGTCTTAATGTTGTCTTCCTAGGGTCTCTTGTGTTGGGAGATCTGTGCACCTCCATCGCTTGAGAGACTATCTCCTTCCCAAGATTGGGGACGTTTTTAGCAATTACCTCCTTAGTAACACTTTCTATCCCTTTTTCTCTCTCTTCGTCTTCTGGTACCCCTATAATGCGAATATTGTTCCGTTTGGATTGGTCACACAATTCTCTCAATATTCTTTCATTCTTAGGGATCCTTTTTTCCCTCTGTGCCTCAGCTTCTTTGTATTCCTCCTCTCTAATTTCTATTTCATTTACCGTCTCTTCTACTACATCTAATCTGCTTTTAAATCCCTCCATTGTATGTTTCATTTCGGATATGGAATTTCTTCATGATTGAATCTCTGTCTTAAATTCGTTCCTGGGTTCTTGAATATTTTTCTGTACCTCCATAAGTATGTTGTTGTGCCCAAGTCTCAAGTCCCCGAGAGACCACCAAGGAGCCGATTCTGATGCAAAACACAAAAGGGTCATTTATTTCAAGCTCGAGCTTGGACCCACAACCTTCACCAATGCAGCAGGTCAGGAATGTGAGCCCTGAGCCCAGGGCAGACAAAGCTTTTATGCATTACAAGGTGCAGGAAGAAAGGAACTTGCACCTGGCCTCTGCTGATTGGATGATTTAAAGTAAGGTGGCTTGTACATTCTTTATTGGTTGAGTCTGGCTGATGCTAAGCTGCTGGCTGATGTAACATGTAAGGTATGTTATCTTTAAGTGACAGGAGCATTTGGACCTTCAGTGTCTGGACCTTGAAGTCATTGCTAGGGAACTATCTGGGGTGAGGGTTACTGGAACAAACAATGGGTGGTTTTTCCAGTAACTGGAACAAAGTTTTCTTATAGCTAGGTCAGGGTTGAGGCTTCTTTCTTAAAATGGCCTTTTTAAAATGGAGTTTCTCTTGCTCTGACAATGTTTATGATTTTTATTTTAAACTCTCTTTCAGGAAAATTGGAAGTTCAGTTTCATTTGGTCCTTTTTGTGGGGTTTGTGTGATTTTGATCTGAACCAGTTTCCTTTGACGTTTCATAATTCTATGTGGTGCCCTCTAGTGCCCAGAAGCTCTAGTCTCTGGAGCTGCTCAGCTCCTAGAGTGAGGTTGGGGTTGTAGGGGAGCGGCACTGGTGCCTGGGGAGAGGTAAGAGCTGTTTCCTGATTCCCAGCTTCAGTGCCTGTCTCCAGTATCAGAGCCAGTGGGCCTAGCACACAGTATAAGCGTGTGTGTTTGGCATCTCTAGCTGTTGTAGGTGGGCCCTCCCTTTGGCTGGCCTGACGCCATCGCAGTGACTGCCTGTTTGTGAGCTGGTGCCAGCAAGCCAGGAGGAAGGCGCAGCAGGGTGCATGTCACAGTGGGGGGCCTCAGAGCTGAGCAGGCAGCCAGGGGGATGGAGCACCTGAAGCTCTTCAAAGTTCCCAACCTGCTGGGCAGAGTGCACCCAGACAACCTTGTCCACCTATTCCTTGTCCTGTGCAGCAAGCTCCGTGCAAACCCCGCCCCTTCAGCAGCCCTCTCACTGCTAGGAAGCCACTCAGACCACCCATCTTTCCTTTATCCCAGAGAGGCTGGATGTGGATCCCCGTCCTCCACAAATGGCCAGAATCTCAGTCTCTCAAGCACTCCGCCTGTCCCAGCTCCCCAACCCCATCAACCTACAGAGCACCACACAATGTAGGTTTGTGCTCCAAAGCTGATCTCCAGGGCTGGGTGTTCAGCAGTCTTAGGTTTCCACTCGGTCCCTGCTCTGTTTCTCTTCCTCCCGCAGGTGAGCTGGGGTGGGGGAAGGGCTTGGGTCCCGCCTGATCAAGGCTTTCGTACATTACCCTGTTTCATGAGGTCTGCTCTGTTTGTGAGGTCTGTATGCAGTCTGGTGCAGCCTTCTTTCCTGTTGTTGGTTTAGGTCTAGTTGTATTAACTACATTTTCACACTACATGTGGTTTTGGGAAAAATTCTCTGTCTCACCTCTCATGCCACCATCTTGAATCTAGGTTCAGTTTATTCATTTTTGTGTCTTACAAAGTGATTTACTGAAATACTAAATAAATATGAATTTCTTTTTCCATGTCTTCAACTGTAACCATTCAAAATCAGAACATGTACAAACACAGACCATTAAACTGGTCTTAATTCCTCTCTTTGTGGTAATTTTTATATTGTAATTTCCATATAGAAATTTCTAATGCTTCATCTACATTTTAAAAACTATCTTTCCATATTTGTTTTTATTTGTTTGGCCTTTGTTTCCAACTTTTAGATTTACTTCACAGGAGTACATTTTTATTTACAGCTAGTATTTGGTTGTTTCCTCTCAATTCTTTGAAATGATAACTTGTGTCAATGAAGTATTTTTTTTTCTGTGTCCTGTATCAATCTTACCTATTTCAGTTAAATTTATTATTAGCCAGAAAACAGTCATCCCTCTGGTCATTCTCTCCAACCCACAGGGAAAGCCAAAACTTCAATGTAACCTTCAGAATCAAGTACTTAAGAAGCATCCCCTCCTTTGGATGCCAGAGAAAAACTAACAGGCTGGACAGTCTGCTCTAAGAATACCTTGGTATCTTTGATCTTGACACCCCCACCCCCATCTTAAGGAGGTCAGTGTCTATTTTTAAGTCTGCCATCTGGAAGAAGCTATTATATTCCCCACTCTACTATGATCTCAGGACCACCTGGAATCTATTGTTTAGCGTTGCCATGGACACAGAGTTCTTTTTCCAGTACTGACTCATTAGGAGCATCAGGTAAAGACCTAGAGGTAGGGGTCTGTGGACAAGGGTGTCCCATTCCCTTTATGCCTGCTAATGTTGCCCTCTCATCCTCATAGAGTGAGAAGAGTATAGGGTTTTAGAGGGACAGCTGGAGGGTATGGGGAGGAGGAAGGGTGGGGAGAAGAGGCAGGATGGGGTTCTTTGGGGCCCACACACAGAAAGGTTTGCCTTAGGTTCAGCTGTGAGGAGCACTATTTAAGTGCCTTCCTCCTTCTGGAGAACTCCCAGAATCCCCTCCCTCTTGGGTGGTTGGGGGCGGGGCCACTAGGCTGATGTAGGACCAAATAGCAGCGATATTGTTGCTGCCCAGGAACTGGGCCTAGATTTGACTTAACGGTTTGTTTGGGGCTTAGGTGGGGAGCTGGTGGTTAAAAATAAAAAGGAAATGACATTATCCTGACAGCAGGAGAGAAACTGCTTCCAGGTTCCCTAATAAGGTTTACTCCCACTTAGGAAAATTATCTGAGTTACCACATCCTTCTGTGCCTAGCTATCCCTTTGCCCCAGCCCCTTCCAAGCGCAAAAGCAGCCTTACCTTTGGTAAGTGGGTCCTGGCTGTGGAGATCCCAGAAATCTGTCTCTACCTTGGCCTGTTCTAATTTTTGGGCCTGCCTCTCTGGAACAAAAAAAGACAAGCCTGGGAGCTTGGAATTCCTACTCCCACTGAGCATGAGCTGGTGTTCCCATTCACCTGGAAAGACTGTTTGCAGGTAACTGTACCCCAGGCCCCAAATTCAGAAATGAACATTTATATTCATTTTGGTCTATTTTGGAAAAAAAGTGTTGCTGGGCAGCTGTGTCTGGGAGGTCTCTCCGTGTGCACTAGGTGAAACTTCAACCTGGACTGGGGAGGGTTCTTGACTGAATGAGAGAGAATTCTCCAGCAGTTTGGAAGAGTGCAGGTTAGGAAAGAATTCATCAGAGTGTGAGGAGTACTAGAATGGCAGTGGCCTTGTGGACAGCTGAAGGAAGGAAAGTGCAGAGGGAGGGAGTGGGAGCTTGCTGAACTTCTCCACATAGGGAAACCTCCCTGGCCAGCTCCTGAAGCCAGGGTCACCTGGTGTCCCCTGTCCACTTGGATTTGCACAGTGCGGGGACCAGCCCCCACCACCCCAGGATTCAGGGAGCCACAGAGCCCAGGATGGAGTGAGATTATATTCTGAAAACATCCCAAAGAAGGGAGATTTTCAGGTAGGCTCCTGCAGCTACAGTTCCGTAAGGGTCATCCAGGCGATGGGAACACACAGGCCCAAATCTGAGCTCTCAGCAGCCCCCCACCTCTCTGCCTATTTATCAGAAATAAAGTGGAGATGAGGTGGAGATTTGGAAATAGAATGAAATAGCAAAGAAACAAAGACGCTTATCACTGTAAAAGCACAGAGAGACAAAACGCAATTAAGGAAGGGTGCTCTAGATGGCAGCATGAGTAGGGTGGCGGAACTCTCCTCCCAAAACCATATATATTTTGTAAATATAGCAAATACAACTATTCCTAAAAGAGAAACCAGAAGATATAGTAGAACAGCCAGGTTACATATACATCTGTGAGAACTCACTATCTCACGAAAAGGGTAGGATACAAAGCTGTGACCCGGCGGGACTCAAGCACTCCCCAACCCCAGCTCACCAGTGGGAGGAAAAGAATCAGAGTGGGTAGGGAGTGGAAGCACAGGACTGCTAAATAACCAGTCCTAGTAATCTGCACCGGGAGCACAGACACACATTGCACAGTATACTGCATATCAGAGAAACGGAAAAGTAAAATCTGAGATGGAAACTGCAAGTGGGCCCCCACAGCTGGCTCCCCTGGGACAAAAGAAAAGTGGGCACTTTAAAAGTCCTAAAGGGACAAGGACTTAACAGGTGGGCAAAATTGTACCTGCACGCTCAGCCCAGCAGGCTGGGAATCTTAAGGAACTTCAGGTGCCCTAACCCCCTGGGTGGCAACACAGTTCTGAAGCCCCTCACAGCGCAGCCTGCCGTTCATTCTCCCGCCGGCACTGCAAGCAAACCGGCTGACCCGCCACTGCTGCAGACCAGCTGGGGAACAACCCCACCCACACCAACACACAGTCTTCTCCCAGAGCGCAGCTAACCGGGCCAGACCCAGAGGCTGCCACCAGCATGCAGCTGCCTGGTGCAGACAAAGGAAGCCAGCGCAAAGTCTGGAAAGCACGAAGGGGCACCGTTCTCACAGGAGAACACACGCCATGCTCCTGCGACCCCTGGCAGTAGCATAGGCCATCCCAAGGGCCGCCCCACCCACAGCAGCTCAGGGGATTAACCCAGAAACTGCTCCCTGTGTGCAAGTAACCGGCACAGGCAGCGGAGATGGGCAAGGTGACTAGCAAGCGGGAAGGTACTTTATTCTCCCAGCTGATAAACGTGCCACCTGCTGGCAATCACTTCTATAGCCATGAAAAGGCAGAAGAACTTGGTCCAGTCCAAAATCACTCAAACAATGCCAGACAGAGGGCCTGGCGGGATATATATAACCAATCTTCCTAAAAAAGAATTCAAAATAAAAGTCATAACCATGCTGTTGGAGCTGCAGAGAAATATGCAAGAGCTAAGGGATGAAGTCCAGAGGGAGATAACAGAAATGAAACAATCAATAGAAGGACTTAAGAGCAGACTGGACGAGGTGCAAGAGACTGTTAATGGACTAGAAATCAGAGAACAGGAGTACAGAGAAGCTGAGGCAGAGAGAGATAAAAGGATCTCTAGGAATGAAAGAATATTAAGAGAACTGTGTGACCAATCCAAATGGAACAATATTCACATAATAGGGGTACCAGAAGAAGAAGAAGAGAGAAAAAGGGATAGAAAGTGTCTTTGAAGAAATAATTGCTGAAAACTTCCCCAAGCTGGGGAAGGAAATAGTCTCTCAGACCATGGAAGCCAACAGATCTCCCAACACAAGGGACCCAAGGAGAACAACACCAAGACGTATAGTAATTAAAATGGCAAAGATCAAAGACAAGGACAGTGTATTAAAGGCAGCCAGAGAGAAAAAAGATCACCTACAAAGGAAAACCCATCAGGCTACCATCAGACTTCTCAACAGAAACCTTACAGGCCAAAAGAGAATGGCATGATATATTTAATGCAATGAAACAATATCCAGCAAGATTATCATTTAACTTTGAAGGAGGGATTAAACAATTTCCAGATAAGCAAAAATATGAGGGAATTTGCCTCCCACAAACCACCTCTAAAGGGTATTTTAAAGGGACTGCTCTAGATGGAAGTACTCCTAAGGCTAAATAGATGTCACTAGAGAAAATAAAATCACAGCAAAGCAAGCAGACCAACCAAACACTAACTAAAAGCAAAAAATAAAATCAGATATCCACAAAAGCAGTCAAGGGAAACACAAGAGTAAAGAATAAAACACCTAATATATAAAGAATTGAGGAGGAAGAATAAGAAGGGAGAGAAATAAATAATCATCAGACTGTATTTATAATAGCATAATAAGTGAGTTAAAGTTATATGGTTAGGTAGTAAAGAAGCTACCCTTGAACCTTTGGTAACCACGAATCCAAAGCCTCCAATGGCAGTAAGTACATATCTATCGATAATCACCCTAAATGTAAATAGACTGAATGCAGCAATCAAAGACACAGAGTAACAGAATGGATAAAAAAGCAAGACCCATCTATATGTTGCTTATAAGAGACTCACCTCAAACACAAAGACATGAACAGACTAAAAGTGAAGGGATGGAAAAAGATATTTCATACAAACAATAGGGAGAAAGGAGCAGGGTTGCAGTACTTGTATCAGACAAAATAGACTTCAAAACAAAGTAACAAGAGATAAAGAAGGACATTACATAATGATAAAGAGGTCAGTCCAACAAGAGGATATAACCATTATAAATATATATGCACCCAACACAGGAGCACCGACATATGTGAAACAAATACTAACAGAATTAAAGGAGGAAATAGAATGCAATGCATTCATTTTAGGAGACTTCAACACACCACTCACTCCAAAGGACAGATCACCCAGACAGAAAATAAGTAAGGACACAGAGGCACTGAACAACACTGTAGAACAGATGGACCTAACAGACAGCTACAGAACTCTACACCCAAAAGCAGAAGAATACGCATTCTTCTCAAGTGCACATAGAACATTTTCCAAAATAGACCACCTACTAGGCCACAAAAAGAGCCTCAGTAAATTTAAAACGATTGAAATTCTACCAACCAAGTTCTCAGATAACAAAGGTATAAAACTAGAAATAAATTGTACAAAGAAGTCAAAAAGGCTCACAAATACATGGAGGCTTTCTCAACCTTTCACAAAAACTTGCTCCTAAATAATCAATGGATCAATGACCAAATTAAAACAGAGATCAAGCAATATATGGAAATGACAACAACAGCACAAAGCCCAAACTTCTGTGGGACGCAGCGAAGGCAGTTCTAAGAGGAAAGTATATTGCAATCCAGGCCTATTTAAAGAAGGAAGAACAATCCCAAATGAATAGTCTAAAGTCACAATTACTGAAACTGGAAAAAGAAGAACAAATGAGGCCCAAAGTCACCAGAAGGAGAGACATAATATAGAGCAGAGAAGAAATAAATAAAACTGAGAAGAATAAAACAATAGAAAAAATCAATGAAACTAAGAGCTGGTTCTTTGAGAAAATAAATAAAATAGATAAACCCCTAGCCAGACTTAGTAGGAGAAAAAGAGAATCTACACACATAAACAATCACAAATGAGAAAGGAAAAATCAAAACAGACACCACAGAAATACAAAGAATTATTAGAGAATACTATAAGAATCTATATGCTAACAAGCTGGATAACCTAGAAAAAATGGACAACTTTCTAGAAAAATACAACCTTCCAAGACTGACCAAGGAAGAAACAGAAAATATAAACAGACCAATTACCAGCAATGAAATTGAATCGGTAATCAAAAAACTACCCAAGAACAAAATCCCCGGACCAGATGGATTCACTGCTGAATTTTATCAGACATTTAGAGAAGTAACACCCATTCTCCTTAAAGTTTTCCAAAAATGGAAGAGGAGGGAATACTTCCAAACTCATTTTATGAAGCCAGCATCACTCTGATACCAAAACCAGGCAAAGACCCCACAAAAAAAGAAAATTACAGACCAATATCCCTGATGAACATAGATGCAAAAATACTCAACAAAATATTAGCAAACCAAATTCAAAAATACATCAAGAGGATCATATACCATGATCAAGTGGGATCCATCCCAGGGATGCAAGGATGGTACAACATTTGAAAATCCATCAACATCATCCACCACATCAACAGAAAGAAGGACAAAAACCACATGATCATCTCCATGGGTGCAGAAAAAGCATTCGACAAAATTCAACATCAATTCATGATAAAATCTCTCAACAACATTGGTATAGAGGGCAAGTACATCAACATAATAAAGACTATATATGACAAACCCACAGCCAACATCATACTTAACAGCAAAAGCTGAAAACTTTTCACCTAAGATCGGGAACAAGACAAGGATGCCCACTCTCCCCACTTTTATTCAACATAGTACTGGAGGTCCTAGCCACAGCAGTCAGACAAAACAAAGAAATACAAGGCATCCAGATTGGTAAAGAAGAAGTCAAACTGTCCCTGTTTGCAGATGACATGATATTGTACATAAAAACCCTAAAGATTCCACTCCAAAACTACTAGAACTAATATCTGAATTTAGCAAAGTTGCAGGATACAAAATTAATACACAGAATAAAATACGTAGGAATAATTCTAACCAAGAAAGTGAAAGACCTATACCCTGAAATCTACAAGACACTCTTATGAGAAATTAAAGAGGACACTAACAAATGCTCTTGGGTAGGAAGGATTAATATTGTCAAAATGGCCATCCTGCCTAAAGCAATCTACAGATTCAATCTACAGAATGCAATCCCTATCAAAATACCAACACCATTCTTCAATGAACTGGAACAAATAGTTGAAAAATTCATATGGAACCACAGAAGACCCAGAATAGCCAAAGCAATCCTGAGAAGGAAGAATAAAGCAGGGGGGATCTTGCTTCCCAACTTCAAGCTCTACTACAAAGCCACAGTAATAAAGACAATTTGGTACTGGCACAGGACAGACCCACAGACCAGTGGAACAGAATAGAGAGTCCAGATATTAACCCAAACATATACAGTCAATTAATATACCATAAAGGAGCCATGGTTATACAATGGGAAAATGACAGCCTCTTCAACAGCTGGTGTTGGCAAAACTGGACAGCTACATGTAAGAGAATGAAACTGGATCACTGTCTAACCCTATATGCAAAAGTAAATTCGAAATGATTCAAAGACCTGAATGTAAGTCATGAAACCATAAACTCTTGGATAAAAACATAGGCAAAAATCTCTTGGACATAAACATGAGCAGCAACTTCATGAAAATATCTCCCCAGGTAAGGGAAACAAAAGCAAAAATGAACAAATGAGACTATATTGAACTAAAAAGCTCTGTACAGCAAAGGACACCATCAATAGAACAAAAAGGTGTCCTACAGTATGGGAGAATATATTCATAAATGACATATCCGATAAGGGGTTGACATCCAAATTATATGAAGAGCTTATGCACCTCAACAAACAAAAAGCAAATAATCCAATTAAAAAATGGGCAGAGGAGCTCAACAGACACTTCTCCAAAGAAGAAATTCAAATGGCCAACAGGCACATGAAAAGATGCCACATATCGCTAATCATCAGAGAAATGCAAATTAAAACCACAATAAGATATCACCTCACACCAGTTAGGATGGCCAACATCCAAAAGACAAACAACAAATGTTGACGAGGATGTGGAGTAAGGGGAACCCTCAGATACTGTTGGTGGGAATGTAAACTAGTTCAACCATTGTGGAAAGCAGTATGGAGGATCCTCAAAAAGCTAAAAATAGAAATGCCATTTGACCCAGGGATTCCACTCCTAGGAATTTACCCTGAGAATACAGCAGCCCAGTTTGAAAAAGACATATGCACCCCTATGTTTATCGCAGCACTATTTACAATAACCAAGAAATGAATGCAACCTAAGTGTCCGTCAGTAGATGAATGGATAAAGAAGATGTGGTACATATACACAATGGAATATTATTCAGCTATAAGAAAACAAATCCTACCATTTGCAACAACATGGATGGAGCTAGAGGGTATTATGCTCAGTGAAATAAGCCAGGTGGAGAAAGACAAGTATCAAATGATTTCACTCACCTGTGGAGTATAAGAACAAAGCAAAAACCGACAGAACAAACAGCAGCAGACTCACAGAACCCAAGAATGGGCTAACAGTTACCAAAGGGGAAGGGACTGGGGAGAATGGGTGGGAAGGGAGGAATAAGGGGGACAAAGGGGCATTACAATTAGCACACATAATGTTGTGGGGGGCAGGGGGAAGGCAGTACAACACAGAGCAGACAAGTAGTGATTCTATAGCATCTTACTATCCTGATGGACAGTGACAGTAATGGGATATGTGGTGGGGACTTGATAATGGGGGGAGTCTAGTAACTATAATGTTGCTCATGTAATTGTACATTAATGATAACAAAGTAAAATAAAATAACAATTATTTTGAGCAGTGGGAAAGCTTTATTAAACACGCACTTAAAGAGAGAAAAAGTGCAGACATGCTCAGAAGGCACTGAAAGGTTTGGGGTTCCCACTTTTAGGGATATTTCAGGAATGTTACAAAGGGCCAGGGGTGTAGTTGTCAAGTGGTCTCAAGATGCTTAGGTGAGAGACACCATGCCTCCTTTCTTCTTTTATCAGTACTCCAGCTAATTCTGCAGAATATACTTAACACAAGAAATGTATTGATCTGGTTCCTCTGCAGTATAGTGACTTCCCTCTGGGAACATATCAATCAAGCCACCTGCCTTGACCCCAAGGTGGGCTGAATTATTGTCTGCTAAAGAATATGTTAGGAATCTTACTTCCTTACTTGCTTTTAAAATGGAATCTTAGCCTTAAGGTAGAATTTCTCTTTTTCTTACTATACTGTTTATATCTCAGCTTGTTTGGAAAATTAGTCATGATGCTTGTCTCCTGTCTCTGCCCTTCATCAAAGGTATTTTTCTATTTCTTTTGTTTTTCTCTCCTTACTTAAAATAGGGACTTCAGGCATGTTTCTGGCTGCCTCAGTGTAGACATGTTACACTTGCTAACTTGGCAATGTGCTTGGCAACATCTTTTTATTCTCCAGTGACTTCACGTTTTCTTGGGTGACATAAATCTGCTCTGTGAATTGTTGAGGGGCCATTTTTGCTTTTCCACTCCTTTGATATATTCTACAGAATATTTAAGGATGGAAATATCATAAATCACTATGATGATGTAAAATTGGTTTGAAATGGGCTTTTTTTCATTCTCTCTGCATTCTGGGTAGCAATTGGGCAGTCTTTAAAATGTTCTATTCTTGACCTAAACTTCAAATTTATTAAGTTTTATTTAAAATTTTTAAGTTTTCATTAAATTTTATTTAACATTCAAAAAATGTTTTCCTTTATTTCTTGAACTAAAATACTAAGGGCAAATACAGAATGTATGTTTCACAGGATTGATAAAATTCCACAATGCTGTAGATTTTATATTTGTGGATTCCAGAGTTTAGAATGCTGATCTATCTATATATAGTAAGTTCCATGTGTGACTTTCTTTCTAACTGGGGGATGTCATATATGTTTTAAACACATTGAATAAAAAATGATATGTGCTTGTCTTTTTCTTAGATTAATTCTAGATTAAATTCAGCCACAAGACAATACTATGCAGAGATTAAAGAAGAACCCTTTATATCTCTGGTTCATGCCTCAAAAAAAAATTCGTAAGTGATAAGACTCAAATTTACTGAATTTAAAGCATAATTCACAGCCTTGGTTAACAGAATGAGGAATACATGGGTGCCTTCTTTCATAATAAATGTAAGCTATAAGCAATTGAAACTTGGCACACACAGTTTAAAGACTGTGTTGTATGCCTAGAACTTCCTTAAAAATACAACAGCTTAGGCAGTGTGCCAGTAATAACGTGCCTGTACCAGTGACGGCCACTCAAAGCTTCTCCTCTAGGGCAGCTGTTTGCCCTGATGGGGATGCGCTAGTGGCCATTTCCCAGAGGCAGCTACTACAAGGGCTTCAGCTGTGCCATCTCTGAGCAACAACCTGAAATATTGTCCATTTCCACAGTGAAGATCACAAACGGTGATTACTGAGATTAGTGGCTTGCAAAACAATGTGATTGATGTTAGAAATATGTGAATGTTTCAAGGCCTGTGAATAGGTTAAAATGAGTAATAGTAACTACGTCCAGGATTGTAATGAGAATCAATTGAAGTGATATCATGAAGCATCAGGACAGTGCCTGGCACTTAGTAAGTCCCATTAAAATGTTCATTAGATGAAGTATCACTTCTGTGATATTCATTAATTTTGGGAAAATTTGTCATTATTTTTTAAATAATGCCACTTCTTCATTTTCTTTTCCCATTTATTCTCAGATGACTATAATCCAGATGTTAGGGATCTGTTTTTATTGACAATATCAACTGGCTTTTCTTTTGTATGTTCTCTCTATTCTTTTCTATTATTTTCTGCAGAATTTCTCCATCTCATCTTCCAACTCTAAACTAGTTTGCTCTCACATGGATCCAAACTACTATTATTCCACTGAGAATTTCAACAATTACACTTTTATACTTTAGATTTCCTCTTGGATTTTTTCCTTATGATTTCTTACTCATTTCATGTTACTGAGGTCATCCCTTACATCTTTAAGTGTATTTCTCATACTTATTTAAGATCTTGGTCAGTATGTCCCAGTAGTTTTGCCTTGGATAGTCTGTTGTTCAGTTTGTTGTATTCCCTTCTCAGCAGTTGTGCGTCTGATCGTCTTGACCTGCAGGCTCATGTTCCGTGGCCACTGGCCCTCTGGTAACTTTTATTAGGGAAGGACTCGAGGTTTTCTTGCCAGAACCTCAGTCTATGGCTGTGGTCTTAACATGATTATTAATAGCACATCCTTTTCACTTTCAAAATGTCCTGGCTTGGGGGAGGTGTTATATAATTACCCGCAGTGGAAGCAAGGACCTGACATACGTCTTTCTCAGTAAGTTTAACATGAGGGAAGGTGATGACCCTGGGGACGGAATCTCAAGCAACAGCTCTGGTCGGGTGTGTCGCCTGTAAGCGTCTGTGCAAAGCCAGCATTTAGGAGGTGGACTCCTAGGCTGTCACCCGGGGCTCTGGAGGTGAGGAGGAGAGGAGTGACCACCTGAAGCTTGCTCTTCAGTCCTTGTCCTGCTTTCATCAGCCAACCGGATGCTGCTCTGATTTTGTCCTGACTACACTGGGTAATTGTTACTGGTTTCTACTGAGGAATGAGTGATTGTCTCCAAGCAACTCAGAGGAAAGGCAAGAACAGATAAAATTTTCTCTCCCCCTGAGGCCCTCAAGACTGCCCCCTGGCAGCCCCTTTCCCCCTCCTGTCCACCAGTTAAGGGACAGCTCTCCCTCCTCTGTAGTCTCCCAGGGTTTGTGTTGTCATTACTACTTGGAATTCATATTTCGGTTTGACTTCTGTAGTTTTGGGAAGAAGACTATTTGTCATCTTGGATAGGAGCCCAAGATTTCCCAGGGAATTATGGGAGTGTATTTAATGAGAATCTTTTAAGTGTTTTTGAAATTTAAAATATGTATCAGTATACATTGTCACATACTGATTGTTTTTTGGCATAACTTAAGGTGAAGAGGGCAGGCTGCCTAAAGACCAGTAATACTTTTAAAATGGTGAATATTTAGCATGATTTCATGAAGTTGACAGATGGAAAATACTTTTTGCATGTATCTTATTTTACGGATGAGGAAATTAAGTTGCAGGGAGATTAAATTACCCAAGCCAGTGGTGGTAGTGGGAAGTTGGAAGTCTTAACTTTAGATAATATAACCAGATATCTTTTTTGAAATGAAATCAGAGAAAAAGAAATTATTCCAAACATATTCTCTTGTTTCAGTTTAGAAAAAATCTTTTAAACATCATTTAGGCCATGCTTGACCTACCTGCTTGTTTCTTCTCTAGGAAGTGGTCACCAGGGGCTAGCCCTTGACATTGGAATAGTCATTGTTCTGGCATTTTCTTTCCTTTTTTCTGTGTCCCTTCATTACCTATTACCTGAATCCACACACTCTTCTGTCGATACATTCTTAGATCTCTTTCCTGTTTCCCGCATCGATCCCAGAGCATGCCAATGGTTGACAAAATGGGGAAGAAGAAATGAGGTTTAATCGTGAATTCTGTGCCTCCCTTCCTTCCTTCTCTTTCTGGGGAATTTATGCATAGCCCGGAGGCTGTCTCAGAGGTCCGAATGCTATGCTGTTTAGCTTCTGTCATGTTTCCTCATGATTTTACTTTTTAGGTCCTGAAATCCTGCCAGAAGAAAGAATCTGATTGTCTTCCTAGATGCCTCACTCTATTTTTTGTGTGTTTTACTCCTTAGCAGAGTTATGCCCGCCTCTTTAGGGTCCTCTGACAACAGTGAGAACAAGGAGTGAGTTGACTGATCTGGTGGGAGGCATTGGGAGGGAGCATTGATGGCAGTAAGGTTACTATAAGAAACTATAAGCTTTTGTAGGTAACTTTCTTTTGAGATCTAGGGAGAAAAAAGAAAAGTTCATAAATGGGAGACCTTACTCATTGTCTGTTTGTAACCCTTAGTAACTACTAGGCAGAACTCTTAGGAAATTATCATGATGTCTGTGTATGAGACTCTACTAGATTGGGCAAGGAGAAGAGAAAATCCTATATGGAGCAATGACGAGGTGGCAGTGGGCAGGGAGCAGTGGAGCCCTCAGCAGAAAAGAATGTAGCTCATAGACCTCAGCTCTATCTCACACCCTCTGGCATTCTGCTGTCACCTAAAGCTGGTGTCCCAAAAGTGACTGTCCTCATATTGGAAGGAACCCCCATCTCAGGCTTGCATTTACACAAACCTGAATGAGAAACAGAAAAGACATACATGATACAGGGAGAATAAGGATATGATGGAGGGACATGATAATCAGAAAACTAGAAGAGGCTGGAAGAATGTGTACCTACAAACTGAAGTTGACTTTTGAAGTAAATTTGGCCTCAATACAGTTGTGTTAAGAGGTTTAGCAATAAAGAATTGTACTTGTCTTGCTTCATTAAGCTATTCTGACAGGTCTAAGATCATCATTACAACTATATAAAACCTATTTCTAGGGAAAGCTGGAATACTGGTTTACAAATTCCAAATGATTTATAGATTGTTTTTTAAAGTTCAACCAGTTTACAACTGAAGACTACTTGTAACTAATTTCAAACAAAATTGTAACACTCTGAGTCAGTTGGAGTCTGAACATACATACTTTGAATTTTTTAGGAATGATGCAATGAATTGACATCAGTAATCTCTGATAGAGCCGCCAGTGAAAGGTGAGGTATATGTTGAGGCAGAGTAGGGTGGAGAAATTTAGTCTTAGAAATATTCGTGGCAGTACAGAATTTTCCAGATGATCATCTAAAATTCTAAGAAGTTAGGATTTCCAGTCAGCTAAGTCATGGTTATTATATCTTTTAGAGTCAAGAAATTTTTGTTGTTCATATAAATTGACCATAGTGCTATTCCATGTAGCAAACCTCTAATGCTATGTTTTTGCATTTGTTGTTGTTTAAAGTAAAATAGAACAACTTTCCAAGCTTGATAATGGTGATGAAGATATTTATTTTCCTAATTCATATGGGTAAGTTTGAAGTTTGGAGGGAGGGAGCCATTGATGGATCTCATGTTTTGAGGAAGATGGACTTGTGTTGAGACAAGAAAATGGAAAACTATGGGAAGATCAAAATGTTTAGGAGGGAGGGATACACAATAAATTATTCTAATTTACAGTAAAGTACCGTGTTTCCAAAAAAATTTCCATTTGCCACAGTTAAATATTCTAGTTTGGTAATGTGAACATATATCCTCAGTAGAGGGTAATTTTATTATAGTCTCTTCTTAAATAGAATATTGCAGAATGCTGCTTACCCTTCAGTTGTGTTTCTTTCTCATTTTTCCTGGATATATTCTGGTTCCTGGTTTTACTGATTTTGTCTATGAGCAAATGGGACTGAGAACAAAAGTCAATGTGTTTTGCTGATTAAAAGCCTCTTCATGAACATTGGGATTTTATTAATTTGGTCTTGCTTCTGAGTAATCTCACCCAGAGCACTTCCTATTGCACTGGTCTGAAGACATTTCTACCATTCTACCATGTACTCAACGACAAGAAAAGAATACATTCTCAAAACTGCACATGTCTGAAGTGCAGAAATAGTCATAAGCATTTTCTTCTGCTTGTCTCTTGGCCAGCTGTTGAAGCATTCAATATTGTCAGGCAGTGTTGGAGGGTGAGTGGTGCTGAAGAGGGAATTAGCTGGGTACTGCTACAATTACTCACCGTCTAGACAAAGATCATGTGGAAAATAAAGGGTGAGTAGTGAATACAAGTAGTTCGTCAAATTACCCATAGATTTACATTTTCTGTGAGTTTTTTCACTATGGGCCTTCAGTGAAGAGATCATCCTGCCACTGAATTAAGTTATGTGTTTTCATATTAGCTATAAATTTTCTGCAATGAAGCTGCCCAGGGCCGGGCCACAATTTAGATAGATTGAGCATAATTTTCTTCTTCTAACCTCCACGAAAGAAAATTAAGTACTTCTGTTTATGAAATTATAAATTCGTATTGAATAGCTACAACAGCATTTGCAGTAGTGCTTGTGAGAAACACTGGTGTTTCAGACCGGAGGAGGAGTAAGGCCTGGAAGCAGTGCTTGACTTTGGCATCTGTACACACTGGGCACGTGGCAGATCCCTATCTCTCTTTGAACTTTATATCATTCATCTGTACGCTGGCAATGGTGCTATCTACAATATCTACTAGGTGGTGTACAATTAGCCAACAAAAATAAAATAATATGTGTAATAAAAGTAAAATAATAAGTGCTTTTAAAACTCTAAGGCATCGGGTAAAAAGATGGCGGTTTGAGAAGGCAAGGCAGAAACATCCTCCCAATATCACATAGAACACAGAAATACAGCAAATGAAACTAAATCTGAAAACAACCTGAAGACTGCAGAACTGACTACCTCCATCTGGGGAAGAAGAGACCTCACAGAAAAGTGTAAAGTGGCGAAGCCGCCATCTGGTGGGACCCAAGCCCTCGGCAGCCCACAGGCGGGAGGAAGAGGAATGGAGTGGCGAGGGAGGAGGAGCCCAGGACCAGTGAACACCTGGTCTGGAGATCTGCTCCAGGAGCACTAACCCGCATTATATGGTGCTCTGGTGATTAGTGGGGCTGGACAGCAGAGACAGGCAGGACACTTGGTGAGGCTGAGATCCCAGCCCCTTGGGGAGAGCAGGTGCACTCTACCAGTGCCCTGAGCCAAAAACAAAGTGGGCACTTTGACAACCTTCCCAGCAGCAAGAGGGTGCCACAGGGGCAAGAATTACATAGTACTCTCTTCAGGAGAAAGGGCAGGTGGACAGTACGGCCCAGCCCACCCTCAGCCCAGCAGGTTAGGAGCCCCAGATGCTCCATTCCCCTCACTGGCAATGCAACCTCGAGGCTCCTCCCTCCAACATGTGTTTCTTGCTGGGTAGACAGAAGGAGACCCTCCCAGCTCTCTCGGCCCTGTTTTGGGCCATCTGGGGAACTGCCTGTGGGAGCCAGCCCCAGGAGCTCCTTCCTCCCAGTAGGCACCGGTTCTGCTCTCCTGTGGTCCCTGCCATTGTTTCAGGCTGGGTGGTGGGCAGCTCTGCCCAGGGCAACTCCTGCGGCACAGCCCCGAGTGTTCTCCCTGCTCAAACAATCAGCTGACAGCCTGCACAGCCCACCTGGAATTAGATCACTACAAGCCAGAGAGAAACGTACCACACCCACTGCATGCCAGCAACTGAGGTTCCTGCACAGGAAATTGAGCTTCTGGGCACTGGAGGGCATCTCCTCCATAAAGCTATTATTCCACAGGAAACACTTAAAAGGCAGAGGCATTTTGTCCAAACAAAACTACAAGACAAAAGAGCAGAAAAGGGCTGAGTGAGATTGAAGTTGCCAGTCTTCTTGATAAAGACTTTAAAGTAAGTGTCATAAATGTGCTCATGAATCTATAGAAAAATAGTCAAGCTCTCAGGGAGGGATCTCCACAAAAGATGACCTGCAAAGAGTCAATCAGAGCTGAAGAATACAGTATCTGAAATGAAAAATACAATGGAGGGATTTAATAGCAGGCTTTCACAGATTGGAGAAGTTGTAAATGATCTGGAAATTAGGGATTAAGGAAAGCCAAAAAACAGAAAAAAGGGATCTCTAGGAGTGAAAGAATAATAAGAGCTGTATAACCAATCTAAACAGAACAACATTCCCATAATACAGGTAGCAGAAGAAGAAGAGAGTGACAAAGGGATAGAAAGTCTCTTTGAGGAAATAATTGTGGAAAACTTCGCCAATCTGGGGAAGGAAATAGACACTCAGGTATGGAAGCACAGGGAACCCCTAACAAAAGGAACCCTAGGAAGAGAACACCATTTTATTATGATTAAAATGGCAAAGATCAAGGACAGAGTATTGAAAGTAGCCAGAGAAAAAAGATACTTATAAAGGAAATCCCATCAGGCTATCAGCAGACTTCTCAGCAGAAACTATGAAGAACAGAAGGGAGTGGCATGATATATTTAATGTAATGAAACAAAGAATCCTCTACCAAGCAAGATTATCGTTTAAATTTGAAGCAGGTATTAAACAATTTTAAGATAAAAGTTGAAGGGATTAACCACCACTAAGCCAGCCCTACAGGATATATTAAAGGGATTTCTCTAGATGGAAATACTCCTAAGGCTAAATAGCTATCACCAGAGAAAATAAACTCACAGTCTCCCATCCACATCAGCCCCAGCTCCCTAAGCCTGGGCAGAGGTAGTGGGTGCAGGTGGAGGAGGGAGAGATTAGAGGGAGAGGGAGCTTTTATAACTCAGGTTAGCCTAACAGCATTCATTCCTGGCCAATTTTGGCAGTGCCCCAGTTCCTCTTAGTGTCTGTCCTCTCCATTCTGCAGCCTTGTGTGCAGACTGTGAGCACTGCCTTGGGACTGATCCCACTTGGGAGTGGGATATGGGTCCTATGTTAGAGGCCTCAGCAGAAATTGCTCAGCAATGGCTACCTTGTCTCCAGCCATAGGGTAAAATGAGGTATAACTGGAGGTTCCATCAAATAGCCTCCTCCTGCTCCTTCTATTAATGGAAGAAGCCCAGTCCCTAAGGTGTTTTCTCCTTTGAAATGTATCTTACTAAAATGCTTTACCCCCAGAGTGCTCTTGCAGCCCCAAATGTGACTGTCATCAATGCTTAACTGTCATATTCATGGGGTGTCTTGTTTCAAGAGATGAATATTGCAGGACAAGAGTGTCATTTACTCTCTACCTGTCCCTGAAGTCCCTTATATTATTGCCGTGGAGACAGGTCTGGCCAAGGTTTGATGACTTTCCCAGGATCCCACAGCCCATTAGTGGAAGGGCAGGAACACAGGTGCCTTCACCACTCTTGTCTCCACACCTTGTTTCAGGTGATGACTCTGAATTCAATACTACCATAAAGTTGGGGTTGGGGCTTTACAGGCAAGGGAAATGTTACAAAACATCCACAGTTTAGTGTTTTACATAAATTCCATATATGAAAGGAAAAATCATGGAAGCAGGAAGATGAAAATTTTATAGTTATTAGTAAAAAGCTTATTTTTATGCAGCTTCTGGAGAAATTTTGTTTAAAATTATATTGTAAAGGCCTTTGTTTATTGGTAAATTCATATTACATGTTAGAAGAAATCTGTGATAAACTTGGAGAGTCTAGAATTTTATTTTTGCTTCTTTTCGCAGTGTGATTAAGAGGATTGTGTACTTAATGATATCATCTTTAACATTCAGGTATGTGAGACCCTAGAAAAGGAGGAAATTGAATATGTGTAACATTAATAGCAACACTTTTTAATGAGGAAGGATCTGGGAGGGAAAAATACATTTCCACCGTCAGCATGTTGATAAATAGCTCCTGTGTTCCATTTAATGTAATCTAATTTCCCTTGGAATTTCAGTTTAAGTGGGACATTAGTAATTGCAAAAGAGATGGCATATACCTAAGTCTAGTAGTAACATATTAATATGCTGCTTCTACCTGTAAAAGTAGAAATAATGAAGCATGCATTTTAAAATTCTGTAATTATGAGTAAAGCATTTTATTAAAAATCTTATTTGTCTAGAATTACTCCTTAATTCTGAAAGCATTCTATTTAGGCTTTGTCTCTATACAGTAGTAAGATTTCATGCTATGATACAGATTCACACAATATACTTGGTTCTTTTTACATTTATAATACTTTAATTTGCATTGCAATTATAAAAAAGTACTTTGAAGACTAATTCATCTTAATAGATTATACAAATAGTATGAATCGATAGAGAATGTTTTGAATGTATAAAAGAAAGGCTTCAGAGGTGATTTAGAGTTCAATCATGTATATATTTATGGAATTGAATTCCTTCTCATGTGCCCAGCACTGTGCTAGAAGCATCCAGTAATATGTAATCATATGCTTGTTAAAAATCTTGCTGGTAAAAAAATTTTCCTCATCAGTTGATCTTTTAAGGACTTATGTTAGTCATGCTTTCACTTGGCTTTTAATTACAAAATTCTTAAAAGTTATTAAGATTAATGAGGTTTTATTTATTATGAGAAATTGATAAAAGCCCCTTATAAAAATCTCAAATTTTAAGAAAAGTTTTCAAGCAAAGACATATAACTTTAATTCAGCTTGCTTGTTCTGCCTTGGAGTGTTGGTCTGACATGTCCATTATTTAAAGGCATGGTAACATGAAGAGGCTTGGTGGGAATGCTGCTTCCCTAACAATTGCTTCTCTTGGGGAGAACAGTAATTGTGAGGAGGATTCTGGGACAGTGCAGTTGCCCCTCTTCTGGACAGTTTAACCCTAAATCATGTCATTTTGGTATCAGATCATTGACCTACATGTAGTCTGACCACAGGGGTAAAAACTATTTTATCTTTCTTCTATTTATTTATTTGTTTTAGAATATTTGGAGTTTTGCTGACCTTTGTGGATTTGTCCCTTATCATTACAGACCTAATTGTCATTGATGACACAATGTGTATTCCTTTGGAATTTCATTCAGTTTCTTTAGCTATTGCTTTGTTTTTTTAGTGGATATTCTTCTTTGAGTATTTGTAGAAGGGTAAGTTTGATCA
The DNA here is from genome assembly GCA_032199065.1 of Smutsia gigantea. NCBI lineage: Eukaryota > Metazoa > Chordata > Mammalia > Pholidota > Manidae > Smutsia > Smutsia gigantea. The sequence continues at coordinate 95,233 of JAVSCE010000381.1, read as the reverse complement.
ATTTTTTAAAAACACATAGAGTGATTTTGCACTGCTATGAAAAGCATCCCCAAATAATTTCCAGTTCACCCCACCAAATGCGTCCCTCTTCATCAAAACGATCCCCTTGAATGCATGATCCACAAGAGAAACAACAATCCAATTCCAGTTTCTACTAGTTTGTGCTTTAATATTGTTGCACCTGGTGCTCTGCTCGCCAACAATGTGTTCTAGATGGTGCCTTCAACAGGTAAAGCTTAGCGGGTTTGCAAAGTGGGGCCAGGCAACTAATGTGTCTATATGTACATTATTAACAGGGAACGTGTATGTGAAGTATAGATACAGATCCTTTCATTAAGAGTTGAATGTAAATAAAAGCTGACAGTATATTAAGTACTGGATATTAGATCATGAACAACCCCCTCCCTCAGTTAAAATGAAAACTTTTTTAAGCTTCGCAAGAGATCTGGGCATGCTCATCATGTGAGCTTGGTAATGAGTCAACAGCTGATTTTCTGTATTTGCTGGTTTTCTGCGGAGGCAGGTGGAGTGAGCCAAGCCTTGGAGCTGGATTGCTGTGGGATTCAGGGACCAAATCCCCCGACTGCACGTCCTCCAGAGCCTTGCCGAAGGCAGCCTGTCTCCTCTTCCGCTGAACTTCCATCCTCATGCCTTTGCGCTAAGGACACTTGCCCACTCCTCGGTTACTGAGGGCCTGAAAGGGGCTACCCCAGAACGCAGAGCTTCCCCTGGACCACCAACACCCACGGCTGTGGGGCCAGTGCTGGGAAGGGAGGCACCGTGGATGGAAGTACAGCTCGCCGTGGAGGAGGCCACGCCACCCCGCTGGGATTCCCCTGGGGGAGGAGTCTGGGGACCACAGAAGTGGCCCCACCCTCATCATCTACAGTCCTCACAGCCCTGCTCCTCTAAGACTGGGACACTCTGAGCTTCCACTGCCAGTGGCCCTGTCCAGCATCCTGCCTGCCTCTCCCCACTGTATAAAGGCAATGCTGGCCTCCTGTTCAATGGTTTGCTTACATTTCTTACTATACTTAAATTGCCATATTGATGCTTTTGTCTTAAACATGTATAAAATAGTGAATATGAATATTTTCCCTTTAGTCTATTAAATGCAGTTTAAATGATTCACTAGAGGAGAATTCTTAATGGGAATGAGTCAAATGATCTGTGCTCTTAAATTTTCCCTATTTCTTCTTTGGGAGAGCATAAACTTGTTTTTTGTTTTTGTATTACAGGATATGATCTTATTTTTCTGATATACGTAACTCCTTAGATGCTCTCATTATTGTGGTAACTCTACTGGTTGATATTGTTTATATTTTTTATGATTTTAAGGTTCTTAAAGATGTTCCTAGGTAAGAAACATACAATTCACCTCTCAACATTTTAAATTTTTACTTTTTTGCATTTTCTGTGGCTTTTATTGTGTGTAATCTTTTAAACTCTGAATGTGCTGATTTGTGCCAAATAAGTTGCTTGTAAATGAACTGTTTAGGTGAATTTCTGTATACTTGGAAACTAAAGGATAGTGGGATTTAGAGCCCAGGGAAGGGTATACAAGCTGAGTGACTTTAGCTGAATGAAAAAGATGGAACACCCAAAGAAGAAACAGGGACTTTGCCTCTTGTATTAACTTTCTAACTTCTCTACATTTTGAAATCCCTGCTAAGTTCCGATTGGAGCTTCAACCACAAATTCCTTACACATGAAATTCCTGGGTTTTCTTTATAACCAGGAGAATATTGGTTTGAGCATATTCAACATTTGAGTGACTCCAGTGATAATTCTCTAAAAAAGGGCAGATGGAGAAGAAAAATAGGTGATGGGAACAGCAACATGGAGTAGTGTAGTTGAAATGAAGAAAGCTGAGGCAAAGCCAGAACTGCTGGGGATCAGGCAGCTAAGAGGTGTGTGGCGGGCCGATGGCTTCCTTCCTCCTCTCTGTGCTGTGGCAGCCAGGCATGAGGAGCAACTGCGCACTGGGGTGCAGGTGTCCAGGCAAACAGTCCCTCCTTCCTAGGACCCCGCTTCATGTTCCAACACAACTCGACGTTACATGGTAAGCTTTTGGAGTTTGAAAATAACTGGAGCTGCTATGGTCCTCCGATTGGCAATCTCAGCATCACTTAAGAGCTTGCTAGAAATGCAAGAGAAACACATCAGTCCCCACTTTAAACCTGTGAATTAGCATGCACACTCAGCTTAGAGACGCACTAGTCCAAACCCTCAGTTCTTAGCCATTGTGTTTCTTTCTGATGAACAGAGAGACACTAGTTAGCACACTTGGGGATTATCTGTCTGCTGTCTGCCTAATGTGTGTTAGTAGCTGTAATGAACCTCTGTTAGTGATGGGAGTAACGAGGCAAACAAGAACCTTCAGTTTGTTTTGGTACAAAAAAGATTGAAAAGTGCTTTTCTTAAACCACAAAAACTAAATCCACAAATTTTTAGAGTCTATCATATAACTGTTGCTCTGAACCAGTTTCTCAGTCTGAGCCCTCTTGGTATTTTGGACCAGATAATTCTTTGTTATGGGGGTTTCCTGTGCATTGGTGGTTAGCAGCGTTTCTGGCCTCTACATGCTAGACACTAGTACCCCTCACACACATTTGTGACAACCAAAATGTCTCCAGACATTACCAAATATCCCCTAGGTGAATGGGTGGAAACCCTGGGGTAACAGCGGAGGTATGTAAAATTGACCCTGGTTAAGAACTTAGTCTAGAACTTCTCTAAACTAACTCTGTATTGGCAAACTCTTGTTACTGAATCAAAAATGTATCTTTGTAATTTATTATTAGATAGTCAATTTTATTTCGACTTTTATGACTTATCATTCTGGTAAGAGTTTTTCATCTGGCTTATCAAATAAGACATCTTGAAATGCTGTCCAGAAGGATGGTAAGTGGCAAAACATTTTTATAATTTCAGAAAAATGTTCATGTTTCAGTAAATGGCAAAGGTTGTATACATCTCTATAATATTCTTTATTTTTATGTTAATTACAAATTAATGTTTGTTTGAAACTCTCAGGTTTCAGAAAATAAATGGCAATACAAGAAGGATGGATTGGACTTAGATCTCACATTACTGGTTGGTGAAGTTTGTTGATTTACTTACATTAACTTCACATTTTTTTGTGTGTGTGAGTAATTGTTTTGTTCTTGCCTTATCTAAGCCATGTTCTTTCAAAGCATTCTTTGTCCATGAAGATATATGCCACTGTTGTGTTGTGACATATTTTTAGTTTAACTCTGACAATGGAAAAATCTCTACTGTCATCTTAGATCAGGGCTAGTTGGTTACAGTACAGGAAGGTGAATGAATTTTTAGCTAACTCCATTTGTTTTGTCTAGAAGTTATTGAGTTCTAGTAGTCATCGTGGTTCCAGGAATCTTAGAGAGACCTGTTCTCTTCCTAGGATCCCAGATAATCAGGCCATTGCTGTGTGGATGTCAGGTTTCTGAACCAGGAGCCCTGGAAGGACCCCTGGGAGTCACTGCCACTGCTGGAGCCCAGATCTCTCCCCTTTCTTTGGTGTTTAAATAAGATCCCACCACAGGCGGAGCTTCAGACGGAGGTCAGAACAAATCTGTCACATATGGCTGGAACCAGTTGAGTCTTGGGAAAACTGCAAGTTTAATGTTTTTTGGACTGGATAATTTAATGTTATTGTGATTATCCTGAGAGTAGTTAGCTTTTCTTCTGTCATTATCAATCCTGAAAGTTCTTTTCCATGAAGGAGTCCGATTATATGTAAGTTAAGTTCTCATATATTGTTTCATGTCCATAATGACATCTGTAATAGTAACTATTTTGACTTCCAGAACATATTATTGCCATGTCATTCCCATCTTCTGGAAAGATGTCTTTTTATAGGAATCCCATCAAGGTAAGAGTATTTACCTAACAAATGCTCACATTTCACAATAAATGTATCTTGTGGAGTCATAAGTTTGATATTGGCTCAGAGGTGGCATATTCTCCTAAAAATTTACTCTTTCAGATAAAAGATTATAATGGATTGATACCAATTAGATTTTGCTGTGTTATGAACCACCCAAAAACCTAGTCACTTACAATCAGTGATTCATGGAGTTCATGATAATGTGGTTTGTGAATTTGGGTCGGGCTTCACTGGGTAGTTCTGGGGACGGGCTTAGCTAATCTCAGCTGGGCTACCTCACACACTGTGGATAGCTGCTAGGTATCTGAGGAGAGCTGGTCTAAAATGGCATGGCCAGATGGCTCCATGTGGTGTCTTACACTCTAGCAGGCAAGTCTAGGCTTGCTTACATGGTGCCAGTGGGCAATGGTCCCACAGTAGCAAGAAAAACATGTCAGAGCACAGAGGGGCAGAGAAAAATATGAGAGAGCAGGAAGGCAAAGCAGAAACCTTCTTCCAAAAACACATTAAAGGAGAAAATACAGCAAATACAACAAAACTTGAAAATGGCCTGAAGACTACAGAACAGACCACCTACACCTGGGGAAGAAAACCACACAGAAAAGGGCAAAGTGGCGGAGTTGTGATCGAGTGGGACTGAAGCCCTCCCTGCACCCTAGCCTACAGGCAGGAGAAAGTGGAACAGAGTAGGGAAAGTGTAGGAGCCCAGGAGCTCTGCACACCTGGCCTGGAGATCTGCTCTGAGAGCATGAGTCCACATCACATTGGGTTCTGGTGATTAGCAGGGCTGGACACAAGGGGCGGGCAGAACAGTCTGGGAGGCTGAGTCTCCATCCATTTTGGAGAGCAGGCACGCTCTGCCAGTCCGGAGACTTAAAGCAGAGGTGGCAGTTTGAAAGACTTGCCAGCAGTGGCAGGGGTGCCAGAGGGGTGAGGGCTGGACAGAGCTCTCCCCTCAGGAGAAAGGGCAGCTAGAGGATACCACCCCAGCCCTCCCTTGGTCATACAGATTGGGAACTCGCAGGAGCCCCAGATGCTCCGCCCCCCTAACTGGCAGTGCGGCCCCGAGGCTCCGCCCTGAGTGCACTGCTGGCAGCCAACCCACCTGGCCCTTTTTTTGTCTGAATTTTTTTTGTTTCACAAAAAAAAGCATCAGACTTTGCTGCCTGGCAGGAAGAGGGAGACTCTCCCAGCTTTCTCGGCTCTGTTTCAGCCACTGGCACCATGTAAGCAAGCCTGCGAGAGTGTAAGGCCAGCCTGGACTGGCCTGCTAGGTGCCTGCAGGAGCCAGACCCAAGAGTTCCTTCTTCTCTCTGGGTGTCCAAGCCTGGGACTGCACATCTGGCCCCAGCAGAGCTGCACATCAGCCCGCCCACCCCACTAACCCTGAAGCCCCTCCATTGCTTCATGGAAGGTGGAGGTGGCCCCACCTACAGCAATCCCATCAGAGACTTCTCCATGGATCACAAACATGGTGGCTGAACCAGACTGCCGGTGCAGACTCAGACCACTGCAGAAGACAGACAGAAAGGCAGCCCTGTGCACTACATGCCAAGAGCGTGGGCTCCCACAAAGTAGAACCAGGCATTAGAGAGTAAATAACCTCGAGCTTCTGGACACCACAGGTGCCTTCTTCATAAAGGTTTACTCTGTAGGCCAGGAAACATAGCAGAGCCATTTTATACAAAGGAAAAAACACAGAAACCTTAACAAAATGAGGAGGCAGAGAAACACATTCCAAACAAAACTACAGGAACAGGACACCAGAAAGAGGGCTAAGTGAATTGGAGATCACCAATATTCTTGATAAGATACAGATATGAAAAAGTCATAAACATGCTCACTAATTTACAGAAAAATATTCAAGTTCTCAGGGAGAACTTCAACAAAGAGAAGACCTGAAATAGAGCCACTCAGAGTTGAAGTATACAGTATCTGAAATGAAACATACAGTGGAGGGATTTAAGAGCAGATTACTGCAGGTAGAGGAGACAGTGAATGAGATGGAAATTAAAGAACAGGAACACAGCAAAGCTGAGGAACAGAGGGGAAAAAAAGGGTCTCTAGGACTGAAAGAATGATGAGTGCTATGTGGCCAATTCAAACAAATTATTATTTGCATAATAGGGGTACCAGGAAGAGAAGAGAGAGGCAAAGGGATAGAAAGTCTCTTTGAGGAAATAATTGTTGAAAACTTCCACAATCTGGGGAAGGAAATAGGTCATGGAAGTACAGACAGCCCCTAGCAAAAGGAACCCCAGGAAGAGAACAGCAAGGCACATAATTAAAATGTCAAAGATCAAGGATAAGGAGAGAGTATTGAAAGCAGCCAGAGAGAAAAAGGATTACTTACAAGGGAAACCCATAAACCTATCAGCAGACTTCTCAGTGGGAAATCTGAAGGCCTGAAAGGAGTGGCATGATATATTTCATGTACTGAAACAGAAGGACCGCCAACCAGGAATCCTCTACCCGGCAAGATTATCATTTAAATTTGAAGCACATGTTAAACAATTTTCAGATAAACAAAAGTTGAAGTATTTACTACCACTGAGCCATCCTTACAGGATATGTTAGAGACTGTTGTAGATGGAAATGTCTATAAGGCTTAAATAGCTTTCACCAGTGAAAATAAACTCACAGTAAAAGTAGCAGACCAATTAATTACCAAGCAAGTACAAAATTAAACAAAATGAAGCAAAATCAACTATACAAAATCAGTCAAGGGATACCCCAAAATCGCAGATTATGACATCTGGTACAGTGTGGAGGAGGAGGAAGAAGGAGGAAAAGAAAGTACCTTTAGGTTGTGTTTGAAATAGAGTATTCAGCAACTTAGGACAGACTGCTATATAGTCATGAAGCTATCCTGGAACTTTTGGTAACCACAAAACTAAAGCCTACAATAGATAAACAAAAATAATTTTTTAAAAGAGAAATCCCATCACAACACAAAAGAAAGCCATCAAATAACAAGAGAAAGGGTGTAAGAGAGGTAGAAAGGAACAGAGAGGAGGTATAGGAACAGCCAGAAAACAAAAGATGGCGATAAGTACGTTATCTATCAATAATCGCCTTTAAGGTAAATGGACTGAATGCACCAATCAAAAGACATAGAGTTACAGAATGGATAAAAAAAAACAAGACCCATCTATATGCTGCCTACAAGAGACTCATTTCAGACCTAAAGACATACACAGACTAAAAGTGAAGGGATGGAAAAAGATAGTTCATGCAAACAATATTGAGAAAAAAGCAGGAGTAGCAGTACTTAGAAAAAATTGATTTCAAAATCAAAGATAGGAATGAGACAAAGAAGGACATTACATAATAATAAAGGGGTCAGTCCAAAAAGGGCATATAGCAATTATAAATATCTATGCATCCAACAAAGGAGCACCTAAATATGTAAAATACTAACAAAGGGGGAAATAGATTGCAGCACATTCATTTTAGGAGACTTTAACACTCCACTTACCTCAATAGATCAACCAGACGGAAAACAAATAAGGAAACAGAGGCACTGAACAATAATACATTAGATCAAATGGACTTAACGGACATCTATAGAACACTGCACCCAAAAGCATCAGGATACATATTTTTCTCAAGTGTGCATGGAATATTCTCTAGAATAGATTACATACCAGGCCATAAAAGGTTGCTTAATAAGTTCAAAAAATTGAAATTATATCGAGCAGCTTCTCAGATCACAACAGTATGAAACTAGAAATAAATTACACAAAACAAAAAAGCCTACAAATGTGGAGTCTAAACAAAATGCTTCTAAATAATCAATGGATCAATGAATAAATTAAAACAAATTAAACAATACATGGAGACGAAAAAAACACTCAACAGTCCAAAATATGTGGACTCAGTGAAGGCAGTTCTAAGAGGAAAATATATAGCAATACAGACTTACCTAAAAAAAAAAAAAAAAAAATCCCACATAAACAGTCTAAACTCACAATTAAAAGAAATTAGAAAAGGAAGAACAAATGAATTCCAAAGTTAACAGAAGGAGGGACATAATAAAGATCAGAGTAGAAATAAATAAAATAGATAAGAATAAAACAATAGAAAAAAATCAATGAAACAAGGAGCTGGTTCATTGTGAAAATAAAACAAAATAGATAAACCCCTAGCCAGACTTATCAAGAAAAAAAGTACACACACAAACAAAATCAGAAATAAGTAATAATCACAACAGATATCACAGAAATACAAATAATTATTAAAGAATTCTATGAAAAACCATATGCTAATAAATTGGACAACCTAGAAGAATGCACAACTTTCTAGAAAACTGCAACCTCCAAGATTGACCCAGGAAGAAACAGAAAATCTGAATAGACCAAATACCAGCAATGAAATCAAATTGGTAATAAAAAAAAACCCCAACAAACAAAACTTCAGTCCCAGATGGCTTCACAGGTGAATTGTACTAAACATTTAAAGAAGAGCTAATACCCACCCTTCTTAAAGTATTCCAAAAAGTAGAAGAGGAGGGAATATTTTCAGACTCATTATATGAGGCCATCAACACTCTAATGCCAAAATCAAAGACACTACAAAAAAAAAAAAGAAAATTAAAGACCAGTATCCCTGATGAACAGAGATGCAAAAATCCTCAACAAAACATTAGCAAATCAAATTCAAAAATACATCAAAAAGATCATCTATCATGACCAAGTGGGATTTATTCCAGAGATGCAAGGATGTTACAATATTTGTAAATCAATATCATACATCACATTAACAAAAAGAATAACCACGTGATCATCTCAATAGATGTTGAACAAGCAGACAAAAATCCAACATCCATTCATGATAAAAACTTTAACAAAATGGGTGTAGGGGGTATGTACCCAACATAATAAAGGCCATATATGACAAACTCACAGCCAACATCATACTTAGTAGTGAAAAGCTAAAAGCTTTTCCTGTAAGATTGGCCACAAGACAAGGATGCCTACTCACCACTTCTTTTTAATGTAGTACTGGAGGACCTAACCACAACAATGAGGCAATACAAAGAGATAAAAGGCATCAAATTGGTAAGGAAGGATGACATGATAGAAAACCCTAAAGATTTCACCAAAAAGCTATTAGAACTAATAACTGGGTTTGGCAAAGTTTTAGGATATAAAATTAATACAGAAATCTGTTGCATTCCTATATATTAAAAATGAACTAGCAGAAAGAGAAATCAAGAAAACTCCATTTACAATTGCATCAAAAAGAATAAAATACCTAGAAATGAACCTAACCAAGGAAGTAAAACACCTATACTCTGAAAACTATTAGACACTCATGAGGGAAATTAAAGAAGACACCAAAAAATGGAAATCTAACCCATGCTCATGGGTATAAAAATTAATATCGTCAAAATGGCCATCATGCCCAAAGCAGGCTGGAAGAATCCTTTAATTTCTAACCCCCCAAGACTGATCTTCCCATTGGGTTTTGCTTTGAAAACTGAAAATGCTAAGGACCAGCAGGTATTTAAAAGGAATAGCTTGAGCTGGTGAATGGGTATTGGATTGGATCATTCTATCAGAGAAGCCTCCATGGATTTAATTAGCACTGGTGGTATTGTTTGGCCACATAAGTACTTAGCAAATTCGGTACCTCTGAAAATTGAATAATTGTGCTCCCTTTCAGAAGATTAACTGATAGATTCAAAGACCTGCAAATGCTGTTTTTAAGCGTTTTAAAAACAGGTAAAATTTACTAACTGTGGAATGCACAAATCTTAAGATGGGTAAATCCATGTAACTCACCCCCACCAACAGGTGTAGCTCTAATGCCCCAGGGTTCTTTGGTGCCTCTTGCCAATAACCTGCTCCCCAGGTCTTGGCCGCCTTGTGCTGTTTCTATTGCCACATACCAGTTGTCTGTTAAGTGACATATTTTGTGATACAGAGAAGCAGGTGGTAAACTTGCACACTACCTGCTAAACGAGGTGGAACTCCTCGTGTTCCTTCAAAAAGACCTTGAACTCTTGCACATTATCGTTTTTTAAGTGTTATTTTTAATGTAACAAATTGTGGCTCCTGAGAAAGAGGGGCGAAGACGCACTTTCCGTGAACAGTTTCCTTGGAGGCCCTTCAGCGACCCTGGGAACCGGGCTGACGCCCCCTGGTGACCCCGGCCGCGGCCCGCAGCGCAGCAGTAAAGCAGCGCCTCCCGCCTGTTTCGGCGCGGCCCCGAGGAGGCGCGGCCGGGCGGCGGGTCTGGCCGTCGGGGCGGGCTGGGCGCGGCGCGGCGACACGTGTGTGGGCGCCGTCTCGCCACTCGGAGCTTCTTCCAGCCGCCGCCCGCCGGGGAGGAGGTAAGAGGGCGCGGGGGCTTAGCGGGGGCTGCGAGGGGCTGAGCGGACGCACGGGCAGGCCGCGAGGGGCTGGGGCGGCTGCGCACAGGGGCTGGGAGCGGGGGGCCGCGTGGGGGGCCGAGCGGGGTCATGAGGGGTCGAGCGTGGTCAGTGCAAACGCTGAGCGTGGCTGCGTGGGGCTTTGCGGGGCTAGGCCCATGTGGGGTCATGAGGGGCTGGGCGGGGGCCGCGTGGGGCTGCGAGGGGGCTGCGAGGGCCTGGGCGGGGCTGAGCGGGCTGCACGGCTGCGAGGGGGCTGGTCGGGCTGCGCAGGGGCTGAGCGGGGCTGCGAGGGGGCTGCGAGGGGGCCTGTCGCACTGGGGCTGAGCGTGGCTGGGCAATGGGGCTCTGCGGGGGCTGCGGGGCTGCGTGGGGTCATGAGGGAAGGGGGCTGGGCTGGGGCTGCGTGGCCGCGCGAGGGGGCTGCGAGGGGCCCGGGGCGGGCCGAGCGGGGCTGCAATGGGGCTGCACCGAGCTGTACCGGGCCCTGCGCTCCCCGCCGCGCCCGCCGGCCCCATCCCGGCACATGCCGCAGCGCCGTCGCGGGGCCGAGGCCGGCGGAGAGGGCGTCCAGCGGGGACGCCGGGGCCCTTGCGACGGCGCCCGGGTCACAGGTGGTTCTTCCAGAAGGAACCTGTGCGTGGACCCAGGCAGGAGACGGCAGCCTTCCCCGGCCTGGGGCGGGCTCGGCGCGCCGCGGAGCCCGGGTCCCCGCCACGCACACTTGGTGGTGGACACGCGTGCGTGCGCACGTTTCCGCGGGACGGAACCGCTTTGCTCCTCTCGGTTTCCCTCTGATTCTTGCGTAGCCGCTGGCCGCCGGGACCTAAGTGCGAGGCGCGCTCTCCGCAGGGGCCGCCCTGGGCTGCTCGGCCAGCGCGAGGGCCCCGAAACGCGCAGCTCCCCGCCCCCCGGGAGGCATTCACAGAGTGTGTAAACGTGTCTGTGAACGCTACACAGGAGTATTCTTGAGTGCGTATAAAATTTACCAAAATTCTTAGTTTCTCAAATGGATTCTCAAGCCAAGCATTTTGAGCAGCCAATCATGGCACTTGGAACATGTTGGAAGAAAAGCAAGGTTAAAAAAAAAAAAGAAAAGAAAACACGCCTTTTTTTTCCCCCAAGTAATGCTCTTTTGCCCAGCACTCCGTTCCATCCCGGGTGCTCTGCTCATTCCTTCACATTAGTGGTTGGGCTAGGAAAACGAGCATTTACCTTCAAAAGCTTGAGATCATTTTAAAAAGTCTGTATTATGGCTTTCAGGTAGGCAGGTTTTTTGGTTTTTTTTTTTGGTAATTCCACTGTTTTGTGTTCTACTGGTCATTTTCATAAGAAGGAAACTTTATCAATCACAAAATCAGTTGTGATTAGGAGCTTCTTTCAAAAAAATGGTTACCCTGGGGGAAGCCGGTTCAGTTTTGGAGAGCTAGGGACTCTTTCCATCTTCTAACTTCGGTTGCCGAGTGCCTGTGACTTAAAGGAGGCGTTTTAATTGCCCTCTGTGCCCAGGCTTGCCAGAGAGACAATGATGCCCACCCGCTGTCTTTGGCCGGGTTTCCCAGTCCGTGTTTAAGAAAAGGATCGGGTCAAATCTGTGCCCAGCAGACTGAATGTCCTTGTGTTCTCTGGGAAGCGGGGAGCCCTAGTCGCCTGCAAATTGCCCCTCAAATCTCTGCTTCCTTCGGAGGAAGCACACTGTTTCCTTTGTTTAACCAACTCCTTCTGAAAGAAAGTGAATCGAGACCCACCAGTTTTCTTTCCATTCAGTTTTTCGTTATTTCAGGCAGGCCCTTTTTAATGCCATGAATGTCTGTCTGATCTGATATATTTGGAATATAATATACTTATTAAAATATATTAACTGGATTATGAGGGGAATGTTAACATAAGAACGTAGGTATTTGGTTATGTTTAGTAACCCCTAGTTCACTAGACCCTAGTATGAAAAAAGCTGACACTTAGTGCCCTGTATTTATCCTATAATCTAATGGTCTATTTATATCAAAGTAGGTGCCTCCTCCCACGAGGCATTCTGAAGCACAGGCCAGTAAAGTCTTTCCCGCTCCCACCAGGAGGTTTGGGAAGATTGCTGCATGAAATCATCTACTGCCTGATGCATACTGGCAGCAGATACTGGGAGGCTGGCAGAAGATAATTGTTACTTACCTGTTTTCTCTGTAGAGTGTCCTAAACCAGGGAAGTAGGGTCACACGGAGCTCACATTTTATTGCGGGCAGTGCTCTGGGTGTCTTTTTCAAGGCATTGGCAATTTGGGTAGAGCTCCCAGGCATCAAGAAGAATCCAAATAACGTGTCAGTTGTGCAAGAAACACAGTGTTAATGGTCTATGCAGCACAACGCAAAATGAAATTTGGGCAAAAATATAGCAAATTGTTCAGCATGAAATGCCAAGCAGATATATATATGAATATGTATACCCAGATTGGCTATTAGTTTTGGTGAAATTAAGCAACTACAAACTTTCCACCTAAGAATGTGTTACAGAGATAGGTGACCTGGTGTTTTACAAAGATAACCTGGCGTTAGGTGTGTCCCAAAGTTCAGAGCAGGTGAGCTGTAAAGGAGCAAAGGGGCACGCACAGGTATGGATCATTTTCCCAGGGAAGTTAAGGGGGCTCATAGTTTCTTTTCAGCATCACCTAGGATGTTTGACTTCTTAGAATGGTTTTGTCATATCATGATTACTGTTTTATGAATTACGTTAACAAAGAGATCACTTCTTGAAGTTCTAATTTCGGGTGTTTTTGGGAAAGAAAAACAACTTGCAGTTTGGATGTAGGAAAGGTCATGAGGAGATCGAGGAGGCTGGATTCTGCTGATCAGAATGAAACAAATGTTGAAAGACTTTTCAAATCTATTAATGGTGGTGCTTTGTGACTATGGTGAGCACTGTTAAGTTCACTTAATGCAACAGGTGTCAGGGAAGGGACATAAATGTGAGGTCTGTGAGTGCACTGAGGTGGGGGACCCCGCGTGGAGGAGGCAGGGCAGGGTCCTTCTAAACTGCGATTTCCGTTGCAGGCGCACTGTTGAATGTGGTGAGTATTTAGCACTGATCCGTCCTGTTAAACGTGGCCAGAGAGAAGGTGGAGGGGGAGTGCAGGGCCCAGCCCCCAGGACCTGCCCTCAGCCTCGCTTGGCAGCCCCCTTGGCCTGGTCCAGATGTCTCTATGTCCTCACTGCTGCTCACATACCCTTTTTAAAGCCCATTCTGACCATTTCGTTTCAGTTCTGGGAGAAGCTGACTACCCCCTCTTGGCAGAGCCGGGCCCTGTAGCGCTCAGCAACTCCACAGTGTCTCTGGGTTTCCAGTGTCTCGGCGGCGCTAACGGGACGCAGAGGAAATGTGTCTGTCCTGCTGCTGGATGCCAGCACCAGTCAGGCCCTCACCACCAAGCCCCTCCTGACCAACCAGTCCCAGGGGACGCTCGAGTTCGACTGCTTCCACTCCAAGGCGGCAGGAGACTACTGGTTCGCTGCGGCCCCAGACATGATAGGCAACGGCAGCCCAGCCTCTGGGTGGAAGGGAAGGGCCCTTCTGAAGGCGGGGTGGCCTGTCTTCCACGTTGACTTGAACAGGACTTCCAAGACCAGCCAGCCACTGTGTGCGTTCCCCGCCGACAAGCCTGACATCCTGGTGGACCTCGTGTTCACCGACAGCCATCCAGAGGCGAGAGCAGGAGGTCAGGACCAGCAAGAGGACAGAGCTCTCTCAAGGCCAGTGGGTTGAGTTTGGCTGGGCGCCTGTGGGGCCAGACGCCTGCGTCACCGTGGTGCTGAAGCTGTTGGGCCGAGACTCGGTCATCACCTCCAGCGGCCCCATCGGCCTGGCCCAGAGATTCGGCTGCGAGCTGGTGCTGGTGCCCGAACTTACGTGCGAGTCCAGCTTGGAGATGATGGTGTTGTCCCCACCCTGCATCCCGGGGTGGTCGCCGTCTTCAAGGAGGCCCCCAGACGCCCTGGGGAGAGGACCGCGAGGCCCGCTGAGAGCAGCCTGGTCTAGAACCATGTTCAACTGCACTCTGTTTGACGTGGGGAGGAATAAGTACTGCTTCAGCCTTGGCACTGCGAGCGGAAGCCAGTTTTCCTCAAAGGACAAGGAGTGTATGCTCATCCAGAGAAATACAGGTTGGTATCAAGATTTAAAAAATGTTTTGATCAAACTGTGCCTTCCTGCAGTCAAATGTATTATTTTGAATTTAGGTGAACTTAATTTTCTATGAGCTGTTCCATGATTTTTACGTCTCAGTCCTCATAATGTCCCAAATGACATTATCATCCTTACCTGAAAAATTAAGAGGACTGGTAAACAGGCCCAGCTCACCACTTACTTACACTCTCTTGGTCTCAGTTGCCCTGTCAGTAAAATGGGGATGATAAAAAGAGGATCTGTGTCAGACAGCTGTGAGAACTGAATGAAATAAACACGTGTGGTTCTTGGCATACTGCCCGGCATATAGGAAGCACCAGTAGGCGTTAGCTATTATTTCATTGTATTTAAAAACTTATTAGCTCATGTGGCACGTCAGTGGCAGAGTGTTCAGCCTATTTTCTACTCCTTGGGAATGTAAGCTCTGTTTGCAGGCTGCTGGTCCTCAGGAAGGCTTCACTTCAGGGAGAGATGGGCAAGGTCTGCAGCTTTAGGGTTGGTTGGGCAGCCATGGCCTTGAAGAGAGCCAGTCAGGGTCAAAGGCCACAGCTAAGTAGAGGCTGTGGCATCAGCCACCGTGCTGCCATCTGCCAACAGGGCAGCCCCTGCAGGAAAGAGGGGACACATCGGGAAGCAGGTCCTTCACCATTCAACTGTCTTCACTTGGTTGCGAGTTTAGGGTTTTGTTTGGCTCTGAAAGGAGGTCTTTATGCCAAGGTGTGAGTGTACGCCTAAGTTAATTTGGTCCATCTCGTTCAACATGAGGAAGAGGAGCTGACAGCTTTTGCAGCCACGTTCTGTTTGGGTTGGTGGCCATTTTGCTATTGGTTTTTAATAATGAATGAATCAATTAATCTAACACTTATTGAATAGCAACTCTATGCAAATTACCATGACTGGGGTTAGGAGTATAGATAAGACATGTCCCTGCCTGGGAAGGGGCTTATGTAGCTCAGCAGACACACCAGACATGAGATGCAGTGCACAATAATGTCCACAGCTTGCTGTGGACAACGTGCAGGGGTGACAGTCCATGCTGGGAACACCTCCACTCTTGGAAGAGGTAACATTTGAGCTGAAGTTTGAGAGCTGAGTAGGTATCATCCAGGTGCAGTAGGTGAGAAAGGAAATTTTAGCAAAGGGAGCAATGGATGAGAGCATAGAAGATGGCATATTAAGAGACCCAAAGAACTGAAACCAGTTGAATGTGGCTACAGGCTAGTGCGTCAGTAGGGAGGGTAGAAACGAAGTCGGGCAGGTAGCCGGGGCCAGGTCCTGAGGGGCCTTGAAGGTTTGGGCTTGTATTTTAGGGGGTCTCTCGGCTGTGTGTGGAGCGCCAGTTGAAGGGGAAGGGGTGGCAGCAGCGAGGCCTGTTAGGGTTTCAGGAAGCCCAGTGAAGAGTGAGACTCTGGCAGTGGGGATACAGGGGCGAGGGGGGCTCAGAGGCTCTGGGCGTGGCGAGCCATGGAGAGGGAAGCACGAAGGAGAAGCCCAGGTTCTGGTTCTGGCTCCTGCATGGAGTGGTCCCATGGCCTTCAGACTGGATGGACTGGGTAGGTTCTGGGGGGGGCGGGGGGGGGCAGGTGACGAGGCCTGGGATGTGGGCGTGAAGGTGTCGGGCAGTCGTGGGTGGGGAGCACAGAGCCGGCAGAGCCGCGGTGGGATCTCGGCCTCCTGGGTGCCGATGTTCATGCTCTTCGCTCCTAATTAGGTGAGTGAGTGTTATCGCTGGAACCAAGAAGAGACACGTGGGGGCAAGTGCTGGACAGGCGCCAGTGCAGCAGAGGTCAGGGTGTCAGGAGGGCTCCTCGGTCACTGATGAGCTGGGCAGGAGCTGTTTCGCTGGGACCGTAGGGCAGGTTGCAGGAGCTGGAGGAAGTGATATGGAAGCAGTTAATTAAGTCAGCAGATGTGAGAGATGTGTATCTTCTGTAAGCTTGGCTGGGGATATAAGGACCAAGACACGCCTGTGCAGTAGTGAGGGGTCTACAAAGGTCTTCAGAGTAGAAGAGCGTGAGCACATTTCTGTGGAGCTGCACAGAGAAGCTGGAGCTCACTGGTACAGAGGGATGGGCCCCAGGAGAAGGGCAGCCTAGAGAGCGCTTGCTGGACTCGCCTTATGGGAATTCACTTCTGCCACTAATTCCACAGGAAAAGAGGTAGAGAGGTGCGGCCGCTGGTACGTTTAGGGGTAGGAGGATGGCAGAAGAAGCTGGGATGGGGCAGAAGTACTTCCTAATAGTTTCTAATTTTTTGTGATCTAGCAGACTGCTGAGGAAGAGGATTAGGTAGGGGGCTTTAGAAAAGCGGTGACACTCTAAAGCAGTATGGTAGGGGATAGAGGAAGGGTTGCTTGGGAACCGGTGGAAGGCTTTGCGGGCAGCTGTGGTTGGGCCTGGCGCGTGGGGCACCAGCCAGCACCGGTGTATGATTGGTGATAGTACAGGCGAAGGCTCCAGGTGGTGTCTGAGTCCTGGTGACCGTGGGACCAACCAGACGGAGAGAGCAGGGAAGAACACGGTGCCACATGGAAGGTAGGAAGGGAGCGGACAGCTAAGGCGGGAGTGAGACAGAGGCTTCTGCACACGGAGAGGCAGGTCCTGGACCGAAGTGCAGAGTGAGTTGTGCTATGTTGCTGAGACTTATTTCGGCCTGTGCCACCTTCTTGAGCTGTGCAGATTTCCATACAACCTACCTAGCTGTTTGGCGTTCCAAGTGTTAGGCCCGGTGAGGTGTCCACCTGGCCCGGCAGGCACCTGCTAGACGTGTGTTCTCCTCCCCTGCAGCCTTCCGGCCGTCCAGCCCGCGCCCGCACCCCACGCCGTGGCCCGCCCAGTCCAACGACGTGGTGCCGGTCGCCTGGGCGTCGTGGCGGCCACCGTGCTGCTCGCGCTGTGGCGGAGGACGGGCCGCTGGGCGCAGGCGCGGGGCGGCCTGTCGCCCCGGGCCCTGGGGCGGTGCCTGCCAGGCGCCCAGGGGGCGGCGGCGGAGCTTCCGGTGCGGCCCGGGCCCGCCTTCTACGACACTCGTCCTTTGGCCTCCCGACGCCCAGGCCCCCCACCGCCCCCCAGGAGGACTCCGCCGCCAGCGCGCCGGGCATCTAGGCGTCTGCAGGGCGCCGCGGGCGGGCCGGCGCGGCCCGGGCCCCTGTGCGTGTGAGCGCGGCGGGTCCGACACGCTCTCGGCCCTCCAGGCGCGGCCTCCGACGTGAAACAAGCCCCAGCGGTAGGGAGGGCTGGAGCCAAGGGACCCTGCCGGCGCTACTCTGGATCAGTTACAAATACGGAGGAATTCCACTTCTACCGGGGCAGGAGTGAGCAGGGTTCCTGTGCGGCCCATGAAGCCAGTTACGCCTGTTGCCCTGGAAAGGGGGCCACCGCGAGATGTTCCAGGAGAACTTCCGGGCAAGAGTTGGCCGATAGCTTAATGTTTTTTGTACCACAAAGAATCCTGGTGACTTGACACAAAATTATGTAAGTTGATTCTGCCTTGGAGAAATAATGTAAGAAACTGATCATTCAGGTAATCAAATGAAGACCTGTCCATACATCCATCATTATTCTGAGCAAAAAAATAAACATTTCAGTAAGGAAGGTATTGTCTCCTGAGAGAGAATGGACTGTGGATGCAGGCCAGGACACTGCCGTTATTGGGACACTGCCTGTACTGGACTAAATGGACAGCCCCGGCCCCAGAGGCCTCCATGCTGAAACTGGTATGTGTTTCTGAAGCCAACTCTATCATGTTACTCAGAAAGTAGGTGAATTAATCTCAGGTACATAGAAAGCAGGTAGACTAGATGATGATTTTACAGCTTAAGCTTTTTTAATTGGAAGAAGGAGGTAAAGAGGGAAACAGAAGTCTTTTAGAAATTTAGAATAACTTTTGTTTTCTGATTCCATCTGCCTACCACATTTTGCAACTGAAGAATTTGAGGCCCAGGATGGGAATTAACTCCTACATGGTTACATGGACATGGACTCAAACTTTTATTCTAATTACCATACTCTTTGCTTTCTTTTATCACAGCTTTTGCAAATCTTCTCTAACAGCAAAAACTTCAGGAGAAAGATGACCCTTTTTGCAATAATAGAGCAGACAGAAATAGATACTTTTACCAAAGGAATGAAGCTTTCTGTTGTCTGGTTACCACCGGCCTTGCAGCTTGCTTTGTTTGGAAGTGCGGGCTCCTTCACTGGGGGGCTGTCATCAGGTACCGGGCGGGCACTCTGCACTCTGGGTACTTCCTTTCAGCCCATGAACCCAAGGCCTTATCTGCATACACTTCAGAAGCTGCGCTTTCCTTCTTGTTGTCATGCCCTCCCTAGCTGCCGCACGCACCCTGCCTGTTAGACCGTTTTTCTTCTTCCTTTTAGAGTTTATCAGGATGTCAGCCTGCTGGCGTGATTTCAGGGACCATTGGAGAGAGAGGAATTAAATGGGACAAAAAAAAATCACAAATGCAGATACTGTACTTTTAAAAGTTCCTTTTCTAGGGAACCCTCCTACACTGCTGGTGGGAATGCAAATTAGTTCAACCACTGTGGAAAGCAGTATGGAGGTTCCTCAAAAAACTCAAAATAGAAGTACCATTTGACCCAGGAATTCCACTCCTAGGAATTTACCCTAAGAATGCAGCAGCCCAGTTTGAAAAAGACACATGCACCCCTATGTTTATGCAGCACTATTTACAATAGCCAAGAAATGGAAGCAACCTAAGTGTCCATCAGTAGATGAATGGATCAAGAAGAGGTGGTACATATACACAATGGAATATTATTCAGCCATAAGAAGAAAACAAATCCTACCATTTGCAACAACATGGATGGAGCTAGAGGGTATTATGCTCAGTGAAATAGGCCAAGCCGAAAAAGACAAGTATCAAATGATTTCACTCATATGTGGAGCATAAGAACAAAGAAAAAATACAGAAGGAACAAAACAGCAGCAGACTCACAGAACCCAAGAACGGACTAGTGGTTACCAAAGGGAAAGGGACTGGGGAAAATGGGCGGGAAGGGAGGGATAAGAGGGAAAAAGGGGCATTACGATTGGCAGATGTAATGTTGGGGGGGCATGGGGAGGGCTGTACAACTCAGAGAAGACAAGTAGTGATTCTATAGCATCTCAGTACACTGATGGACAGTGACTGTAATGGGGCTGGTGGGGGGGACCTGATGAAGGGGTAGTTTGATAACCGTAATATTGCACATGTAATTGTAGATTAATGATGATAAAATAAATTATATTAAAAAAAAGTTCCTTTTCTATTTATTGCATTACTACTTCATTCATGCTGTTATTATTGAAAATTAAAACATACTTCCTTTCAGGAACAAGAGGAATAGATTTTTCAATGGTCTGCAGATGCAAGGAAGAGAAACCAGACTTTTTCATCTCCATTTTCTTTGTTTATTATACTAGACAGCCTTGTTCCCTGTACAGGGTCACAGGCTTGTGTACCAACCTTGGAGGACAAAGGATACACACTCAGCTGTTCCATCCTTCACAGTGAATTTCCCTGCAGTGTCAGATTGAGACCAAAATGGTCACAGGGAAGGTGAAAGTTAGAGAAAAAACTATGAAGAGAAGACGGAAGACAGTGAAGCTCTGTATATGAAACGGCTATCCTCCACACTGCTCCTCAGCTGTGGTGCCGAGAGCCCCCACCATCCAGGTGTTCAGCCACAGGCACAACCAAGGCCAGCCAAGACCTGACCAGAGGGGACTTTATCTAAGACACTCAAGTATCTGAGAAAACCTGCTGGGCAGGTGGAGTTATTGTTAACCCCAGCACGAAGCCATCTACATCCTGGCATTTGAGAGGCCTCAGTGCAATGCTCAGATACTGGAATATTCGCCCTAAATTGAAGCCTGCCAGTCAGCAAGCCCCACACATGTGCTTAGAGTTCCTAGTCACCTTTTTTCCTCTTTCATTCTTAAGAATTGCCTGACAACTGAGAATCTCCAAACATTTGAGAAAAGCCTATAGTATCATGAAGAAAACAGAAAAAATAATCCCAGGGGAAATGTATAATTCAGGGAATACAAGAAGAGTCAAATAAAAACCCTACAAAATTAAGTATTTATCACTAGAGAGATGCAAAATGATACTACATCTATTAAATAAGACCATGATGCTATAAAAAGGGAGAGTCGGAAAATGGGACAGAACCCTTGGAAAAGAAATATTCAATAGAGAATTTTAAGATAAAGTAGAGGAAATATCCCAAAAACTGGAGCAAAAATATATAAGATATGAGAATATAAAACACAAAACACACAATCCAGAGGCGGTCCAAACAGAAACTAATAGAAATTGCAGAAAGAACAGAGAAATGGAGGGGAGAAAGATACTAAAATGATAATACGATGAGAATTTCCATGACTAAAATGTGAGCTTTCGATTAAAAAAAGGCTCCTGAGTTTGAATAGGGGGAATGCAAAAGGCCATGCGCATTTGAAAGTTTTAGAATACATTATACAGAGAAGATCCTAAGAGCTTTCCCAGGTGGGGAAATACTAACTCCTGTAAGAAACAAGAATCATATTGGCAACGGTTTTCTCAGCTGCACTACAGACAGTTGCGTAATAGCTTCAAAATTCTGGGGGAAAGTGATTTTCAACTTGCGAAACCTGTATGCACTCAAATTACTTGTGAGGGCAAAACGAGACTGTTAGACATGCAAAGACTCAAAAATCTTAACTTGCCCTACACCTTTGCTGAGGGAATTATCTGGGCATGAACGCCTTCAGTAAAACAATGAAGGAAGACATGCTATTCAGGAAACAGCAGATATGACCAAGAATATCAGCTATGTGACATTTCATATTTAAGCAAGAATAGGGCTCCAGGAAGGAAAGGAATTTCAAAGAACATAGAATTGGTAGAACTTGAAGACACAGTATGGGCATGGAATTCGTGAAAAGGAGAAAAGCAAGTAGAAAGTAAAAAAGAAAGCCCCAATAAAAATATGAACCAAGTTACACTAGGATGTCAAATAGGCTTGAAAAAGAAAATAAGGATTCCAAGCAATAGATAGAATGAGCAAGATGGCACAGGCTTCCTCTTTGAACAAGAAGAGAAAACAGTAGGAAAAAAAAACCTAACCATGGTTTTGAGCAATTGAGCGGCACCGGGTTGTGACACATTACGGAGAAGGAAGCAGTCCTTGGCTTTGATGTGAAGGAAGGCTTTCATGAACATAATTGCTTAATGCTGTTTATTGGTTACTGCCTGTTAGATTTCAGTAGACTCTAACCTGAGCACAAACTTCGGAAGGCTTACTTGTGATTACAGATGGAATGTAGATGTTCTGTCACGGAAACCTAAGAGAGCACAGCTTTATGAGAAGCTGAGGTGGAAGTAGAGATGGGGAATCTAGGAGAAATAGGAGTGCAGATATCCTCCTCTCACAGAGATCCAAGGGACGTGGTCTCCATCTGAGAGCCTGCAAATGAGAGTGCGAGGAGATCGAAGCTGCAGACGTGAGCAACAGAACTGACGCGTCGTGTGACCGTTGTGTGTGCCTGGGCGATACTCGGTAATCTGGGACTGTCTGTCGTTGTAAGAGTCAGTAAGTAGTGTCTTCAAATAGCACTCAGTCATTTACACAGTTGGAGAGTGTCAGCAGATCGAAAAGTCAGGAAGGTAGAACTGCCCTTGCACAGTGGGACTGAGGCTGGGAAGTAAAAAGCAAGGAACCGCTGCTTTTCGTTGTAGATCTTCCTGTACTGTTTGCCCACCGCACTTTTCCATCTCTGATAAAACCGAACCAAACAACAATCCTGCCTCACAGGGTTACAGTGAGGGTCTGGGGTGGTCATCACTCATGCCTGGACATGTAATCAGTGAGCCATCTTGTGGCTGTTACCATAGCATTTGTGCCTGGGGTTGACTGGACGTCCAACCTCCCTTCCCATGTTTTTGTTCCTCCCTGAGGACCCTGGATGGCTCATGTCCCCAGCTGCCTTGTCATGCCTGCTGTTTCTCCTGGCATCCGGCTGTGAGAATGTTTCTACTCTCACTGCCCACCTCTTCTCTGGATGCCACCCCCACTGCTGTTGGGTGACCCTGACCCTGGAGTTATTACTGTCATTTCTCCCTCAACTGAAGCCAAAATGCACAAGCCACGTTCTGTTATTATTAATCGATATAAATTAATTTTATCAGTTAACGTGCTTGCACTTAAAAACTTAATATTCAGCTCATAATCACATAATTTACTCAAGTAAAAATATAGCTCATAATATACAAAACCTTGTATCAATTTTGCTGCTTCTGAGCTTTGCACTGTAGAACTGCTTTAAAAATAATCTTCCTTTAAAAATAAACTATATATGCCCATTGTAGAACATTTGAAAAATAGACATATTCTGTGTTTCTCTTTATCAGCTTGGGGTACAAAAAGAAATCCCCATTTGTTAAAATGAGATGACTCTGAGCCCTCATTACCACTTCTAAAGAGAAGAATCTCTTCTCTGAGTCCTTTGGCCTGAAATACCTCCCCCACCCACTCCTGGATGCTTACGCCTCTTCTTCCTGAAGTGTCATTCCGGTCAGAAATCTGGAAGTCATTCTAAAATCTTCCTCTTTCTCTTCAGATCTACTCAACACTACGTCCTTGGAGAAATTAAGTACCCCACCCAGGTCATACAGCATCTTGTGGGTGGGCCTTAGAACAAAGCGTCATGTTTAGGATGTTTGTACTAAAGCACACTGTTCTTACGCAGGGTCACGCTTACTGGGGCCACGAGGTGGGCGCCCATGGACAACATGGACAGCAGGAAGCCTTCTGCAGGCCCTTCCCCTCCCCAAGCACCTTCTCTCAGTGTCGTTCTTGTACAGCCACTAAGTGGCAAACACAGGATTCACTTCCTCTGTGAGTTTTTATGTCAAACTGTTATGTCGTATTTTGTTTTTTCAAAATTGTATTGATAAAATGTTCAAACCAGGAGAGTTTAAAGAACAGTACGGTAATGCTTATATATCCACCATGAGACTTCCAATGACTGTTAACATCTGCTAAGCTTGTTTTATCCATCTATTAAGTTGAACCATATGAAGTTCTAATAGAAAATCATTGAATAGAAACAATTTCCTGTCAATCTCATGTGTGTTGCCAAGCAATTTGAAGCTATGTTGCATACATGTCCCTTCAAAATGTATCTTCTAAGAATGGTGTTTTACAAAACCCATCTTACTATCACCCCTAAGAAAACAGTGCTCTAGAATAATCAAATATCTAATCCATGTTCAAATTTCCCCAGCTGTCCCCAAAATATCTTTTTCTGATCCAGAATCCAGTCAAGATTCATGCATTACATATAATTATGTCTTCCTTTATACTAGATTGTCCCTCCACTTACCCTTTTCTATTGACTTTTTAAATTGAGCCAGTTGTCTTGTTAATTTGTCTGATTGCTTCCCAGTGGCAGTACCTTGTTCTTCCATTCCCTGTATTTCTTGTAAACTGGAAATTATGTGTAAAGACTTGATTAGATTCAACTGAAGACTCACAGGAGTTTGTGTACTTTGTGTTGCATCACATCAGGAGGCACAGTGTCCCATTATTAGCTAGGCTTGGTTTGAGCCCCTGATTAAGGTGGCAATGGCCGATCTCTCCACTGCATGTATGTATGGGGAGACAGTCCTCCAGCAGTCTCACTTCTTTGCACAACTTACAGACGAGGCACTGACAGCCCATCTTCTTCCCCCAGACCATCTTTTCAGGGAAGTTTGGATAGCAGACAGCTTGGGAAGGTGGCGATAGCTTTTCCCCTGCAGCCAAGGGCAGGCATGCTTACTGTCCAGTATAAAAGATTAGGCCTCCCTAAGCTCAGAGTCCTTTTACTGTTATACAGCCCACAGCGTACACGTGTCATCTGGCCCTCCTCATTTTACCATGTGGACTTTGCATAAACTGTAAGGAATAAACTGTCACTAAGGCATCTAAGAAACTAGCAGGCTGACTTAGTTTGCAAGTAGGGTTTCTCAGACCCTTCACAGTTCTTGATATATTTCCTCTTGAAATTAGTAATAACCTGTGGGCGATACATTGGCACTGTGTGAATATCTTGTTTCCGCACAACATTTTACCTAAAGGTTTTAGGTTCTATGTATAATCTTTGCCTGAATCAACTAATTTATTGGCAGTAGCAAAATGGTGATCTTCTGTTTCTATTATTCTTTCCACATTCACTGCATTCTGTAGAGCTTCCCCTCATCCACTGGGAATGAACTATACAGTTCCTTACAGAAGGGTGAGGTAAATTTCCTCTCCCCATTTTTCCCCTTCCCCAACAAGCATGCCCAAGAGTTCATTTTTTTCACATCGTTGTCAACACTTGTTATATTATTTTTTAAATAGCATCCATCTTAATGGGCATGAGGTGATATCTCAATGTGGTTTTGATTTGCATTTCCCTAATGATTAGTGATGTCGAACATCTTTTCATATGCTTGTTGGACATTCGCAAATCTTTGGAGAAATGTCTATTTAAGTCCTTTGTCCATTCTTAAAAATCAGCTTATCTGGGTTTTTTGTATTGTTGAGTTGTAGAACTTCTTTATATGTTCTGGGTATTAAATATCCCTTATCAGATATATAATTTAAAAATACTTTCTTCCATTCTTAATTTGCCTTTTCATCTATTGATTGTCTTTTAATGTTCAGATCAATTAACATTTTTCTATTTTTTAGTATCTGTATACCACTTTCTTACACTAAACCTCTTGGTTCCTAAAAACATAAAAATATTTGATTTTTTCTATAATATATAAAAATAGTCTCAATGCTATAATTGCAACTCAAATTAAAAATACAGGATGAAGTTTAAGATGTTTTCAAAAATCTTTCTGCCCTCAGAATATGTAGCAGTAAGAGGCATAATCAGAACATTGTGTTAAAAACTTCATTCAAAATTCTTGTCTCTGTGGTTATTTTACCAATTTGATACACGGTTTAGTTAATCTCTTTCAGGCTGTTTTTAATTTTAGGGTTTGCTTTTTTTTTTTTTTGCTATGTAAAACATTTACATGGATTACAAATCAAAGCTCTAGAAAAAGATGCACTGAGAGGTCTCACTTCCATGCTTGTCCCTTCTAGCTCATCCCCCGAATCCTTACCAGAGAGGTTTCTGGTTAGTTCTTACAGAATATGTGCAAAAATAAGATACATCTATATCTATACATTATATTCTTATTTCCCTCACTCCTTCTTCAAAATGTAAAAGTTTTGGTATCTTGAAACACTTCACTTTCAATGTATGAATCAAACTTTGTATTTTCAAAATCTGCAAATAAGGCTCGTAATAACGAACTACACATACACTTAAGAAACTGCTGATTCGAAATGATGTGTTGGATACATATTTTAAAGTGCAGTGGCAGTGAAGGGTACTCATTGTATCATCAAAAGGATTTATGCGTATCTTGTCTCTGCCATTTCTGTTCTCCTTTCTGGCTGACCATAAATATCTAGCCATCTGGGAGAATTTACAAGCCTGTATTCCCACAGGACTTGGCTTGTAAACCAGTGTCTCATTCATCTCATTGTTTTATAGTTACTCATATGCTTTGGATCCCAATGGTATGGAAGCGCTCGCTGAGTGCAGGGGTTGTATATTCTACAGCTCTTTGTATCTTAAGCTGCATGTTGTGAGGGAAAGTCCGCCGCCCCTGGAATGTCGGCTCTGTCACCCGCCAGCTGTATGAACGTGTGCTTGGGACCCCCGCCTCTTTGGACTTCAGTTTTCTCACTATAAGGTAAGGTGAGCTCTTCTTACCAGACTTGGCAACACTGAGATGTGCATGAAGGGCCCCGTCTGGGGCCAGCCTCCTCTGAGCTCCTGGCGCTACTTGGCCACCATTTCGCTTGTCCCTAGATTCAACTCCCATTTCAGACATCAGCTCGTCTGATAAATTTTACATATTTACTATCTGTGTCCCAGTCAGTGGAAACCCCCCAGGATATCCATGTGCTCCCTCTACTGAAAATAGGTGTTCTTGCTTCCTAATTCAGAGCAAAGCTAGAGTTAGTGGAGGGGTGAGTTGGGAACACCCCGTTTCACGGCTCCAGGGAACGATATCCCCACTGCTGGCAAAGTGAACCGCTCCCTGGCATCGGGCAGGCTCGCAGCCCCACTTCCAGCTCCGCCCCACCGAGCCCTCTGCTGCCACGCCCTCCTTGCTCTGCTCTATCCTCCCCTCCGCCTGTGCCAAGGACCTCGTCCCTCCCCTTGAGCGGCAGCTTCTTGGGGGAGTTCCTGTTACCCGCTTTTTTCTTTTTCCTACTCTTCACTTCCTTGAGATCTGGCTTTTACCTTCTCGCCGTACTGAAACTGATGCTAGTAAAACTCTAATTTCAAGGCCTTTCACTTGCTCAGTGAAGCCTTTTACTCACTTTATTTTACACAGTACCCACACCTCTCGCCACCCCAACTCTGTCCCTCCTTACCAGTTTTCTTTTTCTCCATAGTACTTATCCAATATATTAAAATTTCACTTATTTATTTATTTATTGTCTGTGTCCGCCACTAGACTGTAAGTCTAGAGGGCAGGATTATTTTCTGTTTTGTCCACTGATTTATCCTCAGTGCCTTGAACAGTTTATGTGCTTAATAGGTGCTCAATGCATAGTCACTGATTCGAAGAAATAAATGACTAGTTCCCAAGTTCACCGTTTCTCTCTCAGATGTGTCCCACTTGGCCTCTTGGTGACCTCCGACACTCGCTTCCCTGTGCTTCCAGGACTACATTCTCTCCAGGGCATCCTTCTACTTGCAGACCACTTCTTACTCTTAAATGTTGTCCGTCCTGATGTCATCCTTGCTGCTTTCCTCTGTTCACTCTCCACGCTTCTCCAGGCCAGCTTCTCCCACTCAGAGCTTCACTACGATCCACAAGAGGAAAACTGTCAAAACTTCGTAGCTCTTGGCTGGGCCCCTTCTGTCTCCAGAATGGCCATCCCAACCTGGATCCCAGAACATCCTTTCCTCCCTGCACACTGCTCTGTATTCTGGAAGTGCCCCCGCACGGACCCCACGCCCCCCGATGAGGAGCCCAGGGTCCCTCAGAGTCCCTCCTTCCTCTTGTTCCCTGTATCCAGTGGCTGGTCAGACCTGCCGGTGCTGCCCATCCCCGTGCCTTACCATCGCTACGGTTCCATTGACTTCCTGGAGTTCTCCCGCCTCTGTTTTGCTCTTCTAATTCAGCCCACACAGGGCAGCCAGAGCATTCTTTTTGAAATGTAAATCTGACTATGACAGTCCCCTTAGGGACTTACTTCCCCTTGTCGACTTCCAGCTGCCTGCAGACATCACCCAAACTTTTTAGCATGGTATAGAAGGGTCTTCAAGGTCTGGCCCGTTTCCTACTTTGGCACAAATATCCTCAGACTACGTGTAGTTCCATAAGCCACTCTTTTTCATTCCCTAGACTTTGCATATGCTTTTCCTGATGCTCAGATGCCTTTCCATGCAGTGTCCACCTGGTGAACCGCGACTCAGGTCCTCCCTGGGGCAGAGATGAGCGTCCTCCTTGGCTCCTACCATCATTAAGAACCTTCCTTACGACACTGTGTTGTGCTAACAGTTTTTCCCATGTTTCTTGTCTTCCCTAAGAAAATCATCCTTGTTACCAAAGGCTCAGGGTAGTGGCTGGCACAGAACGTTCACACAATCAAATTTATTAAATTGAACAAAAAACTACTCACTGTCACCATCATCTTCTCATATTTAACATGATAGTCTTGATTAATATGTTCTTAAACACTGGGTAGTCCGGAATTGGGCAGTCAGTACCCAGGGCAGGGGAGGAAGCCCTGCCTCGCCTCACTCAGGAGCCCGACTTCCATCTCGACCTTGGGTGGACTACGCAGGGCATTTGCCATGTTGGGCTTCAGTGTCCACAGCTAAGAATGAGGAAAGCAGCAACCTGAGTGCAAACAGGACGGAAGCGGATGAACAGAACAGGACGACTGCTGGGACAGCCAGTTTGCCAGCTCTGCTGCCCTGAGCTCTGTCCGCGTCCTTTGTCTGCTTTGTGTTGCGATCACCAGTCTGTGTTTCCATCTTACATCTACCAGAGTCCCAAGCTGCTCATTTTAGATCGCAGACTCCAGGGGGGAGATAAACCTTATGACCCTGGGTATGGGGCTGGGCCAAGGACCTGAGGCGCCACCTGTACCGGCTGAAGCAGCTCGAGTTCAGAGCAACTTCAGAGCAAGCGCAGAAATGGCAAGATTAGAGGCAGATTTGTTACGATTTTCCTTAAAAATAACCAAGATAAAAAGTTTTGCTCCTGGTAAATGGAAGACACCCATTTATCTAAAGGAGTGAGAAAGGAAATGGATGACATGGTTTGCTAAATCCAGACCCTCTTAGTAAAATTGGGGCTGAAAAATAGAAAAGCATGTGTAGCTCCCTTTGTGCTGTGTGGTTACGCTCTGTAAATACCTGTGGAACGGTGTGGACAGACACCAGGGGCTCCACCGGAGAGAGCTCTAATGAGTTCCTAAGAACAGCTTGCCTTGTCCTTTAAGAGGCCTTACTGACCCTGCAAGGTATGTAAGGTGCAAGATGTCCCTGTGGCTGGGTGACAGCAGAGGAGGAAGGTCAGTCCTGTATAAACATCTAGGAATTAGTAAGTCATTTCACAGAGAACCGAATACAGCTGCACAGAAAGACTGAGTGGCAGTCGATGTAAACCTTGTTTAGCCAGGAGACCAGTACAAAACAAACCCAAAGGCGGCATCTGGTTGCGTGGGGACTGACTTTGGCCTACAGATGAGTTTTGGACAAGAAATTTTCATTAGCATCCTTTCTGATGGCGTCCATACGATCCAGCTTTCCAGTTCCCAACACCCCCTGTGAACGCGCTCGCTCATCTGCATCCCTCGTGAGCCTCCTGAACGCCGGAAACCGGGCTTACAGGAAGCAGAAGCCAGACAGCGCCAAACTGGCCTGGAGCTCCAATTTGGTCTTCAAAGTTGTGTATCAAAGCGTTCAGAACTGGTGGGCATCATTTCTTTCTCTAACTTAAGAGCTTTGCTGGCTTCTCCTTAAAAAAAGAAGTATTCAGTGGTGTATGTGTGGGGGAGTCATGGGGAACGCAGTGTAGCACAGTAAAGACAGGTAGTGACTCTATAGCATCTCACTACACTGATGGACAGTGACTGCCATGGGGTGTGGGGGGGACTCGATAATATGGGTGAATGTAGTAACCACATTGTTGCTCGGGTGAAACCTTCAGAAGAGTGTATACAATGATACCTTAATAAAAATAAATAATAAAAAATTTTAAAAAGTGTTCTTTAGGAGTGATTTCCCAGAGGCTCTCAGATTCGCACTTCCTTCCATAATCAGGGCTGCTTATTACGTGTGTTGTGTCGCAGCCTAGGTGCCTGGGTGTGTGACAGCTCGTCTCTGAGCTGCGAGAGGCTCAGAGTAAAGCGCTTGCTCAAGGTACACACTTGTCCTTCCCACTGGTCCCCAAGGTAACACGGAATTTCCTGTCACACTGGGCACTGGACAGAATAGTGATTTCCTAATCAGTGAGTGATTGGCCTGTGGGCTGCAAGACTATACTAAAAATAGCTAACCTTTGTGGAGTGCCTACTACATGCTGGCATTGTTTTAAGTGCTTATATTTATTAAATTCATCCGTTTAGTTCTCAACTCTAGAAGGTATTATCTTCATTTTATAGATGAAGAAAGTGAAGTACAAAGAAGTTAAATAACGTGTTTGCCCAAGGGCACAGTTAGTGGATGGCTGAGCTGGGATTTGAACCCTAGGTAATCCAGCTCCAAAGTTCAAATATATATAACAAACTATGTTGTAACTATTTCCCTTTTGTTTAGGGAGGGAGTAAGGATGGTGGGAGATGGCAAATCAAGCACCGGCCTACATTAAAAATCCAGTGAAATGTTTAGGATATAAAAGCACTGATGGGATCTTTATTACAATTTGGTTGACAGTCAATGTTTTATTACTAAGTCATCCTGTGATACCAGAGTACAATTTCTTGGGGGAGTTCTAGACGATAGAATAGTTTTTGAGTCTTGTTAGACAAAGACCTCCAAACAATTTCTTTGTTTTCCTATTTATTAGGAAACCCAGAGGAAAATGTGGGATGAGCGACTTCCAGTGGTACAATGGCCACAGCTCTCCACCGATGGGGTCACCATCCATTTCTACTCTAGCTTTTCAGAGCCCAGATGTTCCTGTCCCCCTCGCACAATCCCCACAGTGAGTGGAACTTCTTGTCCAAGAAAATCAGTGCAGAACAGTGTTTTACCGGCTGGACTTGAGCTGTTTGGGGCCATCCGTTATTAAAAGATAATTCTGATATTTTTGTGCCGTGTTGTCCATCAGTAACATGGCACCTGATTCATTAGATTAAGTTTTGGTTTTTGTATGTCAGAAAAAAAGATTTACATTTCAAGTCTAGGATATTATAGGAAAAATTCCCACTACGATATGAGAGGTAGCAGGAACTTGCTACGGGCTCCTGGCTCACAGTTGTAAAAAAACAACATTATGATGAGGATGTTTGCTTGACCTCACTTTTAAAACACCAACTGATGCTGGGGAATCATAAAGTGATATTCATAATGATTGTTTGAAAGCTATATGAATCAAAAGAGGAAAGTCATTAATGAGTAATTTTAACTTAATTTCCATATATCTAAATCTGGTTAAGGCTAAAGGAAGGTTTTGAAGTAAAAAAGGATGTCCTAGATCCTAATACCACTTTTCCCTTTTGGGTGCTCCGTTCCAGCCTGACCTGGGAGAGGTATTGATGGATATAATGCAGCATACATTTATGGTGCGAGGATAACATTTCTAAAGTTCTATTGCATAGTTTAAGTTTTGTGAACCACCCCATAAGAGAAAACCCAAGTGAAAGAGAAGGCTTTTCTTTGTAATTTTTAAATACAAAATTCACTCTCAGGGAATCTGTTTTCTAGAGTTTGAGAGGATGTGATGACTGTAAAAATCAATATCTATGTGTTGGCTTTACATAGAAGTTACACAGGCTTAGCAAAGCAGAATGTCTGAAAGTACCTAAGAAGCCAGTCTGGTGAGAAACGGGGGCCACAGGGTCATGGAATGGCTGGGTTTGTGGGGGCTGGAAGCTCTGGGAGGCAGTATCTCTGGAGGGGGTCATGGTGGCCAGTGGCAGCAGGTGACAACAGGGGACAAGCAGGAGGGACTCGACCCAGCTGGAAAAAACAGGCCCTGCAGTTAGCATGTGGAATGACACATCTGTGGAGAAGTGGCTGTGAGGCCATGTGCTCGCGGTGCTCTAGGAGGTTACAGAAATAACTTGCAAGGTTTACTCCAGAAATGGGACCGCTGTTTCAGTTTCTAAATACCAGAGCTACGTATGAGGTGGACATTAAAAGGTCAAACTCAGACCAGTCGGGTTGGCATGTGCTGCCGGGGCACCGGGGTATGTCAGCCCAACTAGTGTTTGCAGGGCTCCTGTCATGTGAGCCACCCTGGTGAAGGCACTTGCCTTGGCTTCACTAAGTTAGTCTTCACACCCATTTTGTGAGCCACGTTTCCAGACAAAGACACAGAGACCCAGTGAGGCCACAGGGTCTGTCCAAGGCCACGCTGCGGTGATGGCATGGAGAGCACGCCATAGGCAATCCCCTGCAGAGCCCATACCCTACCTGCCACATCAGAGCTCCCTCTGGGGTGTGTTTCTGGAGTGGCATGTACGGGATGTGTCTCCCCAGAAGGGCCCACAGCAGATTCATTCACAGTATGCCCTCCTAACAGACCCACCACTGACAGTGGTGCGGCGGGCGGTCCAGCCCCCACTGAGATGCCCCTTCAGCCTGACTGTGTGGGACCACAGCCTGCCCTCCACCTGCTCAGTCCTCAGGCCTGGCTTCTGGCTCCCGGGATGTTCCAGCCGCCAGGATCAGTGCAAATATTAGTTTGTCTTTTGGAACTGTCCTCTAGTCCTTTCTGGTTCTCTTACTAATTGCTGTACTTTTATCCCAGTTGAGTTTTTTAAATTACGCTTTTTGAGGTAGCATGCTTACATTTTTTTTTTGTAGTAGCATATTTAGATATTCTATACTGGGAAAAGCAACTCTGAATGTTTACTTCTCAATATTGCTCCTTAATTATCTGAGATGTTCATCTCTCAAATTCCTGTGTAAACAGCCTAGATTCATCAAGACCTTCCTAAGTCACCCAACAGCACGAGGGATTCAGGCCACTAAGAAATGGTGCGTGTTACTGCTTTGGAGAAGCGTACATGAACTAGAGCAATGCTTCTCAAAACGTCTGAGAGTCATCATCTTCGGGGGATCTAGCTTAAAATGCAAATCCCAACCCCTACCCCCCTGAGATGAACACTCTCTGAGTAGGTCTAGGGTGGAGCCCAGGAGTGCACATTTAAAACAATCACTCCCAAGTGCTTCTGACACAAGTGGACAGCTGACCTCCTTTGAAAAACATGCATCTAGCAGAAGGTTGGGAAATCATATTGAGATGGAGAAAGGGCTACAGAAATGACACCTGTGGACTTTGAGAGATGCTTACTTTTTGAGAGGCAAGAACATGGGCTTTTGGACCAGACCAACTGATTTGAACTTTGTTCCATACTAATTACCTATCCAACCTTGAGCGAGAGTTGTAAACATATGTGTACCTCAGTTTCCTTATGTTAGATGTAAAAATGCCTTTCACATAGGGTTTGCGAAGGATTAAATGTGATAACAGAACATAGCATATTGTAGACTTTGCTATTCAACACATGCATTTATTTCTACTCATGCTGAAATCCCACCAAAATGGTACTAAAGGAATACAAAAAGGCAGGCACACCTCAGGACAGGGAGAATGGAAAAGGAAACAACAGTAAACAAGAAGCATTACCAGAGTTTTGGAGAGAGGGAATTTGCATGGAGGCAAAGCAGACATTTATTTGGTTCTCACGGGTCCACCCAGATCTGACCCTGCTGGTCATTTAGAGGAAGTGTCTGTTCAGTGCTCATGTGCTCCTGAGTGGCCAAGTATTTCCCTGGTCACCCTTGGGTGGAGGAATGGCAATCGACAAGCTGAAACCTAAACCTAAGCAAGCTGGACCAAAGAGCCTAAGGGAAGGCGTGCCCAGAGGAGGAGCCTGATTTACTCCAGAGAAAAAGCTGGAAAGCTCAGGCTCGGCTGCACCATGGAGAGCAAAGTTGATGGGTAAGAGCTCAAATCAGGGAGACTGGCTAAAAAAATGTGTGTTGGAGCCATTTAGACTCAGAATCAGACTTCTTAACTGCAGCTCTGAAGGCGGCAAGACCATGAAACCACTCTTCCAAGAGATGTAGGAAAAGTTGTTTCAGTGAAGCATTCTATATCAAATTGAACTATCAATCAGACATTTTCAGACTCAAAAGGTCTCAAAATTTTTACTCCCTATGTTTTCTTTCTCAAAAACTTCCTGGATAATATGCTTGATGAAAATGGATGAGTAAACTAAGACACAGGAGGGCACAAAGTGCAGAAAATAAACACTCCAATGGAGAAGGGAAACAAGGAATTTCCAAGAGATGCAGAGGGAAATGCCAGGGCAGTTAGGCCCGAGGTCTGCGTTAGAGCAGGACGCAGACAAGTCTGGGAAAAAGAACCCCTAAAGGAAAATGGAACAGATTTATTCTCTGACGCATTTGACCATGAGAAAAAAAAAACAGTATTTACAATGATTCTGAGAGTTCGGGGGTCGAAGTTGCACGGGAGAGAACATCACATTCAAAGTACTTTCCTTAGGTCAGTAGTAAGCAAAATTGTCATAAACCCAGTTGGGAAGGTAGGAAAAAGAAATGCAGGAGTTGAGGCTAACTCCTCATAGTCCGTAATAGGGAGTCAGTAAATACTGTGTGAAATATAAATTTCAAGAAAGAGCAGCATAAGGAATTTATTTATAATTTTGGGTGTAAATATTGGAAGAACATTAAATGAACTGAAGGTAATTTCCTCTGGGGAGGAGGATGGGAGCTGTGAAGGATGGGACACAGGACTGCCGTTTGTTAGAAATCTTGTGGTACTATTTGCTTTTTTAAAATTATGTACAAATGTGACTTTAATAGAAATATCTACTTTAAAAACTAAATGCCATTTTCATATGTTTGTACATACACAGTGCCCATCACTAGGAAATACTCAGTAGCTGGAGTTCTTGCTTATGGTGAACTCGGGATAAGAACTAGAAGGGCACACATGGAGGCTCTCCAAGTTTCTACAGCAGAGGCTTAGAGGCAGCAGTTGAGTGGGGAGGTGGGAGGAGTGGGTTGAATTGTGATTCCAAGACGATATACCCAAGTCCTAACCCCCACATCTGTGAACGGAACCTTATTTGGAAGTAGGTTCTCTACAGATGTAATTAAAGCTCTCAATATGAGGCCATCCTGGATTTAGGGTATATTTGGGGTACACCCAAATTCGGTGACAAAGTATTTATAAGAAACAGAAAAGAAGAAGACACAGAGAGACAGAGGGGAGGCTCTGTGAGCATGGAGGCAGAGGCTGGAGTCAGGCATCGACAAGCCAAGGAGGACCAAGGACTGCGAGTGGCCACTGAGGGAGAGACGCTCGGAGTGGATTCTCCCTCAGAGACCCTAGGAGGAACTAACCATGCCAGCATTTTGACTCAGACTTCTGGCATCCAGAACCATGAGATAATAAATTTCTGTTGTCTTAGGCTGCTTGGTTTGTGGTAATTGATTACAGCAGCCCTGGAGAAGTCAGGCAGGGAGGTCAGCAGATAGCTGTTGAAGCTTCATTGGCAGCGATGTGTCGTATTCCTTAGGCCGCATCTATTGCAAGCGTTCTTGGGGAGCCTCCTTACATTCTCCCCTGAGAGATCCACTGGCCAGATCGCAAACCGGATGTGCCCCATGAAACAAATGTTTTATTATTTTTTTCCAGCTTTATTGAGATATAGCTGACTTACAACATTGTGTGAGTTTAAGGTGTACAATGTGTTGATTTGATACACTTATATATTATAAAATGACTACCATCATAGCTTTAGCGGGCACCTACATCATGTCACATGATTACAATTTCATTTTTAGGGTGAGAACATCTAATATCTATTCTCTTAGCAACTTCCAAGTATGTAACATAGTATTATTAACTATAATCACTATGCTGTACATTAGCCCCCCCAGAACTTACTCATCTGAGAATTGGAAGTCTGCACTCTTTGGCCAACATCTCCCCTTCCCCCCTCCTCAGCCCCTGGAACTACCATTCTAGTCTGTTTCTATGGGTTCGGCTTTTTTAGATTCCACATGTCAGTGACGTTATACAATATTTGTCTTTCTCTATTTGACTTATTGCACTGAAATAAATGTGTTTTAAAGTGATTTTAGATGCTTACACTCATGTTATGAAAAGTGTTTTGAGGACAGCAACTTTTCTACACCACTGTAGTAAAGGACTTGATTATTTCCCTATTTCATCAAAAAGGCAGATAGGAAACCAAGAAAATAAATAGTTCTCTGAGCCCATCCTTCTAGTAAAGCTTAGTAAGACTGGGCTGTAATAAGGGTCATTTGCTGATAGACCTCTTCTCTGTTTTTAGTAGGACTGACGTCCTAATACTTGACATCAAATGAACAATCTCGTTTTCTATTCCAATTCTTTTTAAATTTACCTTTCTCTTTAGTCTCATTTCTTTTGGCTCTCATGGTAATACTTTTAATGACTCACAGAAAACCAGCCCACACCAAAAAGATGATAAATTTGAGAGTTCGAAAATAGTGCTTGAGATTTACTACCACTGTTCCCTGCAGAGAGGCTCCAGCCACATGACCTGCACCAGGTACTCAAGCATGTCAGTCATCCCCTCCTCAGGGCCTTTGCACAGGCCGTTGCTTTTACCTCTAGTGCTCTTTTTGCTCTTCTGTGACTATAACTACATTTCACTTGCTTTATCTATAGGTTAATCCTAAAAATTAAAAGCCAATCAGTAACATTTAGGAAGTGATTATGTATGTATAAGTCATTATGAAAACAAATAGTAAGATAGGGGCTGTTAAAAAAATTCTACTCTTAGGTATTTACCTAGGAGAAATAAAAACATATGTCCACTGAAAGACTTATTCTTAAATATCCATAGGGCTTTCATTATTTTTTTTCCCTTCACTTATTTCACCTATCCTCCCTCCCCCTTCCCTATTGCAACTACCAGTCTGTTCTCTGTGTTTATGAGCCATAGGGCTTTAATTATAATAGCTCCAGGCTGGACACAACCCAAGTTCCATCAACAGATTGGGTGAATAAATTGTGCCCTATTTGTACGATGAACTACTATTCAACAATTTAAAAAAATGAACCACTGATACATGTAACAACTTGAACTTCCAAAATATGACATCGAGCAAAAGACACCAGCTACAGTGACTGTAATGGGGTTGGTGGGGGGGAACTGATGACAGGGTAGTTTAATAACCATAATATTGCAAATGTAATTGTAGATTAATGATAAAATAAATTATAAATAAATAAATAAATAAAAATAAAAACATTAAAAAAAGACACCAGCTATGGAAGAGTACATATTACATGATTACATTTGTATAAAGTTCAAAGGCAGGCAAATTAATCTATAGCAATAGGAAGAGAAACAGCTGTTGTCCCTGGGTATGTGTGTGGTGGCAGCAGGAGGGCATTGGCTTGAAAAGGCACAAGGAGACTTCAGGGTTGGTGGAAATGCTCTCGACCTGGCTTTGAGTAATGGGGTTACACAGGTATGCACATGTGTCAAAACTTAAACTATACACTGAAGATCTGTGCATTTTATTTACATGAAGTATATCTCAATTAGAGAACAATATCATTTTATATTTTTATAACTTGGCTGCTCGAAGAGACTTTTTCAATCATCAAGTCCAGTGTCTCCTTTTCTTTTTCTTTCTGGCTTCCTTCCCTTCTTCCAAATCATACTCAAAGCTCATGTTTTATAATAACGTGAGAGATTGTCAGGCCTCCGGCTCCACAGATGCTTATTTTACATGCAACATTATGGCTTGAGATATCTCATTCCTAAACCTATGTTGGATTAGAAGCAGCTGAAGTACACAGGCACGTACACTGCTCATCATAAGGACCTGGCGCCTTGACAGTGAAGGAGAAAAAGAAAAAGTACAATCTACAATTCAAGAGTGTGGGCCTAGAAGAGCTGAAAGAAATTCAGACAATGCTGTATGTTCCCAAGCCAAAGGGCATCACGTTTTGTCCAAAAGGTTAAATTACATACAGTATATGCTACTTTAAATGCAAGAAAGGGTAAACACATAAACATTCTACAGAGAACAGTTTCTTTTTTCTTAGTAGACACTTAGTAAATATTTATTGTATTTTTAAATATACAATAATATTCTCAGTGTGTATATCATTGTATTCAAAACCAATGAAACATTATTTTGGCAAAAAATATCCCTGTTCTAAATATTTTTTTTAATAATTTATTTTGGATCATTAATCTACAGTTACATGTGCAATATTATGATTATTAAACTACCCCCTTCATCAGGTCCCCCCCACCAACCCCATTACAGTCACTGTCCATCAGCATAGTGAGATGCTATAGAATCACTACTTGTCTTCTCTGAGTTGTACAGCCCTCCCCGTGCCCCCACAACATTACATGTGCTAATCATAATGCCCCTTTTTCCCTCTTATCCCCCCCTTCCCACCCATCTTCCCCAGTCCGTTTCCCTTTGGTAACTATTAGTCCGTTCTTGGGTTCTGTGAGTCTGCTGCTGTTTTGTTCCTTCAGTATTTTTTCCTTGTTCTTATACTCCACATATGAGTGAAATCATTTGATACTTGTCTTTTTCGGCTTGGCTTATTTCACTGAGCATAATACCTCTAGCTCCATCCATGTTGTTGCAAATGGTAGGATTTGTTTTCTTCTTATGGCTGAATAATATTCCATTGTGTATATGTACCACATCTTCTTTATCCATTCATCTACTGATGGACACTTAGGTTGCTTCCATTTCTTGGCTATTGTAAATAGTGCTGCAATAAACATAGGGGTGCATCTGTCCTTTTCAAATTGGGCTGCTGCATTCTTAGGGTAAATTCCTAGGAGTGGAATTCCTGGGTCAAATGCTATTTCTATTTTGAGTTTTTTGAGGAACCTCCATACTGCTTTCCACAATGGTTGAACTAATTTGCAGTCCCACCAGCAGTGTAGGAGGGTTCCCTTTTCTCCACATCCTCGCCAACATTTGTTGTTGTTTGTGTTTTGGTTGTTGGCCATCCTCACTGGTGTGAGGTGATATCTCCTTGTGGTTTTAATCTGCATTTCTCTGATGATTAGTGATGTGGAGCATCTTTTCATGTGCCTATTGGACATCTGAATTTCTTCCTTAGAGAAGTGTCTATTCATGCCCTCTGCCCATTCCTTAATAGGATTATTTGCTTTTTGTTTGTTAAGGTGCACGAGTTCTTTATATATTTTGGATGTCAACCCCTTATTGTATACGTCATTTATGAATATATTCTCCCATACTGTAGGATGTCTTTTTGTTCTACTGATGGTGTCCTTTGCTGTACAGAAGCTTTTCAGCTTCATATAGTCCCACTTGTTCATTTTTGCTTTTGTTTCCCTTGCCTGGGGAGATATATTCATGAAGAAGTCGCTCATGTTTATGTCCAAGAGATTTTTGCCTATGTTTTTTTCTAAGAGTTTTATGGTTTCATGACTTACATTCAAGTCTTTGATCCACCTTGAGTTTACTTTGTGTATGGGGCTAGACAGTAGTCCAGTTTCATTCTCTTACATGTAGCTGTCCAGTTTTTCCAACACCAGCTGCTGAAAAGGCTGTCATCTCCCCATTGTATATCCAAGGCACTTATATCAAATATTAATTGACTGTATATGTTTGGGTTAATGTTTGGATTTTCTATTCTGTTCCACTGGTCTGTGGGTCTGTTTTTGTGCCAATACCAAATTGTCTTGATTACTGTGGCTTTGTAGTAGAGCTTGAAGTCAGGGAGCGTAATTCCCCGTTTTATTCCTCCTTCTCAGGATTGCTTTGGCTATTCGGGGTCTTTTGTGGTTCCATATGAATTTTAGAATTATTTGTTCCAGTTCACTGAAGAAAGGTGTTGGTAGTTTGATAGGGATTGCGTTGTATTTGTAGATTGCTTTAGGTAGTATAGCCATTTTGACAATATTTATTCTTCCTAGCCAAGAGCATGGGATGCATTTCCATTTGTTAGTGTCCTCTTTAATTTCTCTTAGGAGTGTCTTGTAGTTTTCAGAGTACAGGTCTTTCACTTCCTTCGTTAGGTTTATTCCTAGGTATTTTATTCTTTTTGATGCAATTGTGAATGGAATTGTTTTTCTGATTTCTCTTTCTGTTAGTTCATCGTTAGTGTATAGGAAAGCAACAGATTTCTGTGTGTTAATTTTGTATCCTGCAACTTTGCTGAATTCAGATATTAGTTCTAGTAGTTTTGGAGTGGAGTCTTTAGGGTTTTTTATGTACAATATCATGTCATCTGCAAATAGTGACAATTTGACTTCTTCTTTACCAATCTGGATGCCTTGTATGTCTTTGTTTTGTCTGATTGCCGTGGCTAGGACCTCCAGTACTATGTTGAATAACAGTGGAGAGAGTGGGCATCCTTGTCTTGTTCCAGATCTTAGATGAAAAGCTTTCAGCATCTCGCCGTTAAGTATGATGTTAGCTGTGGGTTTGTCATATATAGCCTTTATGATGTTGAGGTACTTGCCGTCTATACCCATTTTGTTGAGAGTTTTAATCAGGAATGGATGCTGAATTTTGTCAAATGCTTTTTCAGCATCTATGGAGATGATCATGTGGTTTTTGTTCTTCTTTTGTTGATGTGGTGGATGATGTTGATGGATTTTCGAATGTTGTACCATCCTTGCATCCCTGGGATGAATCCCACTTGATCATGGTGTATGATCCTCTTGATGTGTTTTTGGATTCGGTTTGCTAATATTTTGTTGAGTATTTTTGCATCTACGTTCATCAGGGATATTGGTCTGTAATTTTCTTTTTGGTGAGGTCTTTGCCTGGTTTTGGTATTAGAGTGATGCTGGCTTCATAGAATGAGTTTGGAAGTATTCCCTCCTCTTCTATTTTTTGAAAAACTTTAAGGAGAATGGGTGTCATTTCTTCTCTATATGTGTGGTAGAATTCAGAGGTGAATCCATCAGGTCCCCGGGTTTTGTTCTTGGGTAGTTTTTTGATTACCGATTCAATTTCATTGTTGGTGATTGGTCTGTTTAGTTTTTCTGTTTCTTGCTTGCTAAGTCTTGGAAGGTTGTATTTTTCTAAGAAGTTGTCCATTTCTTCTATATTTTCCAGCTTGTTAGCATATAGATCCTCACAATATTCTCTTATAATTCTTTGTATTTCTGTGGGGTCTGTCATTATTTTTCCTTTCTCATTTCTGATTCTGTTTATGTGTGTAGATTCTCTTTTTCTCTTAATGAGTCTGGCTAGGGGTTTATCTATTTTGTTTATTTTTTCAAAGAACCAGCTCTTGGTTTCATTGATTTTTTCTATTGTTTTATTCTTCTCAATTTTATTTATTTCTTCTCTAATCTTTATTATGTCCCTCCTTCTGGTGACTTTGGGCCTCATTTGTTCTTCTTTTTCCAATTTCAGTAATTGTGTCTTTAGACTATTCATTTGGGAATGTTCTTCCTTCTTTAAATAGGCCTGGATTGCAATATACTTTCCTCTTAGAACTGCCTTTGCTGCGTCCCACAGAAGTTGTGGCTTTGTGTTGTTGTCATTGG
The DNA here is from genome assembly GCA_032199065.1 of Smutsia gigantea. Taxonomy (NCBI): domain Eukaryota; kingdom Metazoa; phylum Chordata; class Mammalia; order Pholidota; family Manidae; genus Smutsia; species Smutsia gigantea. The sequence goes on along the minus strand of JAVSCE010000381.1, from coordinate 53,967 downwards.
TCTCCATATATTCTTTCATTTCTGTTTTGATTTGGTCGTTAACCCATTGATTAATTAGGAGAATGTTTTAAGTCTCCATGTAGTTGTGAGCCTTTTTGATTTCTTTCTAAAATTTATTTCTAGTTTTATACCTTTGTGATCTGAGAAGTTGGTTGGTAGGAGTTCAATATTTTTGACTTTACTGAGGTTCTTTTTGTGGCCTAGTATGTGGTCTATTCTGGAAAATGTTCCGTGTGCACTTGAGAAGAATGTGTATCCTGCTGCTTTTGGGTGCAGAGTTCTGTAGATGTGTTAGGTCCATCTGTTCTAGTGTGTTGTTCAGTGCCTCTGTGTCTTTACTTATTCTCTGTCAGGTTGATCTGTCCTTTGGAGTGAGTGGTGTGTTGAAGTCTCCTAAAATGAATGCATTGCTCTCTGTTTCCTCCTTTAATTCTGTTAGTATTTGTTTCACATATGCTGGTGCTCCTGTGTTGGTGCATATATATTTATAATGGTTATATCTTCTTGTTGCACTGACCCCTTTATCATTATGTAATGTCCTTCTTTATCTCTTGCTACTTTCTTCGTTTTGAAGTCTATTTTTTCTGATACAAGTACTGCAACACCTGCTTTTTTCTCCTTGTTGTTTGCATGAAATATCTTTTTCCATCCCTTTACTTTTAGTCTGTGTATGTCTTTGTGTTTAAAGTGAGTCTCTTGAAGGCAGCATATAGATGGGTCTTTTTTTTTATCCATTCAGTGACTCTATGTCTTTTGACTGGTGCATTCAGTCCATTTACATTTAGGGTGATTATGGATAGGTATGTACTTAATGCCATTGCAAGCTTTAGATTCGTGGTTACCAAAGGTTCAAGGTTAACTTCCCTACTATCTAAAAGTCTAACAACTAACTTAATATGCTATTACAAACACAATCTAAAGGTTCTTTTTTTGTTTGTTTGTTTGTTTCCTTTGTCCTTTTTCTTTCTATTCCTTTCTTTATATATTAGGTATCATATTCTGTACTGTTTGTCTATCCCTTGACTGACTTTGGGGATAGTTAATTTAATTTTGCATTTTCTTAGTAATTAGCTGTTCTATTCTCTTTACTGTGGTTTTATTACCTCTGGTGACAGCTATTAGTCTGTAGGAACCCTTCCATCTATAGCAGTCCCTCCAAAATATACTGTAGAGATGGTTTGTGGGAGGCAAATTTTCTCAGCTTTTGCTTATCTGGGAATTGTTTAATCCCTCCTTCAAATTTAAATGATAATCTTGCTGGATAAAGTAATCTTGGTTCAAGGCCCTTCTGCTCCATTGCATTAAATACATCATGCCACTCCCTTCTGGCCTGTAAGGTTTCTGCTGAGAAGTCTGATGATAGCCTGATGGGTTTTCCTTTGTATGTGATCTTATTTCTCTCTCTGGCTGCTTTTAATAGTCTGTCCTTATCCTTGATCTTTGCCATTTTAATTACTATATGTCTTGGTGTTGTCTTCCTTGGGTCCCTTGTGTTGGGAGATCTGCGCAGCTCCATGGCCTGAGAGACTATCTCCTTCCCCAGATTGGGGAAGTTTTCAGCAATCACCTCCTCAAAGACGCCTTCTATCCCTTTTTCTCTCTCTTCTTCCTCTGGTACCCCTATAATGCGAATATTGTTCGGTTTGGATTGGTCACACAGTTCTCTCAATATTCTTTCATTCTTAAAGATCCTTTTTTCTCTCTGTGCCTCAGCTTCTTTGTATTCCTCTTCTCTAGTTTCTATTTCATTTATTGTCTCCTCCACCGTATCCAATCTGCTTTTAATACCGTCCATTGTGTTCTTCAGTGATTGGATCTCTGACCGGAATTCATTCCTGAGTTCTTGAATATCTTTCCGTACCTCCATGAGCATGTTAATGATTTTTATTTTGAACTCCCTTTCAGGGAGAGTCATAAGGTCCATATCATTTAAATCTTTCTCAGGACTTGTGTTCATAATTTTACTCTGGACCAGGTTCCTTTGGCATTTCATATTTGTGTATGGCGCCCTCTAGTGCCCAGAAGCTCTACTCTCTGGAGCTGCTCAGCCCCTGAAGCAATGCGGGGATTGTAGGGGAGTGGTATTGGTGCCTCCGGGGAGGAAAGGGCTGTTTGCTGGTTCCTGGCTGCTATGCCTGTCTCCACTGCCTGAACCAGTGGGCTGAGCACACAGGTATAAGCCTCTGTGCTTTGCGTTTTTAGTTGCTGTAGACAGATCTTCCCTCTGGCTGGCCTAACACCAGGGAAGGATTTCCCGGTTTGCAAGCCTGGTGGGGCTGGGCAGGAGAAAGGCGCACAAGTCTGCCTGCCACAGAAGGGGTTCTTGGAGCTGTGTAGGCAGCCAGGGAGCTGGAGCACCTGAAGATCGTGAAAGCTCCCAATCTGCTGGGCAGAGTGCACCAGGACAATTTTGTCTGCCTGTCCCTTCTCCTGAGCAGTAAGCTCCGTGCAATCCTTGCCCCTTTAGCAGCCCTCTTGCTAAGGGCTTCTTTGTTAGGAAGTCTCTCAGACTACCCGCCTTTCTTTTGTCCCCAAGCAGCTGGGTATGGATCCCTGCTTTCACAAGCAGCTGGAATCTTAGTCTCTCCAGGAATTCTGCCTGTCTTAGCTTTCCAGCCCCCTAGTTACAAGAGTATCATGCAAGCACCATGAGATGTAGGTTTGTGCTCCCAGAGCAGATCTCCAGAGTTAGGTATTCAGCAGTCCCACATCTCCACTCCCTCCCTGCTCCATTCCTGTTCCTCCTGCCTGTGAGCTGGGGTGGGGGAAGGGCTTGGGTCCCGCAGGACCACAGCTTTAGTACTTACCCTTTTCTGTGAGGGCTGCTCTTGTCTCCAGGTGTATGCAGTTTGTTGCCGTCCTTTTTCCCATTGCTCTTTCAAGAGTAGTTGTAGTAGTTTTATTTTCATATTATATGAGGTTTTAGGAGGAAGCCTCTGTCTCACCTCTCACACCGCCACCTTTAATCCACTCCTCTGAGCAGGGCCTCGGAGTCCTCTACAGAGAACAGTTTCAATAATATTTTTATTTTGGTGCTTGAAGGGATAAATATTCAGAAATCTGGGTTAATGCAGTCAGGGATTCAAGCCATTCCCTAGTAGAACGGAGGACTAGTGGCAAACGAGCCACCTTTGATTAAGTGACTACCATTAAACAGCTGAGTGGAGGTCGAGGCAACTACAAGGGGTCATGTGATGCGATCAGCCCAGACCTCACACCATCACCACCGCCATGGAGTCGCTGTCCTGCGGTGGGGCTGCTGCGTGAGGCTGAAAGCCTGTGCTTTCCTCGGGGCGCACGGTGACAGGTACTCCATTGGGGGAGGCCCATGAAAACGTCTTCTCATTTTCCTGAAAGTAAATCATCATTCTAAATAGCTCCTAGAGAGTTTCCTGGGTGATGTCTACTCTATAGAGATTTGATTGCAGGTATTTTCTGGTAAACTTAAAAAACTAAAACCAAACAAACTGAACTTCCTATAACACTTAGAAAATGTACCAAGTGGGCAAAGTGTTAAAAGCCCTTTTTTATTGCATTGAAGGAGAACCTTGATGAGTAGAACTTGGAAACGAGACAAAGGACAAATAAAGAGGATGAAAATTTGTGATTATCAGCAACTGAAGAAAACTTGACTGAACTTGAAAAGTATAATGAAAAGGGGATCCCTCCTAGTTTGAGGTATTGGATCTTTGAACTCAGATTCATGTTGAACTAGATGCTGTGTTATCTGCGAGGACGAAAAGCCCACAGGAGAGTGAGAACAGGGAGGCAGAAACTACTGGAAGGAGAGAGCATGGAACGTCCTAGTGGTCAAGAGAAATGCGCATGTGGGTGGGTGGGAGGCTATCAGGGGAAATGAACACTGCCAAACTGATTTGTTTTTTAACTACCAAAGCATGCCTGGGACATTCTCCCTAGATGCTAGGATTAGAGATGTGGAGAGTTTCAACAATATATTTATCTATTACAAGAACAAGCAATTCTTTTATTTTTGGCTGATGTGTTACTAATTCTAAAAAGACAATGATGACTTCAAGGAAATTTTGAAACAGAATGACCTGTCATAATTCCAGTAGTCTTTAACTAGTCATATTCTATGTTTATGTTTTCTTCTAGACTAAAATTCTTTCTTTAGCAATATTTTTGGGCAAGTAAATTTCCTCTTGGCATAATATTAAAATAGCTCTGACCCTTAACAAGCTGAGAAGAATTCTCCAGTCCTGTATCATCTGCCTTAGACTGGAAACTTGAACTGCAGAGATCAATTACCTGCAATTATCATTTCACAACTGTTTTAAACAGTCTTCATGTACCCCCCTCTCAACAACAGCGGATCAGTGGTCGTCTGGTCTGCCGAAGGGGAGGAAGGCAAACGCTGTGGGGAAGAACACCAATCGTTGTTCTCTACAGTGGGCTTAGGATATACCATCCTAATTTCCTGTTCAGTAAGGAAGATGAGGCCCAGAAGGGTCATAGAATTAATAAATGTTAGAGCTAAGATTTGAACCAAGCTCTTAAAAAAAAAACCTTATAATTTTAAATAATTTTAGATTTATAAAAAAGTTTTTAAAATAGTACATAGAATTAAAGCATATCCTTCATCCAGCTCTGTCTGTTAACAGTTATACAACCATAGTTGGTCCAAACCAGAAAATTAGCATTGTTACCACACTACTAATTGAGCTATAGACCTTATTTGAATTTCATCAGTTTTTTCTCTATGGCCCTTTTGTCTGTCATTCTGGGATCGAATCCAGAATCTCACATTGCATTTAGTTATTACATCTCCTTAGTTTCTTCCAATCTGGGAGAAAGCCTCAGTGTTTGACTTTTAGGAACTTGACACTTCTGAAGAGGACTGACTGATCAGGTATTTTGTGAATGTCCTTCAATTGGGGTTTGCTTGTTTTCCCACCATTAGTTGGGGTTATGCACTTTTGCAAGAATATCCCTGAGGTGCATGTCCTTCTCTGTGCATCCCATCAGGACGTAGGGGTGTGCACGGTGTTGCTCTGTCCCATTACTGGTCATGTGAACCTTGATCACTTGGGGAAGATGGTATCTGTCAGACTTCTGCTGTAAATTTACTGATTTTTTTCTTTGGAGTTGGTAAATATCTTGGAGAAGATATACTGAGACTATGTTGATAGCCTGTTTTTCCTCAGACTTTCACCCTCGATCTTAATATCTACCAGTGACTCTTGCCTGCAGTAATTATTATAGTGATGTTTACCAGTAGTGACTTGGAATGTATTTATATTGGGGTGTATGGACTCATGGATACTTATTTTACTCTATGGATTATAACCCAATATTATAGTTATTTATGTTTTGCTCTAATTGTTCCAACTGTGGCTACTGGGAACCCCTTTAGGCGGGGCTCCTGTATTCTTTTGTCATGCCTTATCGCTGTGGGACTGTTGTTGTTTTGAGTACTTCCCTGTTTTCTGGCACAAGATTTCCAGGCTCAGTTAGATTTCTCCTACTCCAGCCAAAGAATCAACCACTTCTCTGAGGAATCTTACGAACCAAGACTGTTTGATATAAATCTCTTACACTCTTTCCACCAGCTCATGGTACTTCTTAGAACAGTTTGGTTTGAGCCCTTTGTAAATTTTCCCAGAAATATACTCTAAAGGTAGGTAGGGTTTGTACTTGCTGAGTCTGGTCGCATCATCCCACATTGCCTTGTGCTCACTCCCAATGCCGTGTCTGCTCTTTCTGTGCCACCGAGATGAGGGGGCAGGAAGGTGAGAAGATTTAGAAGTGGTTTTGCGGGTAGATAAAAGCGTCAATACAAGCAGAGATGATGTGGATAGGATTGGGAGGTTGGGAGGGTCCCTGGATGGGACTCAAATATACACATTAAATTCATTTTGCTTCACCACCATGCAAATCAAAAGAACACAGAAGTTTCTACAGCCAGTCAGAATTTTTAAGTTTAATTTTTTCCCTGGCACTTGATCCACTCTGGAAGGAAGTTGTTCCTTGTAACTGTAGCTTCTCTTTCCTCTCTCTCCCTCTCAACTTGCCTGTAGCAGCTGTCTGGGCTCATTCATGGGGCCACAGCAGGTCTGCTTCTCCCAGCATCTTGCATGCTCCTTGGCTATGTATTAACATACTCTGTGTTAGAGGTGGGTAAAAGTCAACAGATGGAAGTTAAGTCAGAACAGAGCCGAGGTCACAGTGGATACTAAAATGAAGACTGAAGACACAACCCTTAAAATTCTAGATTTCTATTCTTTACATAAAATAAAACTTATAAAACAACTTAGAAAGTTTTCCAAACAACTTAGAAAGTTTTCCAATCCATGTATCATGAATTAAACATCTGAAGTAAGGCCCATATTCTATTCCAGGATTTAAGAACACTTAAACTATGACCTGTCATAACAATCGTAGTTTCTTGGGGTTCGTTATGAGTGTTAGACTGTTTTTTCTCTGCTGTACAGTCATTCCATATCTTTTTATTTGTTTCTACAAGTGACACTACACCTTTTTCTATGTGCCTGTTCCCTGTATGTGGGCAGCTGTGTGTGTATGGTGCATACGTGTATGAGAGAAAGAGGACAAGAGAAAGAAGGAGAGGGTGAGAAAGAGCCATGACACACTAGTTTCTTAACTTTTACAGTTAAATTTCCTAATTTAATACACACGTCAGCACAAATCTGAGCCTGACTCATCTGGCAGGAGGAATAAGTTCACATGCCGGAGTAAACAGGGAATGGGGTGAGATCTCAAGAGGGAACAGTGGGGAGGCAGTTTACAATTTAAGATATAAGTAGAGGTGCTTTATTAAAATTATTTTCAATTTCTCATAATCACATTGAATGTTTATGCCGACCTCCACAGTCCTCGTCCTATCTGGGAAATCTCTTCCTCCCCATGATCCCCACCATCATTTAGCTATTAAGCCCAACCTATTCTGCCGCCTCCACATCTTGTACATTCATTCATCTACTCCTTTCTATCCCTACAGGTATTTGCTTTATTCAGGCCTTCACCACGCTTTGCCTGGACTGCTGCTCTAGTCTTCTTCCCATCCTTGACCGTCTCTGAATTACTCATCCCTGAAAACTCACCCAGGCACCTCTTCCTACTCAGTAAGAGCCAGCCATTTCTCGCTCGATGTCATCACTGAAACCAGTGTTACCCCCTTCAATAGTTCCCCCAAATATATTCTACTTGATAGCTTACACACTTACCTCCCCTACTCGGTCAAGGCTGAGAACTTCTTGAGGACTACACTTGTGTCCCCCTTATGTCACAGTCCCCAGCGCCTGGGACAGTAGGGGCTTGATGAATGCATGGTCCGTGGACGAGAAGATGAACCCGTCCGTGGCGTAGGTGAACGAATGAAAGAGCCCGGTCAGCTCACTGATGGACTATTATTACTCAGTGTCAGTCCCTGGCTGATGTTTCTCCCTGAAGCTGACAGTTCATTACACAGAAGATCATATCCTTTAAGATGACATCTTACAAGCAATAGTTTCTCTTTACAAGTAATTATGTTTTCAAGATACCAAGTATTTTTCCTTTTTGAAGGCATTTGTAGTTATTGTGTCTCAGGTCTCCATCTAGTGGAAGAAATTGGTGGTACAGCAATTAAGATATTGATGTATAAATATAAGAAACACAGTTGTGAAAAAATTTATAGAAAACTAGCTTTCTCCAGGTTCAAAAACCTCCCATGTGTCTACTTTGTACTTTACACAGTTCAGAAAGCTTTTTCTTGCCAAAATGACTGATTTATAAACATCTGGACAGGTTCATGCCACAAGAAAATAATGTGGATATATATGTGAAAAGCATTTACACTTAGTCTGTCTTTTACCACTTTTAAGTTGACGAGTCACTGATATGTAGTAACAAAAAAATGTTATTCAGATATTCTATACAATATTTTTGTAAACTATGCAAACAATGCCAGCAATTTAATATTTATTATTTATTAATGGTCAAAATATGCCTCAAGGTAAATACTATTTCATCATGATAGCCATATGTGTAAAGCTTAATGCAACAAAATAATATGCTGTTAAGGCCTAAGTCCTGATGTAGGTATGTATGCATTTGCTCATCTACCTTCATCTGTCGTCTATCTAGACTATAAAGAAAAGCAAGGGGTTATGAGCATAACAACCTTCAGATGAGTGGTCACCTCTGTGGAGAGAAAAGCATCCTCAAATTATTTCCAGTTCACCCCACCAAATGCGTCCCTCTTCATCAAAACGATCCCCTTGAATGCATGATCCACAAGAGAAACAACAATCCAATTCCAGTTTCTACTAGTTTGTGCTTTAATATTATTGTTGCACCTGGTGCTCTGCTGGCCAACGATGTGTTCTGGATGGGCCTTCAACAGGTAAAGCATAGTGGGTTTGCAAAGTGGGGCCAGGCAACTAATGTGTCTATATGTACATTATTAAGAGGAATGTGTATGTGAAGTATAGGTGCAGATCCTTTCATTAAGAGTTGAATGTAAATAAAAGCTGACAGTATATTAAGTACTGGATATTAGATCATGAACAACTCCCTCCCTCAGTTAAAATAAAAACTTCTTAAGCTATGCATGAGATCTGGGCATGCTCATCATGTGAGCTTGGTAATGAGTCAACAGCTGATTTTCTGTATTTGCTGGTTTTCTGCGGAGGCAGGTGGAGTGAGGCAAGCTTTGGAGCTGGATTGCTGTGGGATTCAGGGACCAAATCCCCCGACTGCACGTCCTCCAGAGCCTTGCCGAAGGCAGCCTGTCTCCTCTTCCGCTGAATTTCCATCCTCATGCCTTTGAGCTAAGGACACTTGCCCACTCCTCGGTTACTGAGGGCCTGAAAGGGGCTACCCCAGAACGCAGAGCTTCCCCTGGACCACCAACACCCACGGCTGGGGGGCCAGTGCTGGGAAGGGAGGCACCGTGGATGGAAGTACAGCTCGCCGTGGAGGAGGCCGCACCACCCCGCTGGGATTCCCCTGGGGGAGGAGTCTGGGGACCACAGAAGTGGCCCCACCCTCATCATCTACAGTCCTCACAGCCCTGCTCCTCTAAGACTGGGACACTGAGCTCCCACTGCCAGTGGCCCTGTCCAGCATCCTGCCTTCCTCTCCCCACTGTATAAAGGCAATGCTGGCCTCTTGTTCAATGGTTTGCTTACATTTCTTACTATACTTAAACTGCCATATTGATGCTTTTGTCTTAAATATGTGTGAAATAGTGAATATGAATATTTTCCCTTTAGTCTATTAAATGCAGTTTAAATGATTCACTAGAGGAGAATCTTAATGGGAATGAGTCAAATTATTTGTGCTGTTAAATTTTCCCGATCTCTTCTTTGGGAGAGCATAAACTTGTTTTTTGTTTTTGTATTAAGGATACGATCTTATTTTTCTCATATATCTAACTCCTTAGATGCTGTCGTTATTGTGGTAACTCTACTGGTTGATATTGTTTATATTTTTTATGACTTTAAAGTTCTTAAAGATGTTCCCAGGTAGGAAACATACAATTCACCTCTCAACATTTTTAATTTTTACTTTTTTGCATTTTCTGTGGCTTTTATTGTGTATAATCTTTTAAACTCTGAATGGGCTGATTTGTGCCAAATAAGTTGCTTGAGAATGAACTGTTTAGGTGAATTTCTGTATACTTGGAAACTAAAGGGTGGTGGGATTTAGGGCCCAGGGAAGGGTATGCAGGCTGAGAGACTTTAGCTGAATGAACAAGATGGAACGCCCAAAGAAGAAACAGGGACTTTGCCTCTTGGATTAACTTTAACTTCTCTACATTTTGAAATCCCCGCTAAGTTCCCATTGGAGCTTCAACCACAGATTCCTTACACATGAAATTCCTGGGTTTTCTCTATAACCAGGAGAATATGGGTCTGAGCATATGCAACATTTGAGTGACTCCAGTGATAATTCTCTGAAAAAGGGCAGATAGAAAAGAAAAATAGGTGATGGGAACAGCAACATGGAGTAGTGTAGTTGAAATGAAGAAAGCTGAGGCAAAGCCAGAACTGCTGGGGAGCAGGCAGCTAAGAGGTGTGTGGCGGGCCGGCGGCTTCCTTCCTCCTCTCTGTGCTGTGGCAGCGAGGCAAGAGGAGCAACTGCGCACTGGGGTGCAGGTGTGCAGGCAAACAGTCCCTCCTTCCTAGGACCTCGCTTCAGGTCCCAACAACACTCGACATTACATGGTAAGGTTTTGGAGTTGTTTGAAAATAACTGGAGCTGCTATGGTCCTCCGATTGGCAATCTCAGCATCCTTAAGAGCTTGCTGGAAATGCAAGAGAAACACATCAGTCCCCACTTTAAACCTATGAATAGGCATGCACACTCAGCTTAGAGAAGCACTAGTCCAAACCCTCAGTTCTTAGCCATTGTGTTTCTTTCTGATGAACAGAGAGACACTAGTTAGCACACTTGGGGATTATCTGTCTGCTGTCTGCCTAATGTGTGTTAGCAGCTGTAATGAACCTCTGTTAGTGATGGGAGTAACGAGGCAAACAAGAACCTTCAGTTTGTCTTGGTACAAAAAAGATTGAAAAGTGCTTTTCTTAAACCACAAAAGCTAAATCCACAAATTTTTAGAGTCTGTCATATAACTGTTGCTCTGAACCAGTTTCTCAATCTCGGCCCTCTTGGTATTTTGGGCCAGATAATTCTTTGTTATGGGGGTTTCCTGTGCATTGGTGGTTAGCAGCGTTTCTGGCCTCTACACGCTAGACACAAGTAGCACCCCTCACACACATTTGTGACGACCGAAATGTCTCCAGACATTACCAAATATCCCCTAGGTGGATGGGTGGGAAGCCTGGGGTAACAGCGGAGGTATGCAAAATTGACCCTGGTTAAGAACTTAGTCTAGAACTTCTCTAAACTAACTCTATTGGCAAACTCTTGTTACTGAATCAAAAATGTATCTTTGTAATTTATTGTTAGACAGTCAATTTTATTTCGACTTCTACGACTTATCATTCTGTTAAGAGTTTTTCATCTGACTTATCAAAAAAGACATCTTGCAACACTGTCCAGAAGGATGGTAAGTGGCAAAACATGTTTATAATTTCAGAAAAATGTTCATGTTTCAGTAAATACTGGCAAAGGTCGTATACATCTCTATAATATTCTTTATTTTTATGTTAATTACAAATTAATGTTTGTTTGAAACTCTCAGGTTTCAGAAAATAAACGGCGATACCAGAAGGATGGATTTGACTTAGATCTCACTTACATTACTGGTTGGTGAAGTTTGTTGATTTACTTACATTAACTTCACATGTTTGTGTGTGTGTAATTGTTTGTTTTGTTCTTGCCTTATCTAAGCCATGTTCTTTCAGAGCATTCTTTGTCCATGAAGATATATGCCACTGTTGTGTTGTGACATATTTTTAGTTTAACTCTGACAATGGAAAAATCTCTATTGTCCTCTTAGATCAGGGCTAGTTGGTTACAGTAGAGGAAGGTGGATGAATTTTTAGCTAACTCTATTTGTTCTGTTTAGAAGTTACTGAGTTCTAGTAGTCATCCTGGTTCCGGAATCTTAGAGAGACCTGTTCTCTTCCTAGGATCCCAGAGAATCAGGCCATTGCTGTGTGGATGGCAGGTTTCTGAACCAGGAGCCCTGGAAGGCCCCCTGGGAGTCACTGCCACTGCTGGAGCCCAGATCTCTCCCCTTTCTTTGGTGTTTAAGTAAGATCCCACCACAGGTGGAGCTTCCGACTGAGGTCAGAGCACATCTGTCACATATGGCTGGAAGCAGTTGCGTCTTGGGAAGACTATGCAAGTTTAATGTTTTTTGGACTGGATCATTTAATGTTATTGTGATTATCCTGAGAGTAGTTAGCTTTCCTTCTGTCATTCTCAATCCTGAAAGTTCTTTTCCATGAAGAAGGAGTCTGATTATATGTAAGTTAAGTTCTCATATATTGTTTCATGTGCATAATGACATTTGTAATAGTGACTATTTTGACTTCCAGAGCATATTATTGCCATGTCATTCCCATCTTCTGGAAAGATGTCTTTTTATAGGAATCCCATCAAGGTAAGAGTATTTACCTAACAAATGCTCACATTTCACAATAAATGTATCTTGTGGAGTCATAAGTTTGATATTGGCTCAGAGGTGGCATATTCTCCTAAAAATGTACTCTTTCAGATAAAAGATTATAATGGAATGATACCAATTAGGTTTTGCTGTGTTATGAACCACCCAAAAACCTAGTCAGTTACAATCAACCATTCATGTAGTTCATGATAATGTGGTTTGTGAATTTGGGTTGGGCTTCACTGGGTAGTTCTGGGGACAGGCTTAACCAGTCTCAGCTGGGCTACCTCACACACTGTGGACGGCTACTAGGTATCTGAGGAGAGCTGGTCTAAAATGGCATGGCCAGATGGCTTCATGTGGCGTCTTACACTCTAGCAGGCCAGTCCAGGCTATTAAGAAACTGTCTTAAATCAGGTGTTCCCACGACCTCCTTCTCAGGTTGGATGATTCATTAAAATAACTCACAGAACTCCGGGAGACACTTTACTTGTATTTGTCAGTTTTTTATCCAGGATGTAAATGAACAGCCAGATGAAGAGATGCATAGAGTGAGGTCTTCCAGGGTCCTGAGCTCCGGAGATTCTGTCTCAGTGGAGAAGGGGCAAATCCACTTCCCAGCGTGGGGAGGTGTCTGCCAATTTGGAAGCTCATCAAACCTCGTTGTTCTATAGTTTTTATAGAGCTTAGTCTCCGGCCCCCCATCTCCTTCCAAAAAACTCAGGTGTAATGAAAGGAACTCCTTAGGAACAGGTTGATAGTGGCTCTATGGGTGGGTGGCGGGGGAGGGACTGGTGAAATAGTTTAGAAGGAAAAATTAGTGAGAATGTTTGATATCTTGATTTGGGTTGTGGTTACATGAGCGTATACACATATCAAAATTCATCAAGTTCTATACTAAGATTGGTGCATGTTTTTGTATGTACCTCAAAACACCCCAAATAAACAAAAAAGACCAGAAGGGACTCCTTTTGAATAACAAAAGACACCTCCATCACTGTGGAAATCCCAAGGGTTTAGGAGCTCTGTGCCAGGAACCAGGGACAAAAACCAAGTACATTTTTTATTATACCATAATTTTGTTTTTGTATTTTTATTTTTTATTGAAGTATAGTTGACAGAATATCGTAACAGTTTAGGGTGTGCAACATAATGATTTGACATTTATAAATATTATTAAATGCTCGCCATGATAAAGGTAGTTACCATCTGTTAGCATACAAAGTTACTACAATATTATTGACTGTATTCCCCATGTTGTACCTTTCATTTTATTTTATAACTGGAAAATTGTACCTCTTGATCCCCTTTACTGATTTCGCCTATTCCCCCATCCACCTCCCCTCTGGCAACCACCAGAGTGTTTTCTGTATAAGTCTGTTCTATACAACAATTTAAAATCTGTTTTTCTCATTTCACATCATGATCACCCCTCCTACATGTGAACGAGGTGACTGCTATTTGCTGGACCAGTCAGCTTCTCTCTCTTAGACGTATTTGTCTACATCATTATTTTAATACCTGAATAATAGTCTACTCTACCTATATATAGCATAACTTAATTAACCTTCTGTTTGAGTTCTTTTTCTAATATAAATGATCCCTTGATAAAAATCCTTACATGTAGATCTTTACATTCATCTCTGAATGTTTCCTCAGTGTAAAATCTTAGAAATATCAGGCAACGTCTATGGACATTAAATTATTTGATATATTTAAATTATCCTCTTGAAAAGTTAGACAGATTTACTCCCTATTAAAAGTACGTGCAGACACCACATGAGCAATTGTCATGTTTTCATAGCCCTCTATCAGGTTGGCACTAGAAATGCCAATTATGGTGCCTCTGCCTACAGTCCCTTATAAGGGAAATTGCCCACGAGTGGTTTCCTAAAGGGGCAGCCTGCGTAACTGTGTTTCTATAATGTAACAACCCTGCCTTCCCTGGGGACTGCTCACCAGAGGCAGGTCACCCATCGGCTTAGCATTACCCTCCGGGAAGGCCTGGTGCTTAGTGGTTCCTCCCTACTGAGGTGGCTGCTATGCACTGGACTGGTCAGCTTCTCTCTTTTATCATTAAAACAAGAATTAATGGGAGATTTGGGGAGAGTTGGATATGTCAGTCTGTAAGCCTCTGGAATTTCTGAAAGATCTGTTCCCTTCAGTTCTCTTCTAGATGCCAGCAGATCTCAGGTGCACCAATTCCATGTCCTACTGAGCCAAGAAAGAGAAGCAGGAACTCCATCTTAGACACAACATTGTTCTGGACGATGCTGGTAATGTGATTTCACTATCCAAGCTAAGCTATATATTTCTATCATTAAACAACTTTTAAACTTTCACTAATTACATAGCTTCTCTGGATGGTATGGGATAGAGGTGGGCCGAAGATGGTACTAAGTGTATATGTGGGTCTGTATCTTCATGTACCTCTACATCTATGTCTAGTTCTGTGAATGTGTGTGTGTGTATTTAAAGAAGAGGATGGTTTCCATTTTTAAAAAGGCAGAATAAAGAGAGATCAAGAGACGGCGAGATGGAGGGAGAGAGAGAGAGAGGCGGAGGAGGACGGAAGGAAGGAAAGAAGGGAGAGCACACAGATGCTTAGGTGCCCCTGTCCATGGGTCATTGGCACCCTGACGACCATCCCTGAAAGCCACCTCTGACTCACATTGATTGACTGCAGTGAGGTCTCACGTCTCTGAAAAGGGTCAGTTTGTGCCATGGCCGTGGGTAAATTGCTCCTGGAGAGTTCTCTGCGTGCTGGTCCCCATACTTGCGTGTGATGTGTTCCTGTGGTTCTCCGAGGGTCTAGCAATGCTGTACTTTATAAGTGATGCTCCTTTCCTACCGATGGAAAATTTATAAATTCTCCAAACAGACTTGCCTTTTATCCTAGTCTTTTAATAATATTAAAATGAACAGGAGACTCACACTGCTGCTCACCCCTCTACTTCCTTTACCTTGGTCTGGCTCAGAGGGCCCCAGTTGCCTTCCCACGCTTATGTGCCCCATCCCTGCCCTAGCTCCACGCAGACCCGCCATCGGGTGTTTCCTAAGATACCCTGTGCTTTCCCATCTCTGCCTTTGTGGATGCCAGTTCCTCCATATGCAATCTATTTACGTAAAGCTGTCTGCAAACCCTTCTCTATGCTAATGGAGCCCTCCAAGTTGGGTGGGCTCTCTCCTCTCCTTTTGGCCAGTCTCCTGGTTCTCTGACCCTTGGCTTTGCTCCTCCATATGTGTTTTGTCCTGCATGTCCAGACTGCCTGGGTATGAGGACGGTTGCATGCAGTTTCGTGTCCCCATTTCCACCTAGCACAGAGCCTTCCATCTAGTGAAATGAAATAACTCTTTCTTGAGTTGAACTGAAGTAGAAAAAGGTGGCCTTAGTTATTTTCTCTAGGTCATTCATGGTAAAGCATTCCATGAGGGTCTCTTCCAGTCAAGGAAGTATTTTTTGGCTACCATCCATTGACTCTTAACTCCTGCCCTTTGAAGCTGAGGTTGATTTAAGGCCCTTTGCTTTAAATGCTTAAGCTTGCACATTTACAGGAGCGAGCTCATGGCTTTATCTAAGCCTGCCTAGGCAAGGAGATTTACATGTTTCCTGAACATTTACAAACCTAACAGAAAATTTCTAAACAGATATGTTGTGGTTTCCTCTTATGGTCCTGGCAGTATTTGCATATCAGAAGAAGAACTTGGGGAAGAAGTGACTGCTGAAGAGAAATCCGTGGAAGTTCATCTAAGGAGACGGGTGTGGATCCCAGAGAGATGTGACCGAGAGGGGCTCCTCTACCACGGCTCAAACTATACCACTCTGATAGCCTTCTCCTCCTGGTCTGAACTTCCCCCTACCCACACCAGTTTTGCAAGATTTTCTACTCATAGCCGTGCCAAATAAGCCACAAACTCAGAAAACTGAACACAACCAAATAGAAGTTAAAAGGAAATAATGCCGACAGCATAGACAAGACACATTTAATTACATCCAAGTCTCCTGTAGGGACTCTGTCTGATCAATAAGCATCCGTGAGTCCCCTATTTCTCAAAACCAAGAGCAATCTGTATTTTTTACCTCATCAAATAAAATCTTTTCTGGGGTCAGTGTGGGGAAAAGATGGTTTGGAGTGGGAGAAGACCATCTTTCTGCAAGAGGAGAGAGTCCGTTACTGCTCAGTGTACATTTTTGCAGGAAAATACTGTCCCTTTTGATAGGAAGGAAATTCAGAACCATGGAAGTTGGGTCTGGAACAGGATCTCCTGGTGGGGAGGGACTTCTGGGCCACACAGACCTGAGATTCTCTCTGCTTCTGAGCTTCACCCTCTCTTGGGGGCTCTCCCTGATTGCCACTGCTGATGTCGACCATACTGGGCTCTGGGGAGCTTGGCTTCCCCTTCAACACCTGGCTGGGACAGGCTGACAACTTTAGATAAGTATTTACTAAAAACCCTGGGAAGCAAAAGGGATTCTTTACCTACACAGACGAAGCTATGCTGTGCATGCATTTCTATGCGGTGCTTCTGGTTTACTTGCACTAACACTTCATTTCATTCCATCTAGGTATTTAGGGAACTACTACTTCCTTTCTCATGGCTACATTATATTTCATTATATGGCTGGACTATAAGCTTTTTAGCCAGTCCCTTATTAATAAACATTTTAGTTGTTTTCCTCTTTTGCTGTTATAAACACCATGTATGTATATGTATTTGTGAAGTCTTACAAATTCTACCTCCTTAGCAGCAGCCTTCCCCTTTGGGGACAGTGATTGGCATGAGGCATTGATGGGAGAGCCTCTGATGAGGGAGGCAGGGACCAGCTGGCTTTGCCATCCTGAGATTCCCAGGGAGTCTGCACCTGAGCTGTCACCAAGGCAGGGGCTATGGGGTCAGCCTGGACCAGGGCGGGATGTGAAGTGCGAAAAATGGGAGTTTCCTCAGAAAGAAACAGACCGCTAAGTGGTTAGAATGAGTCCAGCTGGACGCCAACATGTCAAGGATGAGGAAAACCTAATATATGGGAGGGCCAGAAGCAAAGCAAAGGGAAAAGGCAGAGGAGAGGGAGGGAAGAGGAAGGATGGGGGAAGGCCGGGGAGGGAGCGGAGGCCTGGGGGCCTGGCCTGGGGGATGCGGGAACGGTGGCCGCTGTGCAGGAGCCTCCATCCCTGGTGGGAGGCCTTAGGTGGGGACAGAGGAGGAAGTGGACTCACGGGAGCTGCAGCCCCACGGGACCCTGTCCCTGTGTCTCACAGCCTTGCTGACCCTCCAGGCCCAGCCACACCTGGTGTTTGAAGGAGATGTCCTGACTCTGTGATGCCAGGGAAGGAAACACGCTGTCCTGTCCCACGTGAGGTTCCACAAAGACATAAGTCACCTGCAGTCCTCTGAGGACGACCTTCCTCTGACCCTGGGAACAGCCACAGCGGCAAGCAGTGGCCGGTACAGCTGCGCAGCACAGGTGACCTCTGCCCTGTACGTGGGCACACAAACCTCAGGGACTAACGTGGTTCGAGTCCAAGGTGAGTCACCAGCTTGTGGGGGGTGGGGGGACGGTCTCTAGAGGTCGGCTGCCCTCTGGCTGTGCTGGGTGCTGGGCCGACCCACCGGGCCCTGAGATGCCCACGAAGCCACCAGACGCCCTGTCCCCACCACGGGGCACGTCTGGAGCCAGGCAGCCAGGGAGATGCTCTGAACCAGCCCTAATGCCCCCACCCCTGTAGAGCCTGGGACATGGTTAGAGAGTCTGAGCCTGGAGTCCTGTGTGCAGGGGGTTCAGGGGACCTTCAGGCAGCCCCACAACCCCAGTCTGGCCCCCCATTCCTCCCTTGGTCTGCGGGTGCCTCTCCTTGGAGCCGGCTGCTTTTCCTTCTGCCCTTGTTGCTGGCCTGGGCCTCTCTGCAGAGGGGGCTCTGTGGCCTCACAGACAGCAGGTTGTGGGAACCACAGGCCTCATCTTGCCCAGGACTCCTCGGAGAGCCAGAGGAGAAGTGGCAGCCCGTTAGCCAGGGCGCTGCCTGGAAACTCATGTATGTGGCTCTGAGGCTCTGGACCCTGGGTGCCAACTCTGACTCAGAGTCCTTTCTAAACAGTTTTCAAAGCTGCCAGGATCCCCATCTTCTGTGCACATGTGCCTCAGTGTCCCCAGGCCTTCCTTGGTCTCAGAGGGCACTAAGAAATGTCTCCATTCTGCTCACCCAGGGCCAAGCAAGACCCCTGCCCCCCCCCCTGTAACCCAGGGTACCATGAGCCACATGAAAAGCTCCCAGAGGGGCTCAGAGGCTGCAGGCACAGTGTCCCTGCTGGAGCCCCTCTTCCTTGATTTCTTCCCCAGGGGTGCTGTCATCAGTGAGGGCCAGCCATCTAGGGTCTGGTCATGGTTCCCTTTGATTGGTTGACTCATCCCTTCTTTCCTTCTCTCCACCTTGTTTGAAAAGTGCATTAGCATGTTATGTAGTAAGGAATTAATTTTCTCCAAAGAGAGGTTTGGCCTTGGCTTTTGGCTCTGAGAGGTGATCTTAGACCTTTGGAACGTCATCTAATTGGAGTGTCTCTGCTTGAATGGGGATGTTGGCCACCACAGTCTGACAACTGATTTATGGTGAAGTCTTTGGGCTGTGCAGTATCATTTCTGCCTCCAGAAGGGCTAGAGACTAGGGGGATCAGCCCGCCCTTTGGAAAGGACAGACACTAGACATCGGCCATGGGGGCCACATGTCATCAAACCCCAATAAAAACTGGACACCAAGGCGTGGGGGAGCTTTCCTGTGTTGTCACATTGGCACCACTGTTTGGTACTTTTCCTGGAAGTTCTTAGCGAACTTCTTCCCCATGCTGATTTTAATCCGTATTCTTTCCCTGTAATGAGCCATGGCTGTGAGCATAGATGCTTTCACTATTTTCCGCAAGTCCTTCTAGCAGATTATTGAAAATGAGGGTGGTTTGGGGAACCTCTGGAACTTGCAACTGGCATCAGAAGTGAGGGTGGTCTTGTGTGGTCTGTGTTCTAATTGCACCCTTGGCTAAATTCTTAAATGTGGTCCACAAAATTTATGTGATGTGGGATCATTGGTTAGGTCATGAGATTAGAAGAAAGCAGGGTAGGAAAATGAGCTGGGGCCAGGAGCAAGGTCAGTGCCCAAACTGCGTGGGACAGAGCTCTACCCTGGCTGCGAAGGGCTGCAGAGGGGGCTCTCTACCCGACGGCAGCAATGAGGTCAGTCCTGCGGTTGCAGGACTGCTCAGGGAGCTGGCCCACCTCTTGCCACCACTGAGAGGAACTTCTTTCCCCAGAGGACACTGTGGTGATAGAGAACAGTATCTTCAGCTACACTTTTCAAAGCCCCATGACTTCCCACTTTCTGGCATCCTTCCGCAGGCTCTGGGCCCTGCAGTAGAGCACTTGACTAGGGCAAGTCCACATGGTCCTTAAAGGCTGTGGCTTGGGGTTCAGTTTTCTGATCATCTGGCTTAGGGGGCTTAATGATACTCAGTGGGAGCAAACTCTCCCCACCCTAACCTTGAGGATCCCTGCCAGAGCAAGCCATGATTACTTCTACGAGCACGTGGCATTCTTTTGTGTGTTTAAGGCTACATAATGGGTAATAAACACTATTTTATATGATTTTGAGTAGAGTGGGGGACTTTTATTTATGGGAATATTTTCCCACAGGCAATCTTTTCAAAAGCCCAATATGTAAAGAGGAGAAATTCCAGCCGTTTTGTTAGAAATGGGGGCAGAAGCCCTAGAAGCCCATCCTCTCAGGGTGTCTCATTTCTTTGCCATCTGCAACCACCTCACCCCCCAACCCCTCCAGCAGAGAAACTCCTTAGCACCCTTAGGGCCCCAAGGAGTTGCCTTGGGGTTTAAACTGAGAGGGGCTTCCCCCAGAATAGTCCATTTTAATCTGTTCCACATACTGGGTTTCTTGTAACATTTCCTTTGGTGAAAGGGCTGTGTGGATATTTTCTATAGTTCAGAAGCCATTGTTCTAAAGGAAGGAGCAGAGTACGTGGCCTTTAGGTAACACTCACAGGGTGGGCTTTTGAAAAGTAACAAGTTAGGAACTATAGCCCTTGGTCGCCTCCCCTCTCCCAGTACAGCGATTCACAGTCAACCGAACTGAGTGTCCATCCCTAGTACCCGGCTGGTCAATCCTAGGAAGATGCTCCTATCCACCACATCTTCCCCCGCACACCGAGCAGTAGGGGTGGCGCTTCTAGTTCCTCCACTTCTCCTTCTGACCCTCCATTTCCTCATCTAGTAGACTGGGGGGATCCCCGAGGCTTTCCCCACTCCTTAGCCATTCATAGATTGGGAGAAAATGTCTCCAGGGCTGCTGTTCTGTCACCAGGCTGCCCCTTAGAGAATGGAAGCGTCTCTATTCCAGGAGATCCTGTCCCACAGTCCAATGGGCTAAACCCCAAGCCACTGTCACTGCCTCGAGGACAGGATTCCAGGCACCCCTCTCTCTTCTAGGAAACAGATCTGACCCAGAGAACAGAGTGATACCATGAGGTGTCATGAGACCTTTATAAGTGATAAGCTCTTTGGGGAACTTGACAGGGAAGAGGGAGGAAGTCTTCCCTGGTGAGAGCATTTTGTGCCTGATGACAGAACAGCTGCAGCCTTTACCAAGAAAAGTGTTCAATGTGTGTGTATAGTGGCACGGGGAGTAGGTGGCCCTGGAGAGGGGGAAAATGAGATCACCTTCTGAGCCCCAAAGTACTAAGTCAATGCTTGGTGAATCGGAGATGAGATGGCAAGTTATCCCCATAAGAGACAAGTGAACTTACCTTGTTAGACAAATGAGATGGAGTGGTGTGGACTCGTCGCAAGGAGAGTCCCAGAGAACCCTGACTGTGCCATCGGAGCTCTGCCTGGGGACTCTGTCAGCCAAAAGGCGCAATCTGGGCAGCCTGGCAGGAGGCTCGAGGTAGAACGAGGAACACAATGGGCTGTCACCAAACTGTTGAACCACAGATCATCTCTGTGCCTTGAAGACCATGCTCCCTCGTCAGCCTTCTGAGAACTGCTGGTACTGACTGTGGACGGGCAGACGTCAGGGCACTGCCCAGCGACTGGCGTATTTCACCCGAACGCCCTCACCAAAGTAGACTTCCTGCCCCTGTCCCTCTTTATTCCCTCATCTGCTTTGTGTTTCCTTGCGGTACTTATTATTTGATGTCATGTTGTGTATCTGCCTGTTTGTTGTGTATTGCTTATCCCCGACACCCACCCTAACTGTAGTGTGAACCCCACGCTTTCCCACGCACCACTGCAGTCCCCATCTACAAGAGTGCCTGGCACTTCATTGGAGCTTCATAAATTATTTGTAGAATGAATGGCTTCTTTAATATGTCAGTTGATGACAGCTCTGATAAAATGAGGTGGCATCCCAGATTCTGATCAATGTGGGGACATTAGTGAGCTGGAGAGCTAGGGCCCCATCAGTACGGCATCCACCTCATTAAGGAAAATACCCCCCCCCCAGACCTGCCTGGGCGGCCTGCTGGCTTTCCTCAGGCCACTCCTCTCTGTTTCCTGCAGGCTCTTTTAAAGCAATTTTTGAGACTCTTTTTCCAGCCTCAGATACAAATTAGCAATAACAAATGAATAAGAACACAAATTAGTGGTGCTTGGACATCACCAGCTATAGTTCCGTTAACCACAAATTAGTTTAATCAAGTCAAGTCCTGCCGGCAAGACGCCAGGAGACCTGGGTTTGGGCCTCTGCTTTGCCATGAAACCGTGTGACCTTGGAAAAGTTCCTCCACCACCAGACCCCTGGTTTTTGTTCCTGTTTTTCGTAGTTTTAATTTGTAAAATAAGAGATTGGACAAGATCAGTTGATTCTAAACTTTTTTTCTTTTGGCAATGGCATGATATTTTCAGACAAGTCCTGCTTCAGCACCCGTGCAGATCCAAGAACAAAAATGGATGTGTCAGGTGGAAGCCCCGGGGCCTCGCGCCTGCTTCCTCAAGCAAGCGGTCTGGGAGACAGTCCTTCTGAATCCCCAGGGGTCTCTGAAGAGGGCACATTAAAAGTGTCGGGAGATCCTCTCGGATTCTAGGACACCCAGCCAGGGAAGGCAGCAGTCTCAGGGCTCCGCTCAGGGGAAAGACGCCTTTTGTGATTGGAGACAAAGGCATAGCCTGCAGGGGAAACTTCCTCTCTGTCTCCACAAAACCGAGGAGCAGACAGAGTGTGGCATTCTCAGACTCAGTGCCCCGTGGAATCCCCTGGGGACCCTGATAAGCAGGTGCATTTGCAGGCCCCTGGGGACCCTAATAAGCAGGTGCATTTGCAGGCCCCGTCCCCTGTGGTCCTCATCCTGAGTCCCTGGGCCCGGAGTGGAGCTATAGGAGTCAGCCTTGTAACCAGCCCTCTGGGCGACTCTGAGGCAGATAGCATAAATGTTGCATTTTGAGAACCATGAGCATGAGGGAAGCAGAGGCCATGCCACCTGGCGAGTCGCATTTAGGAAAGAAGGGCAGACAGTCATACTTAAGAGAGAAGTCGAGGGAAGGGGGTGTATTTGTAGGATTTCCGGGAGACAAGGAGCTAGTTGGTAGGCAGTGCATTGAGGGGTCTCTGCCTGGTTAGTCTCTGCAAATGGAACAGGCTGATCTGAGGGAACAGGACATGGAAAACAAGCCGGGCTGAATGTCTGGCAGCAATAGCAATACCTACTGTCTCCTCAGACCAGGGGCCGATAGTTGCCGCCAGCCGACATTCATGTGTCTTACATCGGAGACTTCCTGTGTGTTTTCTTCAGTCACCACAGACGCTGGCCCATCACGAGGGGGTCCCAGGTCTTCACACCATGATCTTTATGCTTACCTAGCCTTCAGAACCAACAGCTCACGCATGGAGCCCCCACCAGGTGCCAAGCTCTGAGCCCAGCACTTTGCAAACATCTTCTCCTTTCCCACCCACACTAGCCCTACAAAGCAGGCATTGTGAGTATCCCATCCTGCAGGTGAAGGAACCCGAGGGGTCTGTTCCAGATGCATTTTCATATTCCCTGTCCCTTAGCCACTGCCTGCCTCCAGATCTTCAGGGCAATTTGTGGACCAGCAGAGCAAAGGGTGGTCTTGAGCTCTCAAAGCTTAGCTATCTTACCATGGCTCCTTTCATTGGTCTCGGCTCCTGTGCTGGGGTAACCACGTAATTCACCCTACAAGCCAGGACACTTTCTATGAATGAAAAGGGCACTGTTAATAATGAGGCAAGGATAACAGGCTCAAACTGGACTGTCTAAGAAACCTGGATGCAGAGTCACTTCATCTGTTTCAAGCTTTGTCCATTGTCCTGAGATATCTGCCTTTGACTCGGGCACTTAAACCTTCTGTCTCAGCAAATAGGGCTTCTACTTTACAGAGAAAATGGAAACCACCAGACTGGGCTCCCCTTAACTTCTTGCCACTTACAAACCTACCTGGGTCTCTGCTCATCTTTTCTTCCTATGAAAAGGGCCATCTTGCAATCTTAAGGCCCGTTCTTCCAGGGCTCTGAATCTCAGCTCCCTCCCCTCTTCTGGGTGGGGGAATGGAGGACAACTACTCCACTGAACAACACCTTTCTTTCTGGCATCTTCCATCCCACTCCTTACTTCCTTTTCCCTTCAGCATTTAAATATGTTCAAGTCTTTCCCATCTTAAAAAAATAAAGCAACAGCAATAAAACTCTCTCCACCCTCTGTTCTACCTTCACTCCCAGTCCATAGTTCTCTGCCTGTCAAAGGTAGAATATGACTTAATAACTCCTGAGAAGGTCTGTAAGGCCCCGGGGTCTGTAATGGCAATCCCTGCAGGCAGCCCCATCTCAGCTCCCCTGCACCTCTCTCTGCCCCATCTAGTTGGGATTCTGTCTGTGCTTCCATGTGCTCTGCTCTCGCCCCCCTTGGGGGCCTGCCCAAGTTGGACTCTCTGCAAGGAAGCTCCTCTGTCTCCTGTTCCACAGTGGCTCCGTGGCATGCACTCTAGTGGTTTGCAGATGGTTTCAATTCTCTCCAGCCACCTTCATGGTTCAACTGAATAATCACTCTTTTAACCCTGGCACTTAAAAAAGAAAAAGAAAAGCAGAAGGCCGACCATGCAGGTAGAACAGTAGAACAGAATAGAGGATGCAGACAGGTCTCAACTTGCTTTGTTTGGGAGGGAGCTGACTCCCTTGGAAAGTATCCGCTGATGGTTCCTCTGGGGCCATGGCTCTGCTGTGTAGGTCCCCATCTTTCCAGACCCAAAGAGAAGCTGGGGAAAAAGTCAGATGGAAGGTTTGTCCCTGTGTTATCCTGCCATCCTGTCCATCGGAGCAAGACCAGCCTTTCCCCGGCCCCTCTTTCCCAAGGCTGTCCTATCAGAATTGGGCTGGGAGACTTATTTCTCACTCACTTCTTTGCCCCTGAAGCCCGAGGCAGAAGAGTAGGGGGGGTCTAAATTTTACTGGCTCAACTACTTTATCATCTACAATAGTATCTTAATCTAGGTTCCTTCCAAAAACAGCCTTTGACAAGAACGAGGAAGACTTTCTGGGTGGTGACCCAGAAGCCAACCTGACAGAATGAGGAACGTGAGACCGGGAAGTGAGAAAAGCCCAATAAAGGGTTTGCGGATGGCTGGTTCCTGCCGGGGGCCCCTGGAGAGTCGGGGCACCTGGACACGGATCCACCAGCTCTGTGCTTTACTGGCAGGCGTTGCCTCTGGGTCTGTACACTCGTCCCCCCTGCTGCACTGTGCTTGGGCTGTCTGTCTGCTGCTTCAGAGAAAGCCCTGAAAGCAGAAAGCTGAGGTAGTAACATCAGGGTGGGAAAATGTTCATTGCAGCAGAGAGGAGATCAGCTGGGTCAGAGGCTGAGACGAGGAAACCCCAAATGTCTGCTGCAAGCAAGATGTTAGCTGGCACTCTCCCTGCCATGGCGACACTGAGGTGTCCGTGGGACAGGCCTCAGGAGATCAAGGGCAGCACGAGGGAGATGCCCCCTTGTGGGATTTGTCGTGGGAATGAAGGAGAGCCCATGTTATGTCCTTGGGATCCCTTCATCCGTGGTGGAGAAGAGTTGAGATGGGGATTGGAAAGAGATTTCTTTGGGAATAACTTTTTATTTTTTTAAATTTTATTACAAGTCCCCATCACTTCCCCCAAAGGATGGACAGTGTTATCTCTGACCACGAGCCAGGTGAGGGGGACTTCAAGGCAAGGACTTGCAGGCTTTGAAACATGTGCCCTGTAGGTGAGGGTCCACAGGGACAGCCTAAGTCGGGCCTGGGATAATTAAAACCAGCTGTGGACTGAGATCCACCTCTCATGAGTCACGTAGGAGCATGGTGCTATGCTGTAGATCTTGAAATCTGTCAGGGCGAGGAATGTTGACAGTGGGTGACCAAAGGCCACCCATGAGATGCAGCCTGTGTGGTTGATCTGGGTGCCCTTCCAGGGGACAGTTGCAGGGGAGAGAGGAGGAGATGAGATATCTTGCTAGATGTCCAGGAGCTGAGGAAGGACTTTCAAAGGACCATCTACAACACAGATGTATCCACCCTGGGTCAAGGGTAGGACAGGCGGAACTCAAGGAAACCACCAAAACTGCTCCTCAGTAGAGGAGTCCATGGACTTAACCATCTGTCTGGCCCACAGGGAGCAAAACCACTCTGCCAGGTAAGGGCAATTTCATCACCTTCCCTCCCTGCCACCCTCTTGGTCGGGGACATGAGTCGGGGAGGTGAGTGAGGGAAGCTTGGGTGGGAGGGACCTTTCCCACTTCCCAGCCATGGGCTTCCAGCCTGAGACAGGCCCAAGCCAGGGGACAGCGAAACTGCTTGATTCTAATTTAAGTTTGGTATCTTACATATGGCATAGAACAGGAAGCTCTCCTTTCTGAACTGAGACCAGACACCAAGACCAGAGTTCTCATCTGGGCCGGAGAAGACTACGCCACTGAGGAGGGTTAGAGGGGCAGCAAGGAACAGAAATGGAGCTGTAGTTGGATCGCAATCCGTGAACCAGAATGAAAATGAGATTCTCAGCACACTTCAAAATCATGTTCTGAGAAGTGCTTTCTCCACATTGGCCTGGGAGGGCTTAGGGTGGAGTGGGAGTGATTTTCCCCTGCTCAGAAAGCATAATGTATCATTTATACTTATTTATGGAGACAGGTTTAATCAACCTGAACAGTAAGGTGCCCGGGGATCTCCTCTCAGCCGCAAGTGGTGCAGTTAAGGGACCACCCTCAGGGTCCACGTGCTTCCAGGGCAGGCCCAGCCCATGACTGCGCACAGTGGAGGGCTGGGTCTGTGCTCAGGAGCTTCCTGCCCTGTTGGCAGAGACAGTTCTCCGCACCACCAGCCGAGGCTCTCCTTGCTCAGTTCCGCTTCTCCTTTTTTCCTGTACAGACATTTCCCCCCCCCGACTGCACAGGAGACCTCTTTCCCTCCTACCTCCAGCAGCTGCTTCTCAGAGAACGTAACTGATACAGACTCACCTTTAAACTCTGAACATTATGCACTTGATCTTGTTTTCCTTCCCTCCCCACCTTGCTTCAGTTTTACCTAAAAAAGGGGGGGGATTCATTTAAAAAGTGTCCATCATCAGACTGAGAACTGATTTTTTTTTCAAGAAATCCCAATTTCTGGGGTTCGATGCTCCTACATTGAACTTTCAGAACCATCCACTTGGTTCTCTTCTTCACTTAGCGGTCCTACTCATTCTTGAAATCTCAACTGAAATATCATTTCCCCTTGAAAGTTTTTCCCTCACCCTCCTGACTCAACTTTACTAAATCCCCTTGTTATAGGCTCCCCCGATGTGTCCTTTGGTAAGACTCATCAAACTTTAGTATTTGTCCACGGCTGGTGTTGGCCCCTGATCTGAATGACGTCATGATCTAAGATCCTTGTTCACTGCTCATCCCCCAGCACTTAGGTGTCCAGGCTATGAAAGCTGCTCAGTAAATATCTGACCAAGTGCTGAATTTGTAGCCTAAAGGTAGGAAATATCAGCACAGGGCAGAATGGAATAGATCTGCCTCCATTGTGCCATTGGTCTGAGGACATCCCCCTGCATCCTGATCACAGCACAAACTCATAGAATTGAGTATTAGAAGGAACCTAAAGATTTTCCTGAGTACCCAGCTGATGCCAGAAATGTAGAACATCCAAGACTGTCCAGTCTTAGCTTGAATCCCAGGGACAGAAACTACATCCCCAGGCCACCCACTGCATCCTGGATAACTCTGACCATCAGGTTTCCTAAAGCTTTGGTCCACATCATCTTCTCACAAAACAATGTAAAGTCTTTCCATAATATTAACAACCTAGGTCAACTCTCTGATCCAAATTGCTTTTTTACAGAGGGTCAAAATGTGTCTCCCTCTGAATAGTCTCTGAAGTGGGAACATAACTAGCTTGCAATAAAGACTTCATTCATTTATCCATTCCAAAAATATCCGTTGGATGCTGTCTCTGTCCAGCATGGGGACCAGCAACAGTGGGACATACGGAGATGTCCCAAAAGATGGAGTCTGTTTGGGAAGATAAAGATGTTTGTAAGATCACATTTTCACAGCGATGTAGGAACTGCCAAGGGAGCATTTGCTGATAGCCAGATGACAGGGCTGGATAGGACACTGGGGACAGGTGGTATCCTCTGGGAGAGTTTGCACATACAGAGGGTGGAGAGGCCAGGAGGGCTTCATGTAGGAAGTGGGATCTGAGCCGAGCGTGACGGACAGGAACCGTGAGTCCGAGAGTGCGCCATCTCAACAGTCAGGCACAGAGGGAACTCTTCCCAGGATGGGCGGGGAGGGGCTTCCTGAGGCTGGAGGAAGTCAGAGGGCTGCTAGATGGGGAAATAATTATTTCCCTGTCCTCTGGACTGCCAGTCAGCCACTCTGTCTCCAGCAGCCTCCGGGCACCCTGTCTTCTGTGCAGCCTGGGGGCTGACCACGTCAACCACTGGGGCACAGGGTTGCGGACATGGGCACCCTTCCGTGGATGTTCCTGCTGCTGCTGCTGCTGCTCCAGGAAGGTGGGCGAGACTGCAGCTCCGGGGCAGCAGGGGCTCCCTCCCTGTTCTGTTCTGCTGGACCTCAGCTAGCAAGGCATGTCCTTTAGGGTGGCATGCTTTAGCTCTTCTGGAGTAGAGTGTGGCCTATTCCTTCCTATTCTGGAGGAATAGGGTGTGGCTTCTGCGCAGGACTGAGAGATGAGGAGGCCTGGGGCTGCGGAAGGGGGAGCCAACCCACAATGGCAAGTGGAGAAGGCGAGATTTGGAGGGGGAGGACCCAGACGGAAGGCAACCCCTCGGAGGTGCTCAAGTCGGGGGCAGCACAAAGCTGGGGCCGGAGAGGCAGCCAGGGCACAAGACTGAGTGTGGGGCCATAGGAGTTGCCCCACTGACACTGAGACCCCAGCCCCACCGCCAGGCTCAGCAGCCCGGAGACACCAGCTGAGCTGTTCCCATCTCTTCTTTTTTGTCTGCAGCCAGAGGGGATTCTGGAGACGGGGTGGATCCCATGGAAGTGGTTGCAGTCCTTCAGGAGTCCATCAGCCTCCCCCTGGAAATACCGTCTGACGAAGAGGTTGAGAACATTGTCTGGTCCTCCCACCTAAGGCTTGCCACTGTGGTGCCAGGGAAAGAGGGACGTCCAGCTACTGTCATGGTGCCCAACCCTCGCTACCAGGGCCGAGTGAGCTTCCTGGAGCCCAGCTACTCCTTGTGCATCAGAGATCTGAGCTGGGAGGACTCCGGGCCGTACCAAGC
Organism: Smutsia gigantea; assembly: GCA_032199065.1. Classification (NCBI taxonomy): domain Eukaryota; kingdom Metazoa; phylum Chordata; class Mammalia; order Pholidota; family Manidae; genus Smutsia; species Smutsia gigantea. The sequence goes on along the minus strand of JAVSCE010000381.1, from coordinate 25,161 downwards.
CCAAGTCAACCTGAGGACACCCCAGGTGTTCATCATGCAGCAATACAACCTCCGTGTCTACCGTAAGTTTAGGCTGCGAATGCTAACGCTGCTTTTTATGGTACTCTTGAGCTTTCCATGCTAAGAAGTAGGGGTCTCGGGACTCGGGGTTATGGTCTGAGGGGCTGGGCCTGGAAGGCAGACTGCCTCCAGCATGCCGACCCCCAGCATGTGAGCGGGCCTCCTGGATGGAGAGAGATGCAGCAGCGAGGCCCCGGGCCCACAGGCTCTTCCCGTGGACGTGCCCAGCATGGTGAAAGGGGGCAGAGGCTTCATGTACAGATGTCAAGGGGTCCTTTCTCTCCCAGAGAGTTTGCATCCTGGGAGGCCTTTTATCCTCCTGTGTGATTTGAGGCCACTAGTCAGTTTCTCCTCTCTACCTGAACACAATGTCATCTTCCTGTCTGTGACATTGTCTGATATTCTGTCTTGAAACTTGCAGAGACATGGATGAAAGTACAAGTGTCCCCCGGAGGGGCGGGGGTGATGATATTTTCTGGAATCAAGGAGGCAGAATAAGGTTTGGAGGAAGGGGGCTGCAATAGAGGAGGCCAGGCATAAAGGGGGAGTGGGGATGCGAAAGGCACCTCTGTCTACCTTAGCAGCTGCCCCGGGGACCTTGGGCCACAGGTGTTATTATGGCTGGGTTTTGTTAGTTTTTGCCTATTTGTCATTTAGGTGAAGGGACTCTCAGAGGGCAGGCCCTGTACCCCCGCTCAGGAGCTTAGGAATGCAAACCCAACCCCTGGCGACTGAGGGTTCCTTGTGCTCTGTTCTCATCCAGGCCGGCTGCCGGAACCTCACATCACTGTGAACTTTGAGATCTCCGGGGTCACTGCCTGTAATGTGTCCCTGACATGCTCTGTGGAGAAGGCAGGCCTGGACGTGACCTACAGCTGGATATCCTGGGAGGACAGTGAAGACACACCCCACGAAGGCCCTGTCCTCAGCGCATCCTGGAGGCCCGAGGACAGTGCCCTCTCCTATACCTGCAAGGCCAGCAACCCTGTCAGCAGTGTCAGTTCCCGGCTCATCCGTGCAGGGCCCTTCTGTGCAGGTACCAGGACCCCAGACACAGTCCCTGAGCTACTGCAGGGCCTCAGGGCTGCCACCTCCCTCCCTCAGTTCTCCCCAAGAGAACACATGGGGTCTAGAACCTAACCCCTTCTTCTGAAGCTTTGACTCCTGGATTGGATAGGGGCCCCCCTTTCCTAGTGTTCCCAACTTCCAAAGGTTTCTTCTGTTCTCCTGCTCAGCTTAAGATGACGCCCCAGATCTCAGTTCCTGGGCTTCTGTGAACAGAATGTCCATTTCAGACAGCAGTTGCAGAGGAGCGCCAGCGCACTGTGAACCTGAGACCCCCTCTGTGGGATGTGGAGGTGGTGTCTGCCCCCCACTCTGGACCTCACCGTCCCTCTGGTGAGCCCCTCTCTTCTTGCCTTCTGTCCCAGATCCTGGCTATCCTTCGGAGAAGACCTCCTTCTGCCTCCTGGCCAAGGGACTGCTCGTCCTCTTGCTCTTGGGGATTCTGGCTGTGGGGCTCTGGCTCATCCGAGCCCAGAAAAGATGCAAAATGCCAGAGATGAGGAAACTCAAGAGAAACAGAATGAGACTGAGAAAGAGGGGGAAGCCTGGCCCCAGCCTGGCCTGACTGGGCCTTGGGGACCCTGCCTGCGCACCGCTTCTTTCCAGCCTCCAGAGGAATCCTTCCTCTTCTCCCCCAGGGGAATGAGGGGCGGGACACTCCCCGAGGGAAGATTGCCCGGTAATAAAGTCAAATTAGGTGACAGCCCGTCTGGAGGGGCTGTGCCCGGTCTCTCTCGGGGTGATTCCGGTAAAACCTGGGTCCCTTCTTTTCCTTCCATCCTGGCACCCCTGTCTGAGCCCACGTGCTTCCCCAGCCTGCCTTTGGGAAGGAAAGTGAGTCTAAAAGACCTATTCCCAATAGGAGTGGGTGTGTTATTACCCGCCACCTACCCCATCCCCCACTGACGCACATAACATCTGCACTTAAAATAAGAAAAATGGGAGATTCCTTTGAACATCAGCTGCTTCCTAACTGGGCAAGTCTCAGGTGCTGGGAGTGCTGCAGGGAGTGGTATTCATTCTGTGCAGACTCTTCTGCCCTCACTTCCCTACTTCATCCTGGCCACGAGTCACCCAGCCACCCGCACCCACCCCACCCCAGGCTAGAGGCCCCCCAGGAGGCAGGAAGCACCCTGGTGCCATCCTATGCCGGGGCTGAGTCAAGCCGCCGCCTTTTATTCCCCGATGCCAGCCTCTGGTGCCCATGCCACAGGGCTGCCAGCTTGGCTGGATCAGTAGCTGAGGTCTGGACTTGTGACCTCGGTGGTTGGTGTTACTGTTCCTTCCACCCCTTCCGTATGGATCTCCACGTCTCAGACCTGCGCTCCGGACTCTCAGCCTGGGTCACTGCCCACCCCCTGTGCACAGTCCCCTCCCTGCCCTGCCCTGGCAAAGGCCCTTAAGTTTTATCTTATTCTTTCCTGAGCCTCATGCCCCCACCCCTCCTCACCCTCCCCGGGGCCTGGTGGGCCGCTGCCCAAGTCTTGGTCATCCTGCCCAAATCAGATCTTGTGGACGTTACTTAAGGCAGCCGCCATGTCTGCAGGGTTGGGGGAGGAGGCCGGGTGGACACCAAGTGACAGGACACAGGAGGGTAGAGTGAATTGAGGAGGTGGTGTAGGATGTGGTAGGGAGAGCACCGGGTGAGATCTCAGGAGATCTGGGCTTGGCTCTGCCACTCGCTCTGGCCTGGGACACTGTTCACACACAGCGCTTGAGGCCCAGTCCGTTTCCACAGGGAACGCAGTCTTTGAAGGACAAGCGGCAGGGGCGCAGCTGCCTGGGGCTCCTACAGAGGTGTGGTCAAGGTAGGGCCTTGGGTCCCACAGCGCCGGGTGGGCTGGGAGCCTTGCAGGGGTTAGGAGGGGGGTCTGGGGACTGGGAGAAGGTGTGCCTGGTACTTCTCTGGATCTCCCCTCTCCTCTCAGCGAGGAGAAGGATGCTGGCCTCCAGAGTGTCTTCCACAACAAGGAATCTGCAGGCTGGTTAGGGAAGTGGGATGTACTGGGGAATCATGGAACCCAAGGACACTGTTTCTGGGCAAACGGGCCATGGGCCAGGTGCTTGAACACCCAGCAGGACTCTGAGCAGCACGGGATGGACGGATGCCATGCCAGGGCCGCCTGTACTGGAAACGAAGCAGAGCCAGGAGGGAAGCAGGGGCTTCCTGCCCAGATTCTTGTGCAGGGGATGGAGGTCCCTGGGGCTCAGGCACGAGGTGGTGAGGTTGGAAAACCAGACCCCAAAGGGGCAATGGATCCACTCCACTCCCTGAGCACCTGAACCCTTGTCCTGCTGGAAGGCAGTCCCTGGCCTGAGGGTGGTTTTCTCACCTTCCAGCTCCGGCAATGCCACCTTCAAAAGACCTGCAGTTCTGGAACCAAGCCTGCAACCCCCAATTCCTCTGGCTCCTTTAACATCTTTCTGGAGACCGACTGGAAGAGGCCCACTGGAACCCATCTTGCACGCAGGGCAGCTGGTTCCTCAAGTATTTCCGAGTCAGGTGCAAAGAAAGTAAATAAAGGAATGAATGGTCCCTGTGCTCTCACGAATGGCGCAGGGCTCTTCCTGCAATTCAGCAATGTCCCTCTTCTCATAACCAGGATCTGAATGGAGAAAGGCTGAGGCACCAAACAGCCTGGGCACCTGGAAGAGAAAGGCTGAGACCCTCAAAGTATGGCTAATAAGCTCCAAGGGGCCCAGGTCTCTTCCTCTACAGGAAGCCAGGATAATAGTCACCAGATAGCACCCTGCAGTTTGCAAAGTCTGCTCATCCTTTCAAATAGGTGAAAGCGAACTGGGGAGGAGGGTAATTTTAAGCATCTATAAGATTCAGGCACTGGGCTAGCACTGCAGAGGGAGGAAAGACACTGTCCGCCCTCAAGGGGCTCTGCAGGGTGTGTAAAGATACAATTACAACGAGGTGTGACAGGGCTGTGGGTGAAAGTGAGGGTGTGGAGGGAGGAGTCAGGGACAGTGCCCTGGAAGTCCAGGGAAGGGAGAGGACATTCTGTCCAGACGGAAGGTCAGCGGGGGCCCTCTGAGAGACTAAGGGCTGTAGGGAATCCAAAGATGCACACGCTCTGGTGTCCCTGGGACAGAGGACAGGCATGCCAAGAGATAAGTGGCAATCTGTGACACTATGCTTCTTGTGTGATCAGATGATAGGACCACTGATCGTGGGCATGTAGTCCACAAAGTCCCTGGAGGTGACACCACTTTCTGGCCTGCTTGCCAACAAGTTGAAAAGAGGTGGGCTGGCTGATACTTAGGCTGGGCAGAATCCTAGTTGGTTCTTAAACTTTCCCAAAGAGTAATGATTATGGATCGAGGACAACCCAAAGGAAAATCTTTAGTTTCGAGCTTCAGGAATTATTTTTTCTCAACTTTCACTTTTGGCATGGTGAGGGAACAAGTTAGAACGCCAGGTTCCTTTTCTTACCAGAAAGCCAACAAGTTACCTCTGAATCAGAGCACAATGACAACAACACGCATAAAATAAGCTTCTAGAAAAAAAAAAAGACCATATCATAAACTTTTAAAAACCACTTTAAATCCCCAGGTCATGAAAAGTTATTTAATGCCCAAATGAGATCAGCTTATCTTCAAGAAAACTGGAGACAGCAGAAGTGAAACCTCTGGACCAGAGGCATAGCAAGTCTAACGTGGGGGAGGGAGATCTTTGGTGCTGGTTGGTGAGGGAGGAGTCAGGGTGTAAAGCAGGCTTCATTCTTTGGCCATCTTTTCTGGGCATTCTGCCTTGCTTTCATGCTCTGTCCACTAACTCGTCTTCATTATAGTCTTATCAATGTTAGGTCAGTGTGTTATGTTGTAAAGTAACGCCCCATTGGGAGATTTTGCCAGAGGGATGGTGGGAGAGTCCAGCCACTCACTGCTCCTGCCTGACTTACACCTCCACTTCCTCCTCCTCATTTCCATCTCAGGCTGTGGCTGAAAGCACCTAGATGGTTATACCTGGAAGAACTTTCCAGCAGTCAGAGTCTCCAACGATGGAATGGGTCACTACGCGGGGTGATGAGCCTCCTGGTGCAGGATGTGTTCGGATGGGGCTGGCTGACCAACTGGTGGGAGGACATGGCCAGGATACCAGTGTGAGCAGTGGTCAGACCGGCCCTGTAGGGTCTCTCCTGACCGTGAGGGTGTGATGCCACGACTCCGACGCCTGATGCACTCAGTCTGAGTTGTAGGGGTTCAGACTAGGGTGACCTCAGTGTGCTGGTTACAGGGGAGGCTTCCTGAATGGGAGCGACCAGGACAGGGGCAATGCCTCAGCCTGGAGGGGAAGGTGTCAGCCCCTGCAGCCTGAAGGTGGCCCCAAGCTGAGGACATACAAGGTCTCTTTTTGTCTGAGGTCTCCTCCGGGGTGGGTTTGGGGAAGCCTGGGTGAGGTCTGAGCCCAAGATGGGAAGTCTGGGGCAAGATCTGTCAGTTCACCTCGGTTGAGCCTCTGCTCTCTCAGTCAAATAGAGCTGTACCTACTCCCAGGGCTTCTGGGCAGTTGCATTAAGAGTTATAAAGCATGTAGTTCAGGGTCTGGCACCCCGCAGGGGTTCAATAAATGATCATTTATTTCATTCCTCCCCTTTCTTTCTCATGCCAGGAGGTCTCATCTCTCCCCTCTGGGCCAGCTTCTCTGGGTGGCTGGTGCTGGGAGCTGCCCCGGGGGCTGACTTGCCAACCTCAGGCTGGAAGCGCAGCCTTCCCCTCCGCACACTGTGGGAGGCGCCTGCGCAGACCGGTATTTCCAGTCCTGCCAAAGAAATGGGTGGAGGTGGGGCTGAGAGTAGGGGAGGAGATCCGAGAAGCCCCAGGGCTGGGTTGATCCCCCGGGAGGGGGCGCAGTGCTGCTTCCCGCCGGGTGCTCCTGTCCCCAGGCTCGGATTTCAGCCCTCGCTGCCGCTTCGGCGGCTTTCAGCCCGTCAGGCTGCAGGACAGAGTCGGCGGCCGCTTACCCACGAAGGAGGCCTTGCAAGGAGCCGGTGAGGGCCAGCTCCTGCGACCCCTGAGGCACGCCCCTGACCCGCGTGTCCCCCGAGCTGGAGGCGGGAACTGGCCCACCTGCCTTTCTGCGTTTGGCTGTACTGAGCTCCACCAGGGGGGCGGCCTGAGCCCACGTGCCCCCGAGTCCTGCTCTCGCAAAACTACATCTCCCAGGCTGCTCGGGGGTCGCGCCCGCCTCGCCCCGCCTCGGCGTGCTCCAATTGGCCGCCGCAGGAGGGGCGGGGGGGGCACCGGCGGTCTCCAGGGCGACAGGAGGCGCTCGGGGCATCCGAGGCGGGGAGGCGGGTCCGCCCCCTATTGTGTAGCTGGGAGAGCCGAGCCAGGCGCTGTGGAGCAGGTGAGGGTGGGGGCGCCCCGGGGGAAACGGAATGGGGGTACCGCCGGGGGTGGCGGACCGTGCGGGAGTTCGGGGGACAGGAGGAAGCGGGGGACTTGTGGAGAGAAGTGGAATTGCTTGGGGAGTAGAACTAGGGGAGTTCTGGGGAGTGAAGTGGGATTCTTGGGGGAAGGTGGGTGTTCCCGGAGAAGTGGAGTCCTGGGGGGGAGCTTGTGGGGAGTGGGAGCGGTTCTTGCTGGGTTCCAAAAGCAAGGAGGAGTTCCAGGGGTCCAGCGAAGGCGAGGCAGAAGGGAATTGCAAGTCAGGTATCAGAAGTGTATCGTGGGCTGAGGCAGGAGCATTCTAGGGAGGGAAATTCCAGGCAGGAGAGGATGGGAGAAGTGAGTGGGTGTGGGGTTTCTGAAGGAGACAGAAGGGAGTTCCTTGAAGTGCAAAGGACCTGGTGCAATTGGAGACCAGGTGGGGAAGAGGGGAATTGGGGAGGCCTGTGTAAAGGGAGGCGATGACTGGAATGGGAGCACCCGAGAAGGGGCATGTGCTGGGTGGGGCGGGCTCACCGGTGAAGACAGGTCCGGTTGGCAGAGCAGTTGGAAGATCTTAGGAAAAAGAGAGGAACTCTGGGGAAACCTGGGACACTGAGGTTCTCGGAAAGCTGAGGCAGGAGTTTTCCTAACGTAGGAACCGGGGCTTCCTAGCCACTTGGTAAAAGATTTGTCCGTGAAGCATGCGATAGCTGGCTGGGGCCGTGGGAAGCAAGGCGGGTGTTTGCTGGTGTGCTCTCAGGAGTTAGACATACTCGGCCTTTAAGAGGAGGTGGGATCAGGCTGAGACATGGGGGACACTTCACAGCTAGTTCCCAACCATGAGGCCAGAGTGGGGTGGGGGGCCCTGAGCAGAGTCCACTTGGGTTTGCCCACTCAAGGCAGCCCCCCCCCACCCTAGTCCCCTGCGACTACCTCTAGGTGCTCTGAGGCTGGGGCTGTCCCTTCGTGTACCCTAGGGACAGCAGGCCTTTGTGGCTGTGGACCATGCCCCTGGGGTTGGGGACGGGAGAGCCTGGCACACCCTGGGGCCCGAGGGTACTGGAGGGGAGAGAGTGGGAGGAGCTAGGGTGGGGCCCTTGGGTCATGGTGTCTGGCCGAGGGAGGCCTGCCTGGCAGCTTCAGGAGAAGGCCCTGGTGCCCGCCGCCCGCCCTGGGGCCTGCCCAGACCTGGAGGACGCTGCCTGGGCCCTGCCGTGCCAGCAGGTGGGGGAGGCGGCTCCCCTGTCCCAAGTGCCTGACTCACTCCTGCTAAGGCGGTGTTGAGAGGCTGAGTGGAGAGAGAGGTACAGGGTCCCTAGCTTCCAGAGTTCACAGAGGCTGGGGAATTGGGGCAAGGAATCGTGTGGGGGTGTGTTTGGTGTCACTTTCTGGGGGTTCTCTTCCAGGGATGGCCCTTGACTGGCTCCGTGCCCCCGAGCTGGGCTCTCTGAGACCCTAAGGTCCTTCACCTGTCACGGTGGGGTGGAGCTGTTAATGCAGGTCCCACCTTGCTCTGTGCTGCCTTGTGCTTAGTTAGCATCAGGATTGGGGAGAGAGGAGGGGGAGGAGGCTGGGGGAAGGGGCTCTTCACGTCCATGCTTCCTGGACAGCCTCTTTCCAAGTGGCCAGGAACCCCCGTTCCCTCCCAGCTCAGCTTTCTGAGAACCCTAGTAACCCAGGTTTCCCCAGAATGCCCTTCCTTTCCCTACGGTCTTTCAGCTGCTCTGCCAATGCCCCCTGTCCTTACCGGTGCTCCTGCCCTCCCCGGCACACTCTTGTCTTGCCTGCGCCCCCACCCCAGCCCTCATTCCCCAGGACATCAAGATCTCTGCTCTCTGTGCCCACCCCCCCCCCTTTGCTCTCCTCCTGGCTCCCGCTCACTTTTCTCTAACTGTGGGGTTCCTTCCTGTGTCAGTATTGGCCACCTCTGCATGTTACCCGCATTTTCCATTTAGATCTGGTGGTGCTCCAGAACGGCTTCGTCAGGTGTTACGTGAGCCAAGCCCCAACTGTCCACAGGAGTGAGAGCGGAAGCCTGTCACCTGATCAGAAGGATTGGCAGGGCTCGCTGGGCTGTGCACATCCCGGGCCCCTCCTTCTGGGCCCCTGTGGACAGGAGGGGCCAGGCGAGCGGGCAGCTGGGCTATGGTTTGGTGCCTCAGTCTGGCCATCCTCAGCCTGGTCATCAGCCGGGGGGCTGACGGTGAGCTGGACTTGCTTGGGGAGATGGCCTTGGGGTGGGGGCCGCTCCCCAGGAGGGTTCTTGTGAGCATGTGAGGGAAGGGCAGGAGGAGGGCTGGTTCTGGAGAAGTGAGGATTCCCAGACACTCCACTGAGGTACTGAGGGGCCCTCCCTCCAGCCCCGACGCAGGAACCTGCTGTGCCCTCATGTACCCTCTGTGCAGGTCGAGGGAAGCCTGAGACAGCGTTGGTGGTGGGCCGGGCAGGGGAGAGTGCAGTGCTGGGCTGTGACCTGCTGCCTCCGGCTGGCCGGCCCCCCCTGCACGTCATCGAGTGGCTGCGCTTTGGATTCCTGCTTCCCATCTTCATCCAGTTCGGCCTCTATGCTCCCCGAGTCGACCCTGGTTTCGCAGGTAAGGCTTGTTCTCAGGCGGGAGCTTGGGGGTATCACCAACACCGGGGGGCTGGGTCGGGTAGGGGCAAGGACTCTTCTTAACTGCTCTGTCCCTACCATCCTCATCTCCAGCTCCATGGCCTCACCCCTGCTTAACAAGCGTGGCTCTGCCCCCAAGCAGCGTTAATTCAGGGAAGGATTCATTCATAGGTGCGCGATAGAGCTGTGCTGTTTAGAACTCCTCGAGGTCTGTTCTGGAGGAGATCCTGCAGCCCTGTGCCAAGTATCCATCCTAATTCCCTAATTGCTCTTTCTAGATCTCAGGGTAAAGCCTCCCAGACTCCGTCCTGGTCCTTCCCTAGTCTCCATCCTTGGCCTTCTCCTGGTCCCTGCTCGGCTTTCTGCTCACTTCTCTGCCCTCCACTCCCCCCACTGTCTTAAATGCTAGTTCGGGGGTTCTAGGCTTCTAGGGAGTGGGCTGATGGGGCAGCAGGGAGGGAGGGAGGGTCTATGACCTGTGTGCCTCTCCCGTGGGGGCTCAGCCTGATTCTGAGTACAGAAGAGTGTGCACAGAGAGGGTGGGCTGGTGAGGGCCGTGTTCGCTGATCAGCGAATGGATGGCGCTGTGCTAGCCTCCTGCTTCAGGTGGCTCCTGTAGGCACTTAAAACAGTGTGGGGAGCTTCTGCAACCCAGCTGGCTCCCTGGAAGGCTCAGCTTCCTCCTAATCCCAGATGGAGCCTTCATCTGAGCGGTTTAGTGCCAATCTCCGAGGGCAGTGAGTGGGAGGTCCCCAGGCGGGGTCTGAAGCTGCTGGTTGACAGTCTTGGTGCCTCCTCTTCAGAGGGAAAGCCGGGAGAGGCCACCCAGGAAGACTGTGATGAAGAGAGTGGGCCCCATCTTCTCCCTCTTTAGTTTGAATCCTGGGAGAAGCCCTGGGATTGGCTGAGCTCTCAGGCAGGCAGGCTGAGCAAAGCGGGAGGGGCTTAGGCAGGTGCTGCCGGGGGAAGAGTTTATTTTCAAACCGGGGGCAGTTGTTGGCAAACACCCTGGAGGGAGCTCATGTGTCGACACAGGTCTGTGGGAATTGATGAAGGCAGCCCCCAATGAGGACAAGTGGAGGAAAAAAGGGGTGTGCCCATGAGCCCCTCCCTGCCACTGCCTGCTGCCCTCTGAGGGAGGGTTTGGGCTGTGGGACCGAGGCTGGGCAGGTGCGGAAAGGTTGCTGTCCTCTGAGGGCGAGGCTGGGGAGGCGGAGGAGCAGAGAGGACTTTTCCTGAGCTTCCACCAGGCCCAGGCAGAGCTCCTTCCCTCTGCCAGCTCTCCTGTCTTGAGGTCCTCAGGCAGACAAGCCTCTGGATGGCCAGCCACTTGGCTACCTGTGGGTTTTCCTTCTGCCTCTGCTCTGTGGCTGAGCTTTCTTCCTAGCCCTCCCTTTGTGCACAGCCCAGCCCCCTGTCTGGAGCCTGGTCTGCCCAGGGCTAGTCTGGGGAGTCAGGGCCCTGGGGGCAGGTCCCTGCACCCATTAACCCTCTTCCTGACTGCCAATGTGGGAGGGGCCTCTCAGCCTTTGTGTAGGGGACTCTGAACTGCAGTTGCTAGGCAACAGGAGATGGACGTTGCTAAAGACAATGCTGTCCTGTCATAAACCCTCTGGGCAAGTGAAGGGAGATGGCCTGGGCCTGTGTGTGAGGCCCCCATGACCTAGAATGTGGGAGGGACCACGGGAGCTTTAGGGATGACCCCAGGGAAGCCTCCAGTCTCAGAGGACTCGCATGCAGAAGGAGCCTAGCAGACTCCCATCTAACAGAGGAGACTGCATTTATAGACTAGATTTAGGTATACACTGGATTTATAGTGCAGAAGTAGTGAAAAGCAGTACAAACTAAACTAGGACTAAATCCTAGGATTAAGTTAGCCCCTGTGTGTGTAGTGCCTGTGTGGAATAGAACCAGGACCCAGACCAAAGGAGGCTCAGTTTCACGCCAGCTTTCCTGGGGTGAATCTTAGACCAACTCTTCTAATCCATGGGGACCGGCTTTTGGTTTGACTTTTGGGCTGTCTCTCCTGGGAGTTTCAAGGTATCCCATATAGCAGAAGGGACCTGAGTTTTCTCTCCGTCCTGAGCTGTTTGATAGAGATCAGTTCTCCATTTAGAATGCCCCTGTTCCCTCTAGTCGTCTCCCCTTACTGCCTTTATCCTTCAAAACCCTCTGTATACGCACAGCTTCCTGGAACTCTTCTGTATTTCTCTTGCTTTGTAATCTCTTGGAATATCTGGGCACAGTTAGCACCATTTTTTGAACCGTGTGTATGTGAACTTGCACACGTATGTGAGTGTGGGTTCCCTGCCTTCCGAGAGCTTGAGAGAGCGGAGCGTGTGTCTCCTGCTTCCTTTATACACCCCTGCATACAGAGAAGTCTGAAGTCCATCAGGCCATGGCCCAGCAGGTAGAGAGTGGGCCTCCAGGAGGTGGGCTCTGGATTCAGGAGGACTCAATACTGCCTGCCCCTGGCTATCTTTCTGTGCTTCCATGTAATACAGGTCTAGCAGGCTGTAGCTTACGGGAAAGTTAGGACATACAGTGTGCTTCATTGGATGTTCTGATCGACAGTCATTTGGAACTGTGACCCACTGGCCACCGGCCTCCCTCCAGGGACAGTGCCCTGAATATGCTCAGGGCTGAGTGCCGTGGACATGCTTGATCGTGAACGTCTCTTGATCCGAACAGCAGTGTGCAATGGAAAGTCACAGCTCCTGGAGAAGGAAGGCCTGGCTTTGTTGCTTATTAGCCATGTGATTTTGGAATCCTCTATAATGGAATTTGTGGGAGGATTAAATATGGTGACAGTGCCTAATATTACATAGTCTATAGTCAACCTCAATCTCCCTTTCCTCCTCCTCCTTCTGTAGAGCTTGAAGATCACCCTAATGAAAAGCTACTATCATCATACGGGACTTAGAAGAGGCTGCAGCCTGGGTCTGCCAGCTCACTCCGTGGCCAGGCAGATAGGGTTACTGAGGAATCCGAAGGTGGGTGGAGGGGTGTGATTATGTTAAATATTTACCTGCACGGCCTGGGCTTATCTTCTAGGTGGGGATTTAAACAGCCCTTAAGCAGGTCCACCCATCCTAAAGATTCCACACCCCTTGGCCTCACTGGAAGGAAAAGAGTCACTTGGCTAGATCACAAAGCCAGCCTCAATATGACCATTCTTCTCTTCTTCCCTGCAGCATTGGGCACTGTGTGCTTAGGCTGTATTTCAGAAAGGTCATCCCAAAGGTGGAAGGGGAGCAGACTGAAGATGTGAGTGCATGAACAGCTTCAGAATTTCTAGTACTAGGAAGAGCTAATGAGGGGCACAGTCTGGTTGGTTGGGGTGGGCACCATGGTAAGGGATCTTTACAGCTACAGTTGTTCTGCATAACCCCAAGGACTTAGAAAATGTCATTTGTCCACGTCAAAGGTCAAGGTGGGGTGGGCAGCTGGTAAATGCAGAGGGAGGTAGGCTGCAGGCAGAGAGAATTCTTAATGGGCTGTGGGAGTAACTCAGATGAGAGCTGTTACAGGACTAAACTAAGGTGCAGATGTAGAGAAGGAAAAAATATTTAGGGGGTGGAATTTCAAAAGTTTCCTGAACAGGTCAATGTAGGAGGTAATGGAGAGAGGAATCTAGATGGCACCAGGCTTCTGGCAGGATGACTAGGTGCGTGATGCTACTATTCACTGATGCAGGAGGAGAAAAGGGAGGTGATGTTATCAGGCAGGGACAGGGCCAAGATCACATGCAGCTTTCTCATGTCCAGTCCTGAGCTCATTCATTTGTTTGGCCTTCTGAGCACTCACTGATGCCCGGCACCGTGCTGCCCGTCGTCCCTACTTTCCCCTGCCCCTCCGCACCAGCCACATGCTTTTTCTTCTCTCTCATTTTACAGCCGAGGAAACTGTAGATGAGGGAGAAGTTAAGTAACTTGCCCAGAGGAGTGTACAGCAGAGCTGGACTCTAGGTCTTGGACTCCCAAGGGCCTTCCTCTCTAGGCTGCCCTGCTGGGGCCCCTCAGAGCTGCCTGGAGTGCACAGCTTCGCGGGGGTGGGGTGTCGAGGGATTTGGGGGCACCCCCAGTCTGAGCCTGGTGGCGGAGTGCGCTGCTGTGGCCAGTGTTTTTGTGGAGCCTGCTGTGGTCAGGCAGCCAGGCTTCTGGGTGCTCGGGGCCACGAGGAGATGGCGTGGAGGCTGCTGACCTTGCTGCCTGCCCAGGCTGGACTCCCACGCAAAGGCTCTTAGGCTGCTGATAATAGCCCTGAGGGATTAGGAGCTTCGGGAGGGGAGTTCTGGGTCCCTGCTCAGGCCCCAGACACTGTGGAGGTTTCCAGGGACAGACCTCTGGCAGAGGAGTGCTCTGTCCCTACACAAAGAGCCCCTCCCCGCCAATAGCCCTGGAAGCTGGGTGTGGCTCAGTGGGGCGTCTTGTCCCCTGCTGCTGCTCTGGGTTTCCTTTTGTCTGAACTGGTCCCAGCTGCTGGAAGGCAGGACCAGGCAGAGGGCTGAACAGAGGCATCTGCCCTCAGTGACCCCAACCCCATCTGTGCCTCTTTGGACCCCACTCTATCAGGTAACTGGGAGAGACTGAGCCTATTCTTGACCTCTGAGAATAACCGGTGTGGCCGGGAGTCCCTTCAGAACCCTTGATTCAGGGCTCCTCTCCCAGGGCGAGTCCGGCTGCAGAAGGGGGCATCTCTCCAGATCGAGGGGCTCCGAGCAGAAGACCAGGGCTGGTACGAGTGCCGAGTGTTCTTCCTGGACCAGCACAGCCCCGAAGATGATTCTGCCAATGGCTCCTGGGTGCACCTCACAGTCAATTGTATGAAGCTGGGAGCAGGTGGTGAAGGGAGGGGAGCAGCATGATGGGGACCCCTGGCTGGGGGGAAGGAGGAGAGGGCCGTTCGATGGCCGGCCCTTGCCGACACCCTTGGTCCCTTGCTCAGTGTTTGCATTTTACCCCTCCCACCCCCACTCCTGCCCTCGTGGTTCTTCAAATCTAAATCTAATTGGCCCCCTAGGCTCTGTGTTAGAAACCTCTTCCTCTCTCTTGCCTGCTCCTGCCTCCCGGACCAGGACGGTAGGAGGCTGTTGGGCCCTGAGTGAAACATAGCTCATGTGTATACAGCATTTTGTCTTTTCAAAACACCTTTTAATCTAGTACCTCATGAATTCTCTCTGAACCCCGAGAAGGAAGGAGGTCATCATGATTCCCATTTCATAGATGAGGAGACCGGGTCATGCCACGGATTAGGGGCAGAGCAGCATCTAGAACCGAGGCCTCCTAACTCGAGGCCGCTAGCTCTCCCCCAGCTCTAAGCTCCCAGCCTGTGATCAGCCCTGGTCGCCTACTCTGCAGGCCAGTGTGGGGAGGGACTGGTGCAGTCTTGGCTCTGGGGGCAGGAGGCAGGGTGACCCTGGGCTGGGGATGCCTATGTAGCCGGATGGGCTCTGGGCCGAGAGCTGCAGCCCTGATCTGGGTCCGGACAGCTCTTTGGCCTGACAGCCCCTCTGGCAGCCGCTGATGCCTCTCTTTCTGCAGCACCCCCTCAGTTCCTGCAGACACCTCCCCAGGTGCTGGAAGTTCAGGAACTGGAGCCTGTGACCCTGCGTTGTGTGGCCCGCGGCAGCCCGCAGCCTCATGTGACTTGGAAGCTCCGAGGACAGGACCTTGGCCAGGGCCAGGGTCAGGGTCAGGTGCAAGTGAGTCCTGGGGCTGGGCAGGGTGGACCAGATAGAGAGTGAGGGGCAGGTGGAGGCCTGGGAGCGGGGCTGGAGGAAGGGGATGTGAAGGCCAGGCTGAGAGATGGCCCAGAGCCGGGCTTTGCGTTGGCTTCCTGAGCCTGGGGCGCTGCCTCCCTCTGCTGGCCAGCCTCGGAAGTGCAAGCTCTGAGTCCCTCACTCACTCCTCCCTTAGGTGCGGAACGGGACGCTGTGGATCCGGCGGGCCCTGCGAGGAAGCTCCGGGGTCTACACCTGCCAAGCCTCCAGCACTGAAGGCAGCGCCACCCACGCCACCCAGCTGCTGGTGCTAGGTGCTCTCTGCGGGGAGGGCCGGGAACCGGGACACCGATGTGAGAGGGTTGTGACCTGTGGGGGGGTGCACACAGCACGAGTGGGAGGGGGCTTGTTCCCAAGCGCTGGGCCTTGGAGAGAGCGAGCTCCCAACACAGGCTGCTGCTGTAAATCCGCATCTTGATTTTAAAAGGATCAGTGAAATAGATATTAGTGCCCATCAGTGGGTGGAAAGGACATGGCTGCTGGTGTTAGGGGATGAGCAGCAGAGCCCCCCAGCCTCCAGGTTCCTCATCTGTGTATAACGGGGTTCATGTCTACCTGTGTGGACCGGCACAGAGTTTAACTAGGTTCAGCTGCACTCAGTGATCAGCCCTTGGCAATTCCTGGTCATGCCCATCCCTTTGGAAGGAAAACGGAGAAACAGAAGGCTTGGACTGCCTTCAGAGAGCCTCTTTTCTCTGGGAGGAAGGGCGGTGCGGGGTGGTAGTGAAGGTGAGTCTCTGGTGTCTGGAAGGCCTGTATATGAATCTTGTCTTCCCTGCTGACCTTGGGCAAGTCACCTCACAATCCCTCTGCCTCTGAGGCTTCATCTGTGAAGTGGAGACAGTAATTCCCACCCCAAGAGGCTCTTGTGAAAATTAAATGAGGTGTTGCAGCCAGCGCGCCTCGTGTGCCTGTACGTCCGCGCGCCAGCTTGTACCATTCCTCTTATTCCTGACTGGCTCCTGGTGCAGTCAGAGCCCAGAGGGGAGGGAGCAGGGGAGCTGCAGGCTTTAGAGACGGGTTTGCAGGGACCATGTGGCTTGGCCAGACTGAGGGAAGCGTGTTCCAGACTGGGGGCTCAGGAGCAACGGCATGGGCATGCGAGTGAGCCTGGCAAGGGCACACGAGCTGCTCCTACTGTTGGAAAGAGTGCGTAAGGGGTGACATGTGGAAGGACCGTTGGCCAGGCAGGGATGGGTTGGGCCAAGAGGTTTGAGCTCAGTGTGGCAGGAGCCAGGAGCTGTGGCGGGTTCCTGTTCTGTGGCCAGGGTGGGGCATTCCTGCCTGAGTGGCCATCTGAGTACAGAGATGGGGGAGACTAGAGTCGGACTGGTGCAGTACCTTGGGTAAGGTACTGGGTACCTGGATTAGGGAGGGGGACAGAGGTCGTTTAAGATGTGACAGATGAAAGAAAGGGTGAAGGAGCAGAGAGTTAAAATTAATTCCGTCTCCCCAACAGACCCACGCACACACAGACACACACACACACACACACACACACAACTTCCAGGCAGGGGAAACTGGGTGAATGGGGTTGTCCCTGATGGAATGGGGAGAATCTGGGATGGGAGCTGGTCTGGGGGAGAGGAGGAACCTTTGTTAGGGCCTGTTTCAGTTCCCCAAGGCCCTGGAAGAGCCCGCTCTGTTCCCGAGGGGCAGACAGGGCATGACTGCAGCAGTGACCTCAGGGTGCTGGGAAGGCTGTGGGCTGAGGCCCCTCCCCTCCGTGTTCTCCCATAGGCCCCCCACTCATCGTGGTGCCCCCCAAGAACAGCACGGTCAATGCCTCCCAGGATGTGTCTTTGGCCTGCCAGGCTGAGGCCTACCCAACGAACCTCACCTACAGCTGGTTCTGGGGAAGTGCCAATGTCTTCCATGTTAGGTAGGCCTCTGGGGGGTGGGGCAGGGTGGCCACTGGTGGGCAGTCTTTGAGGAGCCTGTTGGCTAAGCAAGGCCTGTGCCTCTCCCCACACGTGACGTATCGCAGGCACCTGCAGGCCCGGGTGCGGATCCTGGTGGATGGGAGCCTGCGGCTCCAGGCCGCCCAGCCTGATGATGCGGGCTGCTACACCTGTGTGCCCAGCAATGGCCTCCTGCACCCACCCTCGGCCTCTGCCTACCTCACTGTGCTCTGTAAGCCTGACCCCACGGCTTCCCCAGCCTGCTCCCCTCATCTGGGCCGGGCCGTCCTGCCCCACAGCCTGCCCCTGCTTTCTCCCAGACCCAGCCCAGGTGACCACGATGCCTCCTGAGACACCCCTGCCCATCGGCATGCGGGGGGTGATCCGGTGCCCAGTCCGTGCCAACCCTCCACTGCGCTTTGTCAGCTGGACCAAGGATGGGCAGGCTCTACAGCTGGACAAGGTACAGGCTTTGGGCAGGGGAAGAAAGGTCTTAGTTAGCTTGGTGTCATTCTAGTCAGGACACGTGGAGTTAGCTCAGTTTAATTCAGTTCAGTGATTGGGGCACATAAACTTCTTACTAGGTGGTATGAGGGGTGTTTTGGGGTATAGCACAAAGACATCCAACCTTAAGAAGGGCACAGCCTAGATGGGGTAGGACAGCAACACAGATACTCTTTTGGAAGGCCAGGGGTGGAATAAGGTCCTCCTAGGACTGGTTGAAGATAGATTGGCAAAAACTTCTGGCACTTAAGCGACAGCAGCTTAGGGATTTAGGGACTTAGATGGGCCTTGAAGGGTGGATAGAACATTCCATGCAGAAACCAGACCCAGAGGCAGAAAACAGTATAGTGTACAGCATAATGAACTGTCCAGGTTGGTGGGAGTCACAGTGTCTGTGGGGACATGCATGGTGCAGAGAAAGCTGAAAGAGAGGTTGGGGCCAAAATGAAGAACTGTGGCTGTCACTAGTGCCTTATTCCAGTGTGATTGGGATCTTTTGTCTGTAAAGACTGTAAATTCTTTGTGAGCTAGTATTGCATCTTTTCATCCTAGTGTCCCCAGGGCTTCTGCAATAGTAGGACTCAATACATTTTTGTTGAATAGTAATAAAAAAAGTCTCCAGGCAACTGAAGCCAGTGAAGCTGTTTGAGGAATGGTGTGATAGCATCAGAGCTGGAGCAGGAGCTAAGCTTGTCAGATGGAATGGAGGAGGAGGGGCTGACAGGGAGAGGGCTTCAAAGGCTGCTGAAATGGTCCAGGTGAGAGGCTGTGAAGCCTGAGTGAGAAGGACCCGAGTTGGTCCAGCTGAGTTATGGCCTCCCACCTGGACAAAAGGCTCACCCGGGAAGACAGAACTGGTAGGAATTTAGGTGGGGACTGAGGAACCGGGAGGAGTCAAATGTTAGCAAGACTGTGGGGCCTGTAACCTAGACAGAGGAAGCCAGGAAAAGGCATGGATTTGGGGTGGGAGATGCTACATTTCATCATGGAGTGCTGGGAAGACAGCCAGGCCAGGTCACAGGCGGGGAGCCCCACACAGCTCAGCCCTGGGGGCGCTGTTCACACTGTGCTGTCTGTAAGTGGCCCCTGCAGTTGTGCAGTCCTGGCCTTCACACCCCTCAGGAGTGGCTCCTCTATGGCCAAAAGAAAAGCAGGGCTGGAATTAAGAGAGCCATGAGGCCTACAGTCCTCTGCGTGGATGTGGGTTTCTCGGACCCACCACCTCCCTGTGCTGCCCTTCTCCGTATCTGTCTCGCCTTCACCAAGTCTGTTTCTCTGGTTGTAACGTCCTCTTCCTTCCAGTTCCCTGGATGGTCCCAGGGTCCAGATGGCTCACTGATCATTGCCCTGGGGAATGAGGATGTCCTGGGAGAATATTCCTGCACCCCCTACAACAGTCTGGGTACTGCAGGGCCCTCCCCCGTGACCCGTGTGGTGCTCAAGGTGAGGCTCTGGGTGGGCCAGCAGCAGTGGGTCAGGTGGCTGAAGATGCAGACCGTGGTGGTGACACTAGGCTGATGGAGGGCTGTGGGCAGTCACATGTGGGGAGCGGCTTCCAAGTCAGTGTTTCGACACGGTGGCCACAGCAGCGGCTGTCAGACCCCATCCCAGAGGTTTTTGCAGAGATGGTGCTGGGAGGTGGGATCTGAGGCACATCACACATCCACAAAGTAAGATACCCACCGTGCTGCCTCTGGGGTAAAAAGAGGGCAGGAAGGAAAAGAGAGGGTGAAAGGGTGTCTGCAGAGGTTTGTACCTCTCCAGAGAGGCCCCCATTTTCCTCCAGCAGTCCTGCTGGGGAACAGCCACAGAGCTAGGGAAACTCGGAGGTGCAGAGATGTGGTTTGACACGGAGCCCCAGCGAGGGGAACTAACAACCTGTAGATGGCAGCGTGGGAGAGGCCCCGCCCAATGCCCGGTCTGGCTTGCAGGCTCCCCCAGCTTTTCTAGAACGGCCCAAGGAAGAATATTTCCAAGAAGTAGGGCGGGAGCTACTCATCCCCTGCTCTGCCCGAGGAGACCCCCCTCCTACTGTCTCTTGGGCCAAGGTAAGGTTCCTGACCCCACTCTTCCTATATTCGTGCCCGCTATCCCCCGCCTCTCCCTCTGTGCCCCTGGTCCCTCTGTGGGAAGGAGGGGGCTGTCAGGCAGGGCAGGGAGGAAACTGGAGCTGCCCAGAGAGAGGAGTGGCGCCCTTGGTGAGGGGTGGCTGCGTGTGTCCTCAGGGCTGACCAGTGGTTCTGTAGGTGGGCCGGGGGCTGCGGGGCCAGGCCCAGGTGGACAGCAACAGGAGCCTCGTCCTGCGGCCACTGACAAAGGAGGCCCACGGGCGCTGGGAGTGCACCGCCAGCAACGCCGTGGCCCGAGTAGCCACCTCCACAAATGTCTATGTGCTGGGTCAGTGGCTCGAGAGCCAGCTGGGGACGGGAGGAAGCCATGTGGGACAGGAGACAGGGGAATCATATTTGGAGGCCCAGATGGGGATAGCGGGTGGGAGACCCCTGGGATGATAGGTGGATGGCGGAGGCCCTGGGACTCCCTTTAGCTCTTCACCTTCCCCCAGGGCCCTGGCCGTCATTCCTCCTTCCATCCCTCCTCCCCAGGCACCAGCCCCCACGGAGTCACCAATGTGTCTGTGGTGCCTTTGCCCAAGGGTGCCAATGTCTCCTGGGAGCCTGGCTTTGATGGTGGCTACCTGCAGAGATTCAGTGTCTGGTATACCCCATTGTGAGTGACCTGCGCCCGCTCCCCACCCTGATTCTACCTGGCCCTCTGCCCCTTCTCCCATCCCTTTATCCCAGCCCTGCCCTATTTCGAGAATCTTAAGCATTCAGGATCCAGGTCCTGAGACTCTGGATGGTTGAGGGGGAGGGAAGAGGTCAGATCTCTGGACTCGAAACCTTTCTGGTCTTCCTTGTTTGTGAGGTGCCCCATTTCCTCCTGTCCTCCAGAGCCAAGCGTCCTGACCGAGCCCACCACGACTGGATGTCCCTGGTGGTACCTGTTGGGGCTGCTCACCTCCTAGTGCCCGGGCTGCAGCCGCACACCCAGTACCAGTTCAGCGTCCTAGCTCAGAACAGGCTGGGGAGTGGGCCGTTCAGTGAGATCGTCTTGTCTGCCCCCGAAGGCGAGAGACCACTCCCCTGAGAACAGACAAGGATGGGGAAGGGCTGGTGGGGAAATTCTGGAAATGGGAGGACTTGTGTGGGAGCAGGCAGAGGTGCTGGGCAGCTTGGGGACCAGAGGGGTTTGTGGGAGATGATCCAGGCTGGTGGTGAAGGGCTCTGGGAGAACGGCTGGGAGCATTGGGGAATGTGGAAGTCTGGGGGGTGGGGAGGGCGCTGGAAATCCTATCTCCATCATGCCTGTCTGTCCCATACAGGGCTTCCTACCACACCAGCCGCCCCCAGGCTTCCCCCGACCGACCTGCCGCCTCCCCTCTCCCCACCCCGGGGTCTAGTGGCAGTGAGAACCCCCCGGGGGGTACTCCTGCATTGGGATCCCCCGGAATTAGTCCCGAGGAGATTGGATGGCTATGTGCTGGAGGGCCGGCAGGGCTCCCAGGGCTGGGAGGTGCTGGACCGGGCGGTGGCAGGCACGGAAACGCAGCTGCTGGTTCCAGGCCTCATCAAGGTACGGGCGGGAGCGTCCTCCCGGCTGCCCTGCAGGCCGCAGCTCCATTCCCCGACCCTGAGCTTTTCGCCTGGTTTCACAATCTTCCCAGCGTCCCATTTCACCCTGACCTCCCATCTGCAGTGTCGGAATAGGGCTGGGGTGGGCTGTGCCGGGCCCTGACCCCCTTCCTGGACCCCCGCCCCCAGGATGTTCTCTACGAGTTTCGCCTTGTGGCCCTCGCCGGTAGCTATGTCAGCGATCCCAGCAACACTGCCAACGTCTCCACTTCCGGTAAGAACCTGGCGGGGGGCAGCGCGCCGGGGACTGGGGGGCTCCTGCTCACCCAATCTCGGACACGGAGCCTCTCTCGTGGCCCCTCGCCCAGGACTGGAGGTCTACCCCTCACGCCAGCAGCTGCCCGGCCTCCTGCCGCAGCCCGTGCTGGCCGGCGTGGTGGGCGGGGTCTGCTTCCTGGGCGTGGCTGTGCTCGTGAGCGTCCTGGCCGCTTGCCTCACGAACCGGCGCAGGGCTGCGCGCCGCCGCCGTAAGCGCCTCCGCCAAGGTAGGCCGCCGAGGCCCCGCCCCCGAGGGGGTCCGCCCCCCCCCCTCCCGCGGGCGTCAGGTGCGTGTCTCCCGCCGGCGACCCGGCCTCGGGCCCAGCGACCAGCACTATTCCCAGCCCGACGGCGCTGGGCGCCAGGTGGTGGGGAGGGACTGTGCTGGGGCCCTAGAGGGCCTTGGCCGGGCTTGTGTCACCTCTGGTTCTCCTGCCCTCACAGATCCATCTCTTACCTTCTCTCCGCCCGGGAAGTCAGCTCCACAGTAAGGCCCTTTACCACCTGGCCTGTCTTCGCCTTCTCACTGTGCTCCCCAGTATTCACTGCTCCCTTCCCTGCATCCTGGGAGGTGGGTGGGGGTACAGAAGTGAGACGGTGGTGAGAAGGGAGTGCAGAGGCCCCAGCCTTGGGGCGGTTCAGTGTTGGCCGCACCTTCCCTTCGCCTCTCCACCATGTGGCTCCTTTTCCTGCTTGCTCTCCCTAGCTCTGCCCTGTCGTGCGCCAAACCTCTCAAGGCCTGACGCTGGTTCCTGGGAGGGGGACTGGTCCCCTACCACAGACCCTGATCTCCTGTCTTTCTCCAGGTCTGCTCCTGGCTCAGGCAGTCCTGACAGCGTGGCGAAGCTGAAGCTCCAGGGTTCCCCAGTCCCCAGCCTGCGCCAGAGTCTGCTCTGGGGGGAGCCCACCGGGCCCCCCAGTCCCCCTCCGGATCGTCCACCTAGCCGGGGGCCCTTACCCCTGGAGCCCATTTGCCGGGGACCAGATGGGCGCTTTGTGATGGGGACCACTCAAGGAAAGTCAGGCCCAGAGCTGGCCGCACCTGGGACCCTGTCCGGGCTTCAGGCCGGGCCCTGTGACTGCTGCAGTAGTAGCCCCAGCGGGATGCCCCAGCCCCTCCGCATTGCAGACATCAGCCCTGTGGGGCCCCCTCCCGCAGCTCCGCACAGTCCTCTGCCAGGACCAGCACCCCTGCTCCAGTACCTGAGCCTGCCCTTCTTCCGGGAGATGAATGTGGATGGGGACTGGCCCCCTTTCCAGGAGCCCAGGCCGGTTCCTCCCCCAGATTACATGGATACGCGGCCCTGTCCCACATCTTCTTTCCTTCTCCCCCTGGACTCCCCTTCTGTGTCCCCTAAGGCAGTGCTTCCTGGGGCCAGGGCTGGGGCTGCCCCAGAGCCCCTGGACACAGCACTGGCTGACTGGACACTGAGGGAGCGGCTTCTGCCAAGCCTTCTTCCTCCTGCTCCTCGGGGCAGCCTCACAAGCCAGAGCAGTGGGCGGGGCAGTGCCTCGTTCCTTCGGCCCCCCTCCACAGCCCCCTCTGCAGGAGGCAGCTACCTCAGCCCTGCTCCAGGAGACACCAGCAGCTGGGCCAGTGGCCCTGAGAGGTGGCCTCGAAGGGAGCATGTGGTGACAGTCAGCAAGAGGTGAGGCCAGTCCCGCGAATCTCTGCCCTGGCCCCAGTCTTGCCTACCGTCTCAGACTTTCTCCCCACCCTTCCTGTAATACCTTCTGCCTTCTTGGCCCCACTGCCACCCTGGAGACCTTGTGTCATTTCATAAGCTTTGCTGAAGTCCAGGGATCTTCAGGGGAAACCCATGGCCCAACCCAGTTTGGGGACCCTGGGTTTAGGCTTTTCTATTCCACCCATACCACACATTTGCCCTTTCCATAGGAGGAACACATCTGTAGACGAGAACTATGAATGGGACTCTGAATTCCCTGGGGACATGGAATTGCTGGAGACCCTGCACCTGGGCTTGGTGGGCCCTAGGCCCCGACCAGAAGCTGAGCCACTGCTGGGTGAGTGAGTCCTCCACAAAGGCAGGCACTCCTGGCCTCACTGCCCCACATCCCCCAGAGCCTCAGGGCCCAGACTGTTCCCAGTCAGGCCTGTGCCCAGGCTCCCTCTGTTCATCTAAACCGGCTGCCCCTAGAGAACTTTATGGTACCAGGGAACCTCAAGACTTCCTCCTTCCATTTCTCTGCCTCTGTCTTGCAGATGCAAAGACTCCAGAGGAGGGCTACCTCCTGAACACTGCCCATGCTCCTGGCCCTGAGGCCCGCTGTGCTGCCCTTCGGGAGGAATTCCTGGCCTTCCGCCGTCGCCGAGATACCACGAGGTCCCGGCTACCAGTGTATCGACAGCCAGCCCCCCACCCTGAACAGGCCACTCTGCTGTGAATGCCCCTAGTGTGAGGCTGCTGAAGGCACGTGATTCTGCAGAGGAGGCCCCAACAAGACCTAGCTCCAGCCCGGGACACTCTCCCTGCCCTTTGGGTCCTCAGGCACAGACCATGATGTTGGTGTGGGACGGACATATATGCTGAGGCCCTGGAGTCTGGGACTGGAACAGGGATCTCAGGTCTGTGTGCGTGTGTGTGTGCGTGTGCGTTTGTGTGTGTGCATGTGTGTGTGTGTGTGTGTGTGTGTGTGTGGTGGTGGTGTTTGTGGGTGAGGTTTTTTTACAGGTGAATAAAGAGTCTGAAAAATGTTTCTGTGTGTCCTCCGGCTTTGAATGTGAGAGGGAGAGGGGAAAATTACTGAACCCTTAAAAAGAGGGAACTCTTCCTGAATGAATAGAGGCGTCTTCCCCCTCTATTCAAAAAGCACTTGTTGAGCGCCTGCTGAGGTCAGCTGCTGAAGAACAGGCCTTGAGCTAGAGATGCTGAGGAAACACACTAGACAGGCCTTTGCCCTCAGGGAGTTCTTTCTAGTTAGCGAAGCAGGCAAGGAAAGAAATACAGTGTGATGTGATAAGTTCTGTGATAAAACTTGGTTGTTATGGGAGCACGAAGGAAGGAGTCAGCAATCAGTGATTCTTATGGTGTGTGCTAGGACAATGCTACATACAGGGTCACGGAGGAAAAATGGTAATTGCTAACAGCTGAGCACCCACTATGTGCCAGGTGCTGCTCTAAGTGCTTTAAAGGATCACTTAATTCTCTACAACCCTATTGTACTATTAATTCTATTTTATAGACTAGGGAACTAAAGCACAGAGGCTTTTATTAATTTGCCCAAAAGTGATACAGTGGGTAAGTGGTACAGTGGGTCAGAAGTGAAGGGAGGGCAAGCATCCCAGGCAGAACAGCCTGCCTGAAGTCACAGAGAGTGGAAATGCTTGGCCCCCCCAGGGAATCGCTCCAAGGCCTAGGGAGAGAGAATGGAAAGGTGGTTTAGGTCCTTGAAAACCAGGCTACACAGGGTCTTTGGCCAAACCGAAGAACTCCACCCCAGGGGACTGCTCAACTGAAGCCTGAAAGGGGGCCCCGCCAACCCCTAAACCACACTCCCGTCCACCCTGAGAGAGAGGACTACCAGCCACCTTCTCCACTGAGGTCTCCTCTTCTGATCCCTCCAGGACTGAGATGCCAGGCCAAGTCCTACAGGAGACAAAGGGGAAAGAATTCGGATCTGAACTCTAGGTCTCAACACTGATCACGCCCCCTTGGGCCCCAGGCCAGGAATGACCTCAGGGGCAGTTCCTGCCCAGGCTTGAAGTAGGTGGTGAGCAAGACAACGTGCGCGTCGGCCCAGACCTGCAAGCCCCAGTCCTAGCACACCCTAGTCGTGTCTTCCTGCGCCTTCATTTACCCAACCACTCTTGAAACCAAAAGGCTTCTTTCCACATAAACGCGCCCATAGTCTGGGCCAACCTTCTAGGCAAGAAAGTTTCCC